>JARQOD010000004.1:502628899-502718545 GCA_033576555.1 Oophaga sylvatica
GGAGAAAGCACACAGGCCCCAGACAGCACCCCTAGTCCCTTTTAAAACCTAGAGTCAAAGTGTTTTTTACGTGCTTTGTGGTTGTGGTTAGTTTTCTTTTGCATTGAAAAAATTTGTTCTGTTTTCATGACACGAATAAAAGTTTTTTTTTTTAAGCATTAGATTTCCTGTGGCCCTGCTGGAATTCCCCCGCTTTCTGATTACTTCCCAAGACGGTATTGGGGCCGCCTCCCCTTCCTTTTTGTATTGCCCCTATTAGTCAAGCATCAGTGATTTGGGGTTCCAGTACCATCTCTATGTGATGACACCCAAATTATACACTTTTTCCAAAAAACACTCCTGTTTTTTTGGGAAAAACACAAGGATTGTTTTTCCCTTTTGTCCTAACACAAGTCCTCCCTCTATCTGAAAGGTCTGTCAAAAACTGAATCCTCGTGTTTCCCTCCCTCTCTAACCTCCTATCCCTGACATTGCCTTTTCCGGTGGGTTTCCAACATTGCCCCCTGGCAACATGCCCCCGTCGGGGGTCATACTTGATTCGGCTTTCATCACCCTCCCACTGTTCACTGGCTCGCTTTGTTACTGCACCTCAAAAACATTTTTTAAATTCGACCCTTTTCATTTTCAATTTTCTGCAAAAACTCTTATGTTTCTTTATTATTGTTTTTGGGACTATTGTAACTCTTACTAATCGGCCCTCCCTCTTCCAAAAAATTTTTCCCCTCTCCAATCCCCCCTGAATCTGCAGCTAGGATCTTTTTCCTCACCATCGTTTACCGAGCCTCCCCTTGCCCCAGCTTACAGGTTCCCATCCGCTCCAGAATTCAGTAAAACTTATTACCCCCCCCACAAAGAACTCCATGGCTAACACCACACCACTCTCCTCCCTCATTTTAGCCTACCACCCTACCCCTATTATTTGCTAATGACCTGAGGTTGTACCTCTTTAATCAAACCCCCCACTCCCGTCTCAAGATTTTTCCTGCTGCCCCAAAATTTTCTTTGGAATGCACTACCCAGGTTAATACGATTAATCCCCATCCAAACAGTTTTAAACGTGCCCAAAAAATGCTTTGTTCAGATGGCCTATCGCCTAACGCATTAACCTAACGTCCCTGTGGGCTCATTCAAAATTTTTTCCATAACCAGGTTCCTCGTGTAAGCCCACTGCGTTGGAATCTCATTTCCCAGAGGATGCACCGAAGGTTTGACCACTAGAGGACCCATTATGCATACACACATCTTCACCAATCCCTGGCACCAGAGGGAGCCTTTTTAGGTATATAAGGATGGTAAAGCAATGAGAGTAGTTTATTTGTTAGTTGGTCTAGTCGAGTCTACGGGAGAGTAATCAGTCCTCAGGGAGAGTTGTTTTCTTTGGAGAGAAGCGAGTAAGAGTGGTCAGGAGTGAGCACGATCGTTGTCTACAAAGCCAGGTGCAGGACAGATGGAAAGACTGTTTGCAGCTCCAGGCAAAGCTTGGAAGTAAGAGAGGGGGAGAACACAATTATTGAAAGAACCTGAAATCTGCACTCCAAAGCTTATTCAAACGTGTGGAGGCTAGTACAAGTGGAAGTTTGCCACTCCCCTAGTCAGAACTGAGTCAACGGTGCAGTTCGTGAGCAAGCGTGCCACGCTTTGAGGGCGGTGAAGAAGGGGGAGCAGCCACCTACGCCCAGATGTGCTTATGTGAGGGTCGGTAGGACGAAAGGCAGTGGAAGAGAAGAAGAGAGTGCAGAGGTGGAAATACCATTGTGCTTACTTTTCTCTGAATAACCGGCACCGGGTCTGAGCTTGCTGGTTTCTTCAAGATCAGTGGGAGAACCGGAGATCCTGGGTACTTCAATTCCCGGGAGCCCATGATGTTGATACTTAACGGGGTTTCAGGAAGACAGGAGTTGACAGGTACCCCCAATTGAGACTGTGTTCTTTCAATAGAAGGCCCTCAAAAGCAGCGGGTGTAAAGTTGAAGACAGGTTAGGCCTCGTTTCTCAGTCAAACTCATGTGTGGCCCGCTACGCAGGTACAAAAATAAAAATCCGGAGGTGCACAGGAAGGTAAAGCAACGCTTGATATTATTCCTGTCACTCACATTTCAAAACCCGCCCTTTGGATATAAGGGGGAGTGGCATGTGGCGTCAGTCGTCAGTCAGTCAGTCTTGGGAAGTATGTTCATCGAACTTCAGTCTGTTAGCTTCTGTCTAAGGACAGAGCACCATTCAGTCTCGGCCCCATCTGGACTTTGGAGAAAACTGAGAGCGGGTGCGCGGTCTGGGGAAGCTGACTTTTTCCCAACAACTGCCACAAGTGCTTATGTTAAGAGGGGAAGCAGGGCGAAGGGCACAGTGGAGAAGCTAGAGAAGTGCTTTAGGTATTGGTTTGCCTGCACTAAATTGCCGGACACCGGGGGTCCGAAGGTTGCCCACAGTTTCAAGCTTAGTAACAAAAAACCGGGGCATCTGACTCAGGTCGCAGGAGCAGCCCCCAAGTGTCAATAGTAACCGGAGTCAGGTGGAACGGGACTTTGGCAGGACGCTGCAAAAGTAAGGACTTAGCTTCACCTTAGAAGCTCCACCACAAAGTTGGCCGGGCAGTACACAAAGAGAAAGCTGGAGTTCAGAGTTACTTCGCTTCAGGCAGGGTTGGACTCAAAAAAGTTTATGGAATAAAGGGGGGGCCTCTAACCTGCTCAGCTGTTTAAACCCAGTGTGCACTTCCACCCCGACCACTCCCCGGGATCTTGCGAAACCCTTCAAGTAAAAGGTATGAAAAGAACCGCAATTGTGGTGACTGGTTCTTTTCTACACCTGCATCTACCATAACTTCAGGACCCGTCTCACCTGGGGGACTTACTACCAAGCTGCCCCCCTAACATCCCCTTGAAAGTCCCCTTTTGCAGCGCTGGTCCAATTAACCGATACCACAGGGGGCGTCACAAACTACCTACCTCAAATCCCCTGAAATATCCCCTCCTTGTAGAGTGCCCAGGGCCACGGACCGAGTCCTGCTGCCGTAACAAACCCCAAACTTTCTGGGCTCGGTGCCGAGTACCCCATTGCCCCGGTTTTAGTGGACTCACTCACATATGGTAAGGAGCCCCTACACCTACTCAGTGGGGGAAAAACTGGACGTGCATCTTCACCCTGCCGTTCCCGGGACGTGCCTGCAATTCCATCGTAAAGGGTAAGAAAGAGATTTTGTGTGTGTTCACTTTTTCTCCACGGCCGAACTCCCCCTCCTCCATCCTGCACCCCTACACAGTTAACTACCCTGAAGGTCTCCAGCCTTACCCGGGAAGGCTTAACACCTTGCTGCCTAATACCAAACCCTCAGTGGCCTATCCAGCAGCGCTGGTCCCTGACCAGGGAAACCCAGGTGGCGTCACGAACTTTCTACAAACACTTTAATCCCCTGTAAAATATCCACATTTTAAGGTGGCCCCAGGGCCACGGACCGGCTGCAGCTACCGTGAATCACACATAAAGTGAACGGGCTCGGTGCCGAGTTCCCACGCCCTGGCGGGCGGGTCACTCGCATCATTTTCTCACCGCGTTATGCTTTAATAGCCTTTGTATCTGTCTGTTACTATTTGACTGTTACTGGTTCATTGCGCAACAGGAAAAACCTTCTTACACTTGGTTGGTCCAAAAATAAAAGCAATTGTTACCATCCACCTTTCGTGTCTCCCCTTTTTCCTTATAGTTGTAAGCTTGCGAGCAGGGCCCTATTCTTTTGGGTATCTTTTTTTATCTATTTGTTTTGGCTTTGCTGTAATGTTATTGTCTGCAGAACTACCCTCATAAATGTAAAGTGTGCGGAATATGTTGCGCTAAAAAAAAATTTTTATTATTTTTATTAATAAATCGGGGGCTAAAACTAAATTTTTGAGGTAAAAATGCAATTATTTTTTCTTCACTGCCAAGGTATCAATATATCTTCACCCTTAGATTAATTCACTGAGAGGTGTAGTTTGTAAAATGGGGCCACTTATGGGGTGTTCTACTGTTCTGGCACCTCAGGGCTCTCCCGGTGGGTCTGGCACCCTCTAACCATAATAGTAAAATCTGCACTATAATATGGCACTCCTTTTGAGCTTTGCACTGTGCCTCAAAAGTAGTTTTCACCCACACATGGGGATAGGAACACTCAGGAGAAATTGCACAACAGATTCTGGGGTCCTATTTTCTCCTGGAGAAAAAAAAAATTGGGGCTAAAAATTTTGCAGGAAAAATGTTTTTTTTTTTTAATTTTCTTAGCCCTGCTATAAACTTCTGCAAAGTACCTGGTGGTTCAAGTGCTCACCATAATCTAGATAAGTTCCTTGAGGGATTGAGTTTCCAAAGTGACTTCAAAGTGAAGTGGTCGCTAAAAAAATGGTTTTGTACATTTTTTTTTGGAAAAATTAGAAATTGCTGGCAAATTTTAACCCTTATAACTTACTAACAAAAAAATTATGCTTCAAAAATTGTGCTGATGTAAAGGAGACTGTGGGAAATGTTATTTTATTAACTATTTTGTGTGACATAACGCTCTGATTTATGGGCATAAAAATTTAAAAGTTTGAAAATTGTTACATTTTCAAAATTTTTGTAAAATTTACATTTTTTCACAAATAACACAAGAAGTTTTGAAGCAAGTACCACTATCATAAAGTACAATATGTCACGAAAAAACAGTCTCAGAATCAGTAGGATCCGTTGAAGAGTTCCAGAGTTATAACCACATAAAGTGACAGTTGGTCAGATTTCAAAATTAAGGCCTGGTCATTAACGTACAAGTGGCTTGGTCCTTAAGGGGTTAATAACCAGCATGGCGGTATTATCACTACTGTATATGCTGGTGTTATTTGTATGTTACTGTATATTGGTAATATTATTATTAATAAATCTTACATATCCTTGTTATTGGAAATATAGGGAGTGGTAATTCTTGTTTTCCTGCAGGCAGGGTAATTTAAGTAATAAAGACCCCCAATCTGAGGAAAAGGTCGGAGCTTTCATGGGCCTGTGTGCTTTCAATCCCAGAGCTTGATTTTACTCCCAGTCTGTCCTGCTTATGACCATTTTATTTCTGTATTTATGTGCCTGATGAATTGGTTTCTTGTAACCATTGTATATAGCCAAAACAGCTACTATATAGCCAAAAAGCTCACTGGCCACTTGGATACAAGACTGTTGCTCTGGTTTTTCAGGAATTTATGTTGCTTGTTTTGTGGGTTCTTTCTTTGTACAGAAGTTTTTATTAAATGAGACTGCAATCTTTAGTGCTGCTCGAGTAGTTACATTGCTATTTTCCATTAAAACAGTTCACTTAGTGTCAAGGCAGTGAGGGCTTATTCTTTTCAGAAAAGCAGAGAAAGCTTTTGTACGTGGCCATGGCAATTTGTTCTAAACTAGAAAGCTATAGCAATTCCCAGTCCCAAACAATTTATAAATCTAATATAATTGTAACACATTAGAAGGCTTCAGTCAAAATATTAAAATAGTTATTAGAGATGAGCGAACACTAAAATTCTCGGATGTTTCTTTCTTGAACTGGCAATTTCTAATGCTAGGATTTTTGTATGAGTTTAATGAGAGTCAATGGAAATTTTTTCAGCAGACCCTACAAGATGTTCTGGTGTAAGGGGGTGAAATCAAGAACAGACAGAAAAGGTTACTTCCCTTGCTCCGTGTCCGGAAACCATATGGTGGAGCAGCAGGGTTGCCGGGGGGAAAATCATTGACCTGGACCGACCGCATCATGTGACCGGCAGGAGATGGGGGGACAGGTCAGGCAGTGGACCGGAAGTCAGAAGGGCGGAAGGCGCAGAAATCAGTGGCAGGAGCAGTGTGCGTCGCGGAGAAGTGAGGCGTTGCAGTAAAGAGGGGACTTTTGGCCAGCGTTCTAACTTAGGCTAGGTTCACATAGCGTTAATGCAGTCCGTTCAACGCATAGCATTGACGGACTGCATTAAACGCTGGTGTCAATTTGTGATCACGTTAAGCGATCAAGCTAGCGCGGCTTCCTATCTTAGCTAGCAGTGAGGACCCCGAATGCTGCAGACCGCGTCGAGGCCCGTCACAGAATGACGGTGTGGAGCCCAGCTGCGACTGGATCCATATTTCCAGAAGGATGCACTGAAAGAAGATACCACTAGAGGTCATTATTCACATTCACAATGTACATCTTATCCCCAAAGACCACCAGAGGGAGCTGTTTTAGACATATAAAAAGAGAAGTTTCAGTTTAGTTTAGTTTTAGTTCAGTCAGCCAGTCAGTCTGCAGAAGGTGACGTGCAGAGCTGAGGTTAGTGAGGCTGCAGAGCTAATCGTTCCAAGCAAGTGGAGTCTAGTAGAGAGTGATACAGAGAAATCACTCCAGCCTAGTCAGAGCTGAATCTAGGAGTGTAGCTCAGTAGAAAGCGTGCTGACGCTTAGAGAGCGGCGAAGAGGCAGCCCACCAACTGCCAGTGTGTTGAGATCGTGTGAGGGCCCAGGTAGGCCGAAGGCGAGAGGAAAGTTACTGAGACAGTGGAGCCTTAATGCTCACCTCAGCAAGTATTACCGGACACCGGGGTCCGAGCCTATAGGGATCTCCACGACCTATTAGGAGAACACCGGGAGTTCCTGGAGGACTACAAGTCCCAGGAGTACCACAGAGCTGACACGTAGCAGGATCAGAAGGACGGAGTTTAGCCGTGCACGGCAAATAGAGACTGTGTACTTCAAGAAGAGGTCCAATCACAAGGTCAGCCAGGTGCAGACGGAGACCAATTAGACCTAGCTACAAGCAGGTCAGGACATTATTACAAAAAGGCAGGAACAGGAGGCCAACACCTACCAAGTGGAGGAATCTGGATGTGCACCCATCACCCTACAGCGCTCCGGGAAGTGCCTGCAACATTTCAGTAAAGGTACTAAAGTGACTTATGTGTGTGTCTCCCTTATTACTCCTGTCTGCCGGGTCCCAGCCTGTCCTGCCCCTACACATCTATCTGCCCGGAGGAGAACTCAGCCTTACTTGTGGAAGGCTTAACACCTAGCTGCACAATATTAACCCTCCAGTGGATCTGCATAGCAGCGCTGGTCACCTGACCAGATACCACAAGTGCGTCACGAATCCCCAAATCATCATTCCAAGTCACCTGTAAATATCCCACATTACAGTGAGCGCCCAGGGCACGGACCGAGCTGTGCTACCCGTGACGTTCCCCCATAGACATTCAACGGGCTCGGTGCCGAGTACCCCAAAAGCTCTGGTGTGCGATCATCTGTCCTGGCGTCACGAACAGGATTGGTGCCCTGCAGCAACGGAGTAACTTGTGCCCTTGCCACCGGGTACTGTGTGCCTCACTAAAAGACTGTGTTTTGTATGTGGTGAAGATTTCCCACCATTTGCCCGCCATTGCCCGCCATTTACAGCGCCACGGCGCGAAAACTAGTGGGCGTACCTGCAAAAGCGCGCTGAGTCCTGGACACGCCCCCAACGCTGACGCGGCGGCGGGTGCTTGAAGAGCTACAGTGAACGCTCTGATGTCAGAGCGCTGGCGACGCGGGTCCTCCTACACATCACTGTGCCCTGCGGAGCTGCAGCCTTCAGAGAAGGTAGGCCATGCTTAACTAGGGGGGTGCAGACATGTCCGCAGCAGCCAGCCGAAACGCGGCCCAGGCCGACGGCTTTAATGACTTACCCCTCGGCGCTGCCGCACAGGCTGGAAATGCTGGCCCCTCACCTGGTCCTGTGGCCCCAATAGTACCGCTAACGCTGCCTACATGCCTGGAGCGAAGTGGCTCCCTCATTACAGCGGCAAGCCAGAAAACCCTGTCAGGGTTTCAAGCGAAAATTATGCAGCATAATGGACATTGTACCCTATGACAGAAAAGCAGAGAGCTGCAGTGGTAGTGGGACAATTGACTGGTGCTGCAGAGAGGGAAGTAGAGACTTGGTCAGCTGCAGACAAGGAATCAGTGCTTGCAATTTTCTTAAAGCTACAGATATCTTTGAGGCCCGCACTGAAACAGATCTCCGAATGGGGTTTTACCAATGCTCCCAGAAACCAGATGACAGCATTAGGGACTACGCCTGCCGACTACAAGGGGCCCTGCGAGCACTCAAACAAGTTAACCCCATAAGTGTCACTAAAGAGAATAAAATGTTAAAGGAACAATTTGTACGGGACTGAGGTCCCAAGCTGAAAGCAGGACTGTGCACTGGTGGTCCTTGGATCATCCTGATGCTACCTTTGATGCCCTTAAGGATATGGCTATAAAAGGACTGCGACCCCTGGAAACACCCGAGATGGCAACCCAGTGTCACTCGAGTGAAGCCACCCTAAAGCCAGCAGCATCCACCTTTTCCCCGCTGGTTGCGGAAGCCAAAACGCAGGTGGCGCCCCCTACCGAACTGGACTGTCTGCGCTCAGAAGTGCGCCAGCTGACCAAAAACCTGGCCACTGTAATGAGTGCCCTGCAACTGCCGACAGAGGAAGAAGGAAAGATCCTGCTAGCTGACTGCCCAGAGGATGTCCCTTGGATGAACCGGAGGAGAAGGAGGATGTCGTCCCACCGGAGGAGGACAACGCCACCCCAGGAAGGACCCGCGACCAGCAATCATCCTCGCCGAGAGATCATCTGCTACCGCTGCCACAGAGAAGGTCACCCAGCACGTCGGTGTCCTTTTAAAACGAGCAAATCCTGGGTCCGAGGGCCAATAACCAGGAATAGACTCCTCAGGCCCCTCAGACTGGAACCGCAGGTTTGTGGGGGGAAGACCATACCTTCCATCATACTGGACGGGGTTGCAATCCCTGCCCTGCTGGACACTGGATCTCAGGTAACCATCATACCTGATGTTCTTTTACAATAGGTACTGGTCCAGTGACGGTCTCCAAACCCCAAACCCTGACTTTGCCGTATACGCCTCTAATGGCCTCCCTCTTAACTTACTGGGGGCTAAGAACGTAGACTAAAAGTGGGGAGAGTGGAGCTAAAAGTCAGGGACTTCTTGTAAAAGACAGTTAATGAGGAAAATGGGTTGAATGTGATCTTAGGCACTAACATTATTAGTAACTGTTTGGAGGAGGTTGTGTTTTTACTCCAACAGCTCGCCGAAGTTGCCAGACCAAGGCAAAAGGGAGAGATCCGAAGGAGATTCGGACCCTGAGTGCCAGCAGCAAGTGAAACTGACCGGTGGTGAGATTGGTAATGTACGGGTGCAGACCCGAACCCCATTGTGATACCCCAATGAGTGAAATGATTATTTGGTGTAGGCAGCAATAGGTCTGAGAGGACAGAACTACCAAGCCGTAGTAGAGCCCCATTGTTCAAAAACACAGTCCTACACTCTTGGACTGCCAAGGGGTAGTGGATGTAAAATAATGGGAGGGTGCCAGTGCGTCTTCTCAATTGGGGAGAGGATGAAGTCAAATTACCACGTTATGCCACTGTTGCTAAGTTACACGCTGTGGATAATAACTCCATTCACACGACGGAGCCCTTAACCTCCCCAAACCAGTGGAGGATACGGTCCGACCACCCAGGTGGAGGATTGGTGTCAGCAGCTCCATGTCGGGACAGACACCACTCCAGCCCACCAGAAACAAGGAGTATATAGAGTAGTTCAGGAGTATGCACAGGTATTCAGCAAACACCCACTCGACTTTGGGAAAATTAAAGGGGTTCAACATCACATCCCCACAGGCAATCATCCCCCCATTAAAGAACGGTACAGGCCTATACCTCCAGCACACTACCAGAAAGCCAAGGAAATGTTGCGTGACATGAAGGAAGCAGGGGTGATAAGGGATAGTTGTAGTCCTGGGCAGCACCTCTAGTTCTAGTCAGGAAAAAGATGGAAGCATGAGAATGTGTGTAGTTTTACAGACAAGTAAATCCATTACACATAAGGATGCAAAACCCTTTACCACACATTGAGGAATCCTTAGCTGCCTTAAAAAACTGCTAACTACTTTTCCACCCTTGACCTCCTAGTGGTACTGGCAAGTAGCTGTGGCTGAGGAGGTCGGGAGAAGACGGCTTTCACCACCCCGATGGGCTCTGTGAGTTTGACAGAATGCCGTTTGGACTCAGCAGTGCCCCTGGAACGTTCCAGAGAGTGATGGAGAGCTGCCTGGGACATCTCAACTTTGAAACTGTGCTGCTGTACTGGACGACGTAATTGTGTACTCCAAGACGTATGAAGATCACTTGAAGCACCTGGCGGAGGTATTCGAGTCACTGTCCAAGTATGGGATGAAACTGAAGCCTTCAAAGTGCCATCTGCTCAAACAAAAGGACATATCTGGGACTATTGTCAGCTCAGAAGGAGTAGCGCCATACCCCGAAAAGATCACCGCCATCCAGAAATGGCCGGAGCCGAAAAATCTCAAGGGGTCGACAGTTCCTGGGACTGACAGGATACTACCGGAGGTTTGTGAAGGATTACACCAAGAAAGCAGCGCCTCTGCAAGACCTCCTGGTGGGACAGTCCCTCAAAAGCAGAAATTCTCCATTCCATTGGGGTAAAGAACAGGCAGAAGCATTCAAGGAAATAAAGGGGAGATCCTGACAGGTGATGAGATTCTAGCTTACCCTGACTACAGCCAGCCGTTCCTGCTGTATACTGATGCCTGCAATGAAGGATTGGGAGCTGTCATCAGTCAGAAGCAAAATGGCCTGGAGAAAGTCATTGCCTATGCAAGCAAGAAGCTCCGCCCGACCGAGAGGAACCCAGAGAACTATAGCAGCTTCAAGTTGGAGTTCCTGGCACTGGTTGGGCCATCCGGAGGGTTTAAGCACTACTTAGCCTCCAGCAAGTTCACTGCCTACAGTGATAACAACCCCTTGACGATATTGAAACAGCTAAGCTGGGAGCCATTGAATAACGATGGATGGCTCGGCTGTCCAACTACCAATTCACAATCAAGTACCAAGCGGGCCGCAAGAATGCCAACGCTGATGCCCTATCCAGGATGCCTCATGAAACGGACACAGAAGAAGAAGTGGATGATCTGGAAGAGATTGAACTACCTGCCTTTCACAGGAATGGGATGATCCACGAGCAACAAGCCTGCAGGAGGGCGCGTGGTAAGACGTTAAATCCTTTACCTCACCACAGCTTGAAGGAGACTCAGGACAGTGATCCAGTTGTCAGCCGAATCAAGGAGCTGATAACTCAAGAAGGTTCCTTCTTGGAGAAGGATGCGCCTCTACAAGCAAAGCAGCTGTGGAATGAGAGAAGCCGGTTGTTCATCTACCGTGAGAAGCTACCGTGAGAGGTACGTCAACCCAAGGACCCATGAGATGGTATGGCAGATAGTAGTCCCCAGAGAAGACATCCAGATGGTGTTAGAAGCCTACCACGATCAAGCGGGACACTTTGGCTGGAAGATGCTGGAGACCCTGTTGAAGTGTCGTTTCTACTGGGTGGGAATGCACAGCTCCATTGAGAGATGGTGCCAGAACTGTGGACCCCGTGGCCTCAGAAGAAAGGACTACAGCAGTCAGAAGGCACCCCTGCAACACATCAAGATGACTCGTCCCTTGGAGATCGTGGCCCTGGACCATGTCAAGTTGTCACCCAGCCGGTCAGGATACTCCTATGCCCTGACTATGGTGGATCCTACTCCAGGTTCCTGGTGGTCGCCACTGTCAAAGATCTGACGGCAGAGACAGCAGCAAGGACGTTCCAAGCATATTTCTGCAGACCACACGGATATCCTGAGCAGGTGCTAACTGACCAAGGCCCAGCCTTCGAGGCCGAACTGTTCAGAGTTCTGTCACTTGTATGGGTGTAAGAAGATAAGAACCACACCGTACCACCCCCCAAACTAATGGTCTCTGTGAGAAGATGAATCACATCGTCATTGACCTGTTGAAGACTGTACCACTCAAGGAGAGAAATCGGTGGGCCAGACCTACTACCTGACCTGGTAGATCTGTACAACCACATACCTGTGAGTTCCACCAATTGCACCCAGCCTATCTCATGCGGGCAAGACCAGGAAAGCTGCCCATGGATCTGGAGCTTGGTGTTGTAGAACCAGAACAGATTGACTACTGAAGACTGGGACACAAACAGACAGGAACAGTACAGAAAAGTACAGGCCTGCGTTGAAGATAGTCTCAATCGAGTAAGGGATAAACAAGAAGATCGCTACAACAAAAGTGTGCCACTGAACCTTTCGCACCTGGTGAAGTCGTACTGAAAAGAAAGAGGAGGATACACAAACTCGACGATCAATGGGAAAGAGAGCCCTACATCATACAGAATTCAAGGTTTGACAACAAGAAAACGTGTATAATTAGCAAGGATGGAGAAGAACGACTGCAACCGTATCCCGAGATCACCTAAAGTTGTGTCCAAACCCATTAAAGCTTCAGAGAGAAGAACCTGTTATCAATCAGGAAGAGCTTGATGACTCAGTCATACATACAGACTTAGGAGATTTCCCCGCGGATTGGCCTCGCATTGGAGAAGCTGTAATCATTCCCGTGCTTCAATTCTATCAACCACAAGAAGAACCTCTACATTCAGTTGCACGGTTGTTGCAGTAGAGTCAGTTCCAGAGGAACCTGCCCCAGCAGAACCCCAAGAAGCAGCACCCCAAGAAGCGGAATCCCAAGAAATTGAATAGCAGGAAGAAGAATCCCCTGGCGAAACAGAACCGCATCGCCCAGTCCGCTAGTATGCTTGCCAGATCCCTAGAGAGGTGGAGGCATATTTACAGTTTGCCGGCACGCAGGACAGACAGGGTAACAGACACCTCACTTACCACTACACCACGTAGGTCAGTACGCACAACAAGGGGGCAAATACCTGTTAGGTACAGAGAGTAGGGCCTAACATATGTACATAATTATCAAGAACCACTGTATATGAATGTATATATTGTTGTTTTAACATGCCTTTGTATACCGTTATTTATTAACCTATTTTTTCCTTATAATATTGAAACAAGTGGAATGGACATTATTTTTGCTTGTTTTCTTTACCTCCTTTGAGCATCCTTTTTCCAAAAGAGACTGGGACTTTTATGGTTGCTCAATTCCTCAATCCCTCATTGTGCTAATGTACATAGTTGTTTATTTACCGTTATGCAACAGTTCAAGAGTGCCTTACATCCTGTAAAGGAAGAGTTATTATACAATGTTTATTGTTATCTGTTTTTGTATTTCAGCCCCGGAGTGCTGAGTTCTACTAGGGGGGAATGTGGAGCCCAGCTGCGACTGGATCCATATCTTCCAGAAGGGTGCACTGAAAGAAGATACCACTAGAGGTCATTATTCACATTCACACACGTACATCTTATCCCCAAAGACCACCAGAGGGAGCTGTTTTAGACATATAAAAAGAAGAAGTTTCAGTTTAGTTTAGTTTTAGTTCAGCCAGCCAGTCAGTCTGCAGAAGGTGACGTGCAGAGCTGAGGTTAGTGAGGCTGCAGAGCTAATCAGTTCCAAGCAAGTGGAGTCTAGTAGAGAGTGATACAGAGAAATCACTCCAGCCTAGTCAGAGCTGAATCTAGGAGTGTAGCTCAGTAGAAAGCGTGCCGACGCTTAGAGAGCGGCGAAGAGGCAGCCCACCAACTGCCAGTGTGTGAGATCGTGTGAGGGCCCAGGTAGGCCGAAGGCAAGTGGAAAGTTACTGAGACAGTGGAGCCTTAATAGCTCACCTCAGCAAGTATTACCGGACACCGGGGTCCGAGCCTATAGGATCTCCACGACCTATTGGAGAACACCGAGTTCCTGGAGGACTACAAGTCCCAGGAGTACCACAGAGCTGACACGTAGCAGGATCAGAAGGATGGAGTTTAGCCGTGCACGGCAAATAGAGACTGTGTACTTCAAGAAGAGGTCCAATCACAAGGTCAGCCAGGTGCAGACGGAGACCAAGTTAGACCTAGCTACAAGCAGGTCAGGACATTATTACAAAAAGGCAGAGAACAGGAGGCCACACACCTACCAAGTGGAGGAATCTGGATGTGCACCCATCACCCTACAAGCGCTCCGGGAAGTGCCTGCAACATCTTCAGTAAAGGTACTAAAGTGACTTATGTGTGTGTCTACCTTATTACTCCTGTCTGCCGGGTCCCAGCCTGTCCTGCACCCTTACACATCTATCTGCCCTGGAGGAGAACTCAGCCTTACTTGTGGAAGGCTTAACACCTAGCTGCACAATATTAACCCTCCAGTGGATCTGCATAGCAGCGCTGGTCATCCTGACCAGATACCACAAGTGGCGTCACGAATCCCCAAATCATCATTCAAGTCACCTGTAAATATCCCACATTACAGTGAGCGCCCAGGGCACGGACCGAGCTGTGCTACCCGTGACGTTCCCCATAGACATCAACGGGCTCGGTGCCGAGTACCCTAAAGCTCTGGCTGTGCGACTCAACGGCACATCGCTAACGCATGCCTATTTCGGCATGCGTTAGGATGCGCTATTGCTATGGCGGGCAATGGTGGCGTTAACGCATCCGCTGCATAGCGTTAGTGCCGCTATGTGACGGATGCCATCAGCGCATTGCCCGCAACGCAATGTGAACCCGGGCTTAGTAGTATATGACATAGGGAGTGCTACCTGTGAGTGCGTGTACGCTAAAGCTCCGGTGACTGGAGGAGGCTTCCCGCAGGAAAAGTACAGAGATAGTAACCCATAGTTGTGGCCATTATTTTCCCCTCGGTGACAGGCCAGAGCCCTTGAGTGTTCCCTAGAGACTTGCCAGCTTTCGCATCATCGTTTCTACGGAGAGACTGTTAGCCTGATATATAGAGACTCAGAGCAGGAGATACTCAGTTCCACATCGTTCCTCCTGTCTCCCGCTTCGACCCCAGAGTTTTCCCGCTGTTTACCAATATTAGGAGAGACTTTGGAGATCACAAGTGCCGCTGCTGACGGTGCCCACATTGGAGAAGACGACTTCTTCAATCAAGGTTTCATTGAACTGATAAGTTCCCTCGAATACCCTTTTTCTTCTTTTGTTGTTTAGCGAACTGTTGGTTAATCTTGCTTAGCTTAAGTGTACTGTTGAAATTACGTTTATTCCTTACTGCTTCTGCCTGCGAGGAGATAAACTCCCCTGTAATTAAGCCCTTCAACTGTTGATCTGTCTCTGGTCCGTGGTGACATTCTCGGCTCCTGCATAATTCTTATGTTTTTACACTGGGGGGCAGTGAAAATGTTGAAATAAATGTAAAAAGGGCTGAATGGAAGTAGAACAGCATGGGGAAGAACCATGGAAGCATCTCTGACTCCCAGATTGCTGTTGAGAACAAAAGTGCCATTCTTTTACTCCACTTCACAGCCGCCACCAGGTTATGGCTATTATCACACACCACCATTCCTTGTTGTAGATTCAGAGGAGAGGCACAGATCTGTCTAGTCTGTTAATCCTTTTAATAACAGTGCCATGGTATGCGGTTTGTCACCTAGACAAATTAGCTTCAGAAGCGCATGTTGCCACTTCACTGAAGCAGTGCTACAGAGCTTCCAGCTGATGTGTGCCCTGAGATAGCATGTCGGAGATAGAGGATGAGGAGGAGCAATAGGGGTGCAAGAACTTACGTAAGAGATGAAATAAACCCTTAAAGAAGTAGGGCCATCATTCCTCAACATCGGTAGCACATGTGCCATGACAGGGTGGGACTCAACCCTGGTCTCCACAATGTTAACCCAGTGTGGCATCATAACATCCCTGGCCACAAGCGCTTGTCCACGTGTCGGTCATTAAGTGTACAATCTCAGTAAGTGTGTTGGTAAGGACATGGGTTGTGTTCCTGGACATGTGCTGCTACAAGGTGGGGATGCCACAGCATAGGCAATAGTGGAAGCTGGGAACTGAACACAAGAGACCAAATTTCTACACCTGTAATAGGCCAATTTTGGCTTTTTTTAAAGCCAACAAAATTGAGCAGAAACCAAGTTCTACAATATATATGACATAGTCAATTTTTTAACAAAAAAAGTTTGTGAGCTGTACCAGGCCAAGTGTTTTTAAAAAATTAAACCCACTGTTATTTCACACAAAGCACGTTAAACTGTATTGATGAATATTTGAATACATAAAAGTTTTTGTAAGGTTTTTTTTTTAAGTTATACATACCACGGTAATGTGACTGTCACAATTCATTTGGGTTTTGTGGCAGCGCGGTTACGCTATAATTTAAATGTAGTTTTTTCCTTTCAGGCCAGCAAAGGTTAAATGTCAGTTTCCTTGCTGGTAGCTACTTAGTTGCTAGTCATCTGATGGGGGTGGTGACCAGTGATGAGCGAACGTGCTCACCACTACTCGTTACTCTCCCAAGTATCACTGTACTCGGTGTACTTGGCGAGCACTGAGCATTTCCGGTATTATTCGGCGGGAGCTCTGGTCTCCGCCCTGCAAGTTTGGCGGTCTTTAGAGACCCAATCAACATGCAGGGATTGTCTGTCATGCACTGTAATGCCGCAGCCATCTTTGTTGTGGTATTACAGTGATTTGCTGACCGCACAGCATCACCAGGTCTATAAGAGACCGGAAACCACCCTGCTCGACGCATTCATCTCCAGATTAAAGACAATGTAGGGAGATTTGCTGCTGAGATAGGTAGAGATTTGTGCTTTTATTAGTTAGTGTGGGTCAACCATTGTTCAATCCACAAATCCAGCTAAAAAAAACAGTCATTTTCACCCCTTAGTGACAGAGCCATTTTGCAGCTTAATGACCAGGCCAATTTTTACAATTCTGACCATTGTCACTTTATGAGGTTATAACTCTGGAACGCTTTAAACGAATCCAGCTGATTCTGAGACTGTTTTTTCGTGACATATTGTACTTCACGTTAATGGTAAAAATTTTTTATATGACTTGCTTTTATTTATGAAAAAAACGGAAACATGGCTAAAATTTTGAAAATTTAGCAATTTTCAAACTTTAAATTTTTATGCCCTTAAATCAAAGAGATATGTCACACAAATTTCTTAAAAAATAACGTTTCCCACATGTCTACTTTACATCAGAACAATTTGGCAGCAAACTTTTTTTTGTTACGAAGTTATATAGGGTTAAAAGTTGACCAACAATTTCTCATTTTTACAACACCATTTTTTTTTTAGGGACCACATCACATTTGAAGTCACTTTGAGGGGTCTATATTATAGAAATACCCAAAAGTGACACCATTCTAAAACTGCACCCCTCAAGGTGCTCAAACCACATTCAAGAAGTTTATTAACCGTTTACGTGCTTCACAGGAACTGAAGTAATGTGGAAGGAAAAAATTGACATTTAACTTTTTTGCAAAAACTTTACTTCAGAACCAATTTTTTTTATTTTCACAAGTGTTAAAAGAAAAAATGAACCACAAAATTTGATGTGCAATTTATCCTGAATACCCGATACCCCATATGTGGGAGTAAACCACTTTTTGGGCGCACGGCAGAGGTTGCAAGGGAAGGAGGCGCCGTTTGACTTTTTGCAACGCAGAATTGGCTGGATGCCATGTCGCGTTTAGAGAGCCCTTGATGTGCCTAAACAGTGGAAACCCCCAACAAGTGACACCATTTTGGAAACTAGACCCCTTAAGGAACTTATCTAGATGTGTGGTGAACACTTTGAACCTACAAGTGCTTCACACAAGTTTATAATGTAGAGCCTTGAAAATAAAAAATAATTTTTCCACAAAAACAATCTTTTCCACCCCAATTTTTATTATCCCAAGGGTAATAAGACCCCAAAAGTTTTGTGCAATTTGTCCTGAGCATGCTGATACCCCATATGTGGGGTAAACCACTGTTTAGGAGCATGGCAGAGCTTGGAAGGGAAGGAGCGCCGTTTGACTTTTTCAAGCAGAATTGGCTGGACGCCATGTCGCGTTTGTAGAGGCCCTGATGTGTCTAAACAGTGGAAACCCCCCACAAGTGACCCCCATTTTGGAAACTAGACCCCCTAAGGAACTTATCTAGATGTGTGGTGAGCACTTTGAACCCACAAGTGCTTCACAGAAGTTTATAACGCACGGGCGTGAAAAAAAAATCATATATTTTCTACAAACCTGATGGTTTAGTCCCAAATTTTTTATTTTCCCAAGGGTAACAGGGAAATTAGACCACAAACGTTGTTGTACAATTTGTCTGAGTACGCTGATATCCCACATGTGGGAGGGGACCACTGTTTGGGCGCACAGCAGGACTTGGAAGGGAAGCAGCGCCGTTTGACTTTTTCAAACCAAAATTGGCTGGAATTGAGATTGGACGCCATGTAGCATTTGGAGAGCCCCTGATGCGCCTAAACAGTGGAAACTCCCCACAAATAACACTATTTTGGAAACTAGACCCCTTAAGGAACTTATCTAGATGTGTGGTGAGCACTTTGAATCCCCAAGTGCTTCACAGAAGTTTATAACGTAGAGCCGTGAAAATAAAAAATCATTTTTTTTCCTCAAAAATGATTCTTTAGCCCGCTAATTTTTTATTTTCCCAAGGGTAACAGGAGAAATTGGACACCAAGAGTTGTTGTGCAATTTTTCCTGAGTACGCTGATACCCCATATGTGTGGTGGAACCACTGTTTGGGCGCATGGGAGAGCTTGGAAGGGAAGGAGCGACATTTTGTAATGCAGACTTTGATAGAATGTTCTGCGGGCGTCATGTTGGTGTGCCTAAACAGTAGAAACCCCCTGCAAGTGAAACCATTTTGGAAACTAGACCCCCATAGGAGCTTATCTAGATGTGTGCAAAAAAAAAAGGTAGCACACTGTAGCGCTATAGCTTGCAAACATGAAATATGAAAAATATGAAAAATGAATTGCATCATTACCTTAGAAATATGAAAAATTGAGAAGTCTTAGCGCATAAGATGGCCAAATTATGCGAGCCTGATAGCCACGTCAAGGCTCCTCTCGTATATCAGGTCCTAACTAATGCCTATCCTCGCTTTAGAAAAGTCTGTCTGCATGGGAACATATGAGTCCTCTCTTCAGACTAAAATCTACATCTCTGTGGAGGGGTGATGAACCTGTTGTAATTAAAAAGCCTGTGACCACCAGTGGAGTGCTCAGTAGAAGGTAAATGAATACATATCAAAAAACTGACCGGCACATCCAAACTAGATTCAGTGTGAACAGGTGCTAAACCTAGAGTCACCAACTCATATACATACAAGAAAAAAAGGAGCACACTGTAGCGCTATAGCTTGCAAACACGAAATATGAAAAATAATGAAAAATGAATTGCATCATTACCTTAGAAATATGAAAAATTGAGAAGTCTTAGCGCATAAGATGGCCAAATTATGCGAGCCTGATAGCCACGTCAAGGCTCCTCTCGTATATCAGGTCCTAACTAATGCCTATCCTCGCTTTAGAAAAGTCTGTCTGCATGGGAACATATGAGTCCTCTCTTCAGACTAAAATCTACATCTCTGTGGAGAGGTGATGAACCTGTTGTAATTAAAAAGCCTGTGACCACCAGGTGGAGTGCTCAGGTAGAAGGTAAATGAATACATATCAAAAAACTGACCGGCACATCCAAACATAGATTCAGTGTGAACAGGTGCTAAACCTAGAGTCACCAACTCATATACATACAAGAAAAAAAGGTAGCACACTGTAGCGCTATAGCTTGCAAACACGAAATATGAAAAATATGAAAAATGAATTGCATCATTACCTTAGAAATATGAAAAATTGAGAATCTTAGCGCATAAGATGGCCAAATTATGCGAGCCTGATAGCCACGTCAAGGCTCCTCTCGTATATCAGGTCCTAACTAATGCCTATCCTCGCTTAGAAAAGTCTGTCTGCATGGGAACATATGAGTCCTCTCTTCAGACTAAAATCTACATCTCTGTGGAGGGGTGATGAACCTGTTGTAATTAAAAAGCCTGTGACACCAGGTGGAGTGCTCAGGTAGAAGGTAAATGAATACATATCAAAAAACTGACCGGCACATCCAAACATAGATTCAGTGTGAACAGGTGCTAACCTAGAGTCACCAACTCATATACATACAAGAAAAAAGGTAGCACACTGTAGCGCTATAGCTTGCAAACACGAAATATGAAAAATATGAAAAATGAATTGCATCATTACCTTAGAAATATGAAAAATTGAGAAGTCTTAGCGCATAAGATGGCCAAATTATGCGAGCCTGATAGCCACGTCAAGGCTCCTCTCGTATATCAGGTCCTAACTAATGCCTATCCTCGCTTTAGAAAAGTCTGTCTGCATGGGAACATATGAGTCCTCTTTTCAGACTAAAATCTACATCTCTGTGGAGGGGTGATGAACTATTGTAATTAAAAAGCCTGTGACCACCAGGTGGAGTGCTCAGGTAGAAGGTAAATGAATACATATCAAAAAACTGACCGGCACATCCAAACATAGATTCAGTGTGAACAGGTGCTAAACCTAGAGTCACCAACTCATATACATACAAGAAAAAAAGGTAGCACACTGTAGCGCTATAGCTTGCAAACACGAAAATATGAAAAATATGAAAAATGAATTGCATCATTACCTTAGAAATATGAAAAATTGAGAAGTCTTAGCGCATAAGATGGCCAAATTATGCGAGCCTGATAGCCACGTCAAGGCTCCTCTCGTATATCAGGTCCAAACTAATGCCTATCCTCGCTTTAGAAAAGTCTGTCTGCATGGGGAAAATATGAGTCCTCTCTTCAGACTAAAATCTACATCTCTGTGGAGGGGTGATGAACCTATTGTAATTAAAAAGCCTGTGACCACCACAGAGATGTAGATTTTAGTCTGAAGAGAGGACTCATATGTCCCATGCAGGGGCGACTTTTCTAAAGCAGGATAGGCTTAGTTAGACCCGATATACAAGAGAGCCCTTTGGACGTGGGTATAGGCTGCATAATTAACATCTTATGCGCTAAGCTCTCAAATTTTCATATTTCTAAGGTAATGATGCAATTATTTTAATTTTTATATTTGTGTTTGCAACTATAGCTACAGGTCTACTTTTTTCTTGTATGTATAAGATTGGTGACTCTTAGGTTTTGCACCTGTTCCACTGAATCTAAAGTTTGGAAGTCGGTAGTTTTTTGAAAAGTATTCATTACCTTCTACCTGAGCACTCCACCTGGTGGTCACAGGCTTTTTAATTACAACAGGTTCATCCCACTCCAAGAGATGTAGATTTTGTCTGAAGAGAGGCTCATATTTCCCATGCAGACAGACTTTTCTAAAGCGAGGATAGGCATTAGTTAGGACCTGATAAACAGAGGAGCCTTGACGGGCTATCAGGCTCGCATAATTTTGGGCCCTCTTTTGCGCTAAACTTCTCAATTTTTCATATTTCTAAGGTAATGATGCAATTCATTTTTCATATTTTATATTTCGTGTTTTTCAAGCTATAGCCTACAGTGTGCTACCTTTTTTCTTGTATGTATATGAGTTGGTGACTCTAGGTTTAGCACCTGTTCACACTGAATCTATGTTGGATGTGCCGGTCAGTTTTTTGATATGTATTCATTTACCTTCTACCTGAGCACTCCACCTGGTGGTCACAGGCTTTTTAATTACAACAGGTTCATCACCCCTCCACAGAGATGTAGATTTTAGTCTGAGAGAGGACTCATATGTTCCATGCAGACAGACTTTTCTAAAGCGAGGATAGGCATTAGTTAGGACCTGATATACGAGAGGAGCCTTGACGTGGCTATCAGGCTCGCATAATTTGGCCATCTTATGCGCTAAGACTTCTCAATTTTTCATATTTCTAAGGTAATGATGCAATTCATTTTTCATATTTTTCATATTTCGTGTTTGCAAGCTATAGCGCTACAGTGTGCTACCTTTTTTTTGTATGTATATGAGTTGGTGACTCTAGGTTTAGCACCTGTTCACACTGAATCTATGTTTGGATGTGCCGGTCAGTTTTTTGATATGTATTCATTTACCTTCTACCTGAGCACTCCACCTGGTGGTCACAGGCTTTTTAATTACAACAGGTTCATCACCCCTCCACAGAGATGTAGATTTTAGTCTGAAGGAGGACTCATATGTTCCCATGCAGACAGACTTTTCTAAAGCGAGGATAGGCATTAGTTAGGACCTGATATACGAGAGGAGCCTTGACGTGGCTATCAGGCTCGCATAATTTGGCCATCTTATGCGCTAAGACTTCTCAATTTTTCATATTTCTAAGGTAATGATGCAATTCATTTTTCATATTTTTCATATTTCGTGTTTGCAAGCTATAGCGTACAGTGTGTACCTTTTTTTTCTTGTATGTATATGAGTTGGTGACTCTAGGTTTAGCACCTGTTCACACTGAATCTATGTTTGGATGTGCCGGTCAGTTTTTGTATGTATTCATTACCTTCTACCTGAGCACTCCACCTGTGGTCACAGGCTTTTTATTACAACAGGTTCATCACCCCTCCACAGAGATGTAGATTTTAGTCTGAAGAGAGGACTCATATGTTCCCATGCAGACAGACTTTTCTAAAGCGAGGATAGGCATTAGTTAGGACCTGATATACGAGAGGAGCCTGACGTGGCTATCAGGCTGCATAATTTGGCCATCTTATGCGCTAAGACTTCCAATTTTTCATATTTCTAAGGTAATGATGCAATTCATTTTATTTTTTCATATTTGTGTTTGCAAGCTATAGCGCTACAGTGTGCTACCTTTTTTCTTGTATGTATATGAGTTGGTGACTCTAGGTTTAGCACCTGTTCACACTGAATCTATGTTTGGATGTGCCGGTCATTTTTGATATGTATTCATTTACCTTCTACTGAGCACTCCACCTGGTGGTCACAGGCTTTTTAATTACAACAGGTTCATCACCCCTCCACAGAGATGTAGATTTTAGTCTGAAGAGAGGACTCATATGTTCCCATGCAGACAGACTTTTCTAAAGCGAGGATAGGCATTAGTTAGGACCTGATATACGAGAGGAGCCTTGACGTGGCTATCAGGCTCGCATAATTTGGCCATCTTATGCGCTAAGACTTCTCAATTTTTCATATTTCTAAGGTAATGATGCAATTCATTTTTCATATTTTTTCATATTTCGTGTTTGCAAGCTATAGCGCTACAGTGTGCTACCTTTTTCTTGTTGTATATGAGTTGGTGACTCAGGTTTAGCACCGTTCCATGATCTATGTTTGGATTGCCGGTCAGTTTTTGATATGTATTCATTTACCTTTACTGAATCCTGTGGTCACAGGCTTTTTAATTACAACGGTTCTCACCTCCACAGGATGAGATTTTAGTCTGAAGAGAGGATCATGTTCCATGCAGACAGACTTTTCTAAGCGGGATAGGCATTAGTTAGACTGATAACGAGAGGAGCCTGACGTGGCTATCAGGCTGCTAATTTGGCTCTTATGCGTAAGACTTCTCAATTTTTCATATTTCTAGGTAAGATGCAATTCATTTTTATATTTTTCTATTTGTGTTGCAAGTATGCGCTAAGTGTGCTACCTTTTTTTCTTGTATGTATATGAGTGGTGACTTAGGTTAGCACTGTTCACACTGAATCTATGTTTGATGTGCGGTCAGTTTTTATATGTTTCATTTACTTCTACTGAGACTCCACTGGTGGTCACAGCTTTAATTACAACGGTTCATCACCTCACAGAGTGTAGTTTGTTGAAGGAGGATCATAGTTCCATGCAGAAGACTTTTAAGCGAGGATAGGATTAGTAGGACCTGTTACGGAGAGCCTTGACGTGGTCAGGCTCATATTTGGCATCTTATGCGCTAAGACTTCTCAATTTTCAATTTCTAAGGTATGATGAATTCATTTTCATTTTCATATTTCGTGTTTGAAGCTATAGCGTACAGTGTGCACCTTTTTCTTGTTGTATATGAGTTGGTGCTCTAGGTTTAGCACTGTTCACACTGAATCATGTTTGATGTGCCGGTCAGTTTTTTGATATGTATTCATTTACCTTTACTGAGCACCACCTGGTGGTCACAGGTTTTAATTACAACAGGTTCATCACCCCTACAGAGATGTAGATTTTAGCTGAAGAGGACTCATATGTTCCCATGCAGACAGACTTTTCTAAGCGAGGATAGGCATAGTTAGGATCTGATATACGAGAGGAGCCTTGACGTGGCTATCAAGCTCGCATAATTTGGCCATCTTATGCGCTAAGACTTCTCAATTTTTCATATTTCTAAGGTAATGATGCAATTCATTTTTCATATTTTTCATATTTCGTGTTTGCAAGCTATAGCGCTACAGTGTGCTACCTTTTTTTCTTGTATGTATATGAGTTGGTGACTCTAGGTTTAGCACCTGTTCACACTGAATCTATGTTTGGATGTGCCGGTCAGTTTTTTGATATGTATTCATTTACCTTCTACCTGAGCACTCCACCTGGTGGTCACAGGCTTTTTAAATACAACAGGTTCATCACCCCTCCACAGAGATGTAGATTTTAGTCTGAAGAGAGGACTCATATGTTCCCATGCAGACAGACTTTTCTAAAGCGAGGATAGGCATTAGTTAGGACCTGATATACGAGAGGAGCCTTGACGTGGCTATCAGGCTGGCATAATTTGGCCATCTTATGCGCTAAGACTTCTCAATTTTTCATATTTCTAAGGTAATGATGCAATTCATTTTTCATATTTTTCATATTTCGTGTTTGCAAGCTACAGCGCTACAGTGTGCTACCTTTTTTTCTTGTATGTATATGAGTTGGTGACTCTAGGTTTAGCACCTGTTCACACTGAATCTATGTTTGGATGTGCCGGTCAGTTTTTTGATATGTATTCATTTACCTTCTACCTGAGCACTCCACCTGGTGGTCACAGGCTTTTTAATTACAACATTTTCATCACCCCTCCACAGAGATGTAGATTTTAGTCTGAAGAGAGGACTCATATGTTCCCATGCAGACAGACTTTTCTAAAGCGAGGATAGGCATTAGTTAGGACCTGATATATGAGAGGAGCCTTGACGTGGCTATCAGGCTCGCATAATTTGGCCATCTTATGCGCTAAGACTTCTCAATTTTTCATATTTCTAAGGTAATGATGCAATTCATTTTTCATATTTTTCATATTTCGTGTTTGCAAGCTATAGCGCTACAGTGTGCTACCTTTTTTTCTTGTATGTATATGAGTTGGTGACTCTAGGTTTAGCACCTGTTCACACTGAATCTATGTTTGGATGTGCCGGTCAGTTTTTTGATATGTATTCATTTACCTTCTACCTGAGCACTCCACCTGGTGGTCACAGGCTTTTTAATTACAACAGGTTCATCACCCCTCCACAGAGATGTAGATTTTAGTCTGAAGAGAGGACTCATATGTTCCCATGCAGACAGACTTTTCTAAAGTGAGGATAGGCATTAGTTAGGACCTGATATACGAGAGGAGCCTTGACGTGGCTATCAGGCTCGCATAATTTGGCCATCTTATGCGCTAAGACTTCTCAATTTTTCATATTTCTAAGGTAATGATGCAATTCATTTTTCATATTTTTCATATTTCGTGTTTGCAAGCTATAGCGCTACAGTGTGCTACCTTTTTTTCTTGTATGTATATGAGTTGGTGACTCTAGGTTTAGCACCTGTTCACACTGAATCTATGTTTGGATGTGCCGGTCAGTTTTTTGATATGTATCTAGATGTGTGGTGAGCACTTTAAACCCCCAAGTGCTTCACAAAAATTTATAAACGCAGAGCCGTGAAAATAAAAAATCTTTTTTTTCCTCAAAAGTGATTTTTTTAGCCAGCTATTTTTTATTTTCCCAAGGGTAACAGGAGAAATTAGAATCCAAAAATTGGTGTGCAATTTGTCCTGAGTACGCTGATACCCCATATGTTGGGGTAAACCACTGTTTGGGCGCACGGCAGGGCTAGGAAAGGAGGGAGCGCCATTTGACTTTTTGAACGCGACGTCGTTTTTGGAGACCCCTTGATGTGCCTAAATAGTGGAAACCCCTCAATTCTAGCTCCAACCCTAACCCCAACACACCCCTAACCCTAATCCCAACCCTAACCGTAATCCTAACACTAATCCCAACCCTAATTCTAACCCTATTGTAACCATAACCCTAATTGTAACCCTAATTGTAACCCTAACCCAAATTATAACCCTAAGGCTAGGATCATATTGCGTTTTACCAGCCCGTTCAACTTATAGCGTTGACGGGCTGGTAATGGTATAGCATAATGCGATCACGTTATGCTATACCCGCTAGCGCAGAGGAATCAGCAGATGATTCATCTGCGCTAGCGGTGACGGAGCCCAGACGCTGCAGCCCGCGTCCGAGGCTCCGTCACTGAATGACGGCACGTCGCGAACGCATGCCGTAAATGAGGGTGATTGGTAGCGTTAACGGACTGTGTTACACCACGTAATACAGCGGTGTAACGCTGTCCGTCTAACGGACTGCCATAACGCAGTATGAACCCAGCTTAACCCTAATGCTAACCCTAACCCTAATTGTAACCCTAGCCCTAACCCTAGCCCTAACCCTAACCCTATCCTTAACCCTAACCCTAACCCTAGCCCTAACCCTAACGGAAAAATTAAAATAAATACAATTTCTATATTTTATTATATGTCCCTAACTAAGGGGGTGATAAAGGGGGGTGTTTATGTACTGTTTTTTTTATTTTGATCACTGTGATAGTTTATCACAGTGATCAAAATGTACTTTTAGAGAATGAAAGAATTCATTTTTTGAATCTGCCTTCAGGCAGACTCGGCGGGCAGTGTGCATGCGCCCGCCATTTTTTTTTACAGGAAGAAGAGGCCGGGAGGATCGGAGGACAGGGGGACATGGAGAACACCTACAGGTACAGGGGGGGATCGGGGACCTGGGGACCCTAATTCTCACCCCTCTGATGTGCGATCACGTCAGAGGGGAGAGAAATCTTTTATTTTTTGTTGCGGTCGCCGTTATACTGTTATAACGGCGATCGCAACACCGGGGTCGGTTAATACCGACCAGGATCATGTTCTCTGGGGTCTCGGCTACCCCCGCAAGCCGAGACCCCGGAGAAAATTGCCCACCCCCCTGGCAGATCGCGGTGGGTGCACTGAGCATGCGCCCGCCATTTTCTTGCCATTCAAGATGGCGGCGTCCACCAGAGAAGGTAGGAGGGCCCTGGAGCCACAAGGAGGGATCGGGGGCCACAAGAGGGGATCGGGGACCCTTTTTTTCTCTCTTCTGTCCGATCACATCAGAGGAGAGAGAAATTAAATGGCACATCAGATTTTTTTTCTTGTTGCGATTGCCGTTATAGGGTTAATAATGGCGATCGCAACATAGGGGTCGGTAAAAACCGACCCGATTCATGATCTCTGGGGTCTCGGCCACCCCGGTAGCCGAGACCCTGGAGAAAATGCAACTCTGGGGGGCGCTATTCACTGTTTCCACAGCTGGGGTTTAAGTGCCCTTAATGACCGCAGTTAAAAGGCGTATCGGCGGTTGTTAAGGGGTTAAGGGCTAATTAGGGGGGTATATAGATTGCAATGCTAGGTAGACTGTGGAGTCTATGTTCACATATGTCAAAAGGTTTCATTACTGTCTGGTGCTGCCAATTATATATATATATATGTATATATATATATATATATATATCTACCTGCAGGTATCCGTGGCTAGGATAATTATTTTTTTGCACCTCAATCCTGCTAATTTGATTACAAAGCAATCCAGAGACCCAATTTTTTTCTACAGTTATTTGCTTGGTCACACTGCAGACTACAGCCAGGTCATTTTAATACAACAGCATGAAAATCTGGCAATTTAAAACGGCTTTTTTTGTCCCAGGCATCAGATCTGAGTGCGCAGAAAATTCTGGTTTTTTTTTTGTTACTGTAGTATTTTTTGGAGTGTCTTATAACATTTTTGGCCACCATTTTGCTGACCAAAAAATCCTTAGATGGACAAAAAATATTTATTTACATTTCTTATATTTATCACTGTGTTTTTAACGCCACACGCATCGCATATCATTGCGATAACTATTTTACAATTTTAGTACCCCAACAATTTTTTTTTTATGCTGAAGAAGTTTCTATCTCTTATTCCAGAGTCATATAGGTGTATTAAAATGATGCAGTACCAGAAGGCCATTGTTGCGGAATTACTGAAAAAATACCCTTCTGAAAACTCTGGTGGTAGAGGTCACAGTTCGCTGGCCAACCAAGGAGTAGAGGCAAGAGAGACCCTACTACAATCCAGCAGAGGTAGGGGAATACTGGCAAAGTACTGGGACACTTTTCTCAGATCCTCGCATCGCCCTGGCCCAGAGTCGCGGGGTAGTCTCACAAGGCTTGGAAAGTTTAGGAAGATGTTGAAGGAGTACCTTGCTGAACGTACCAACGTCCTCCGTGATTCCTCTGTGCCTTTTAATTATTGGGTGAAAAAATAACCGTGTGCACAACCAAGAAGGTGCCAGAGTAGGTTCCCAAACCGTATCTAATAGAAAATGAACTCGGCACTCAACTTTAGTATAGTGAGAATAAAGATTTTTATTCACAGTAGTAACACGAAACGTTTCGGTCCTATATCATGGACCTTCATCAGTCACAGATACTGCTGGGAAGGGGGTTGATCCACATAGGGAAGAAAGAAAGGGCTGGATATAGCCTGTGTTGGTGGGGTGAGATGAGGAAGAGGACAATGCCTCTATTGCACTAGTAACCTGTTGTGAAGGAGTCCGGTAGTGAGGATAGGTCTCTGCATTGGACGCGGTGTCCACCGCTAGTCTGAGTGCCACTCCATGATATAGGACCGAAACGTTTCGTGTTACTACTGTGAATAAAAATCTTTATTCTCACTATACTAAAGTTGAGTGCCGAGTTCATTTTCTTTTAATTATTGGGTGTCCAAGCTAGACACGTGGCATGAACTAGCTCTCTACACCTTGGAGGTCCTGGCCTGCCCTACCGCTAGCATATTGTCAGAGCGGCTTTTTAGTGCCGCTGGTGGAATAATAACTGATAAGCGCATCCGCCTGTCAACAGAAAATGCTGATAGGCTGACTCTTATAAAAATGAACAAGACCTGGATTGGGGCAGACTTCTGTACATCACCAAATGATAACAATGAAACATAACCTCCAATACAGTGTATTTTTTTGGGAGGTGTATTACCATGCACCTCTTCACACCCACAAATGGGTATATGCTTCCTGACTTTGGCTATTTGGTGTGTTATTATCTTCCTCCTTCTCCCTCATCCTCATCTTCCACCACCACTAGAACACGAGAGTGACCATGATCTATGATGCAACAGGCAGTAGAATTTTTTTCAAGGGTGTTTTGATGCCCGTTACAAAAATGTTTACCCTCTATGTTGAGGTGTCACCCCCCAGGGGAAAATGTTTTTCAGCCTATGCACTTAGTGTATGGGCATTCCAGGTATAGGAGACCCGCTCCTTTAAATTGGGAAAACCTTTTTTGCAGGCCATACTCCACGTCTCTTCCTACACCATCCCTAGATCACCAGGGTGAACGTGTTCCATGATGATAAAGCTACTACATTGTTTTGCAAGGGTGTTTAGGATGTCCGTAGCTACAAATATTTACAGTCGGTTGATGTGCCCCCCACAGGGGAAAATCTTTTTCAGCCTATGCACTTAGTGTGTGGCCATTACAAATATTGCAGACCCGCTCCTTTGTAATGGAAACTGATTTTTAGGAGTACTTCATACACGTCTCTTCAAAGTGGTATTTTTGTTTGACCAAATTTGGGGCAGTGTGGACCTCCAAAGAAATGCCACCCCACACCATTACTGACTTACTGCCAAACTGGTCATGCTGAAGGATGTTGCAGGCAGCAGATCGCTCTCCATGGCGTCTCCAGACTCTGTCACGTCTGTCACATGTGCTCAGTATGAACCTGCTTTCATCTGTGAAGAGCACAGGGTGCCATTGGCGAATTTGCCAACCCTTTGCTAACCCTAAGCATCCTGCACAGTGTTGGGCTGTGAGCACAACCCCCATTAGTGGACGTTGGGCATTCAGATCATCCTCATGGAGTCGGTTTCTAGCCATTTGTGCAGACACATGCACATTTTTGGCCTGCTGGAGGCCATTTTGCAGGGCTCTGGCAGTGCTACTCCTGTTCCTCCTTGCACAAAGGCAGAGGTAGCGGTCCTGCTGCTGTGTTCTTGCCCTCCTACGGCCCCCTCCACATCTCCTGGTGTACTGGCCTGTCTCCTTGTTGTGCCTCCAGCCTCTGGACACTACGCTGACAGACACCGCAAACATTCTTGCCACAGCTCGCATGGATGTGCCATCCTAGATGAGCCACTAACTGAGCCACTTGTGTGGGTTGTAGAGTACATCTCATACTACCACGAATGTGAAAGCACTACCAACATTCAAAAGTGACCAAAACATCAGCAAGGAAGCATTGGTACTGAGATGTGGTCTGTGGTTCCCACCTGCAGAACCACTCCTTTATTGAGTGTGTCTTGATAATTGCCAATAATTTCCATCTGTTGTCTATTCCATTTGCACAACAGCATGTGGAATTGATTGTCAATCAGTGTTGCTTCCTAAGTGGACAGTTTCATTTCACAGAAGTTTAATTTACTTTGAGTTATATTCTGTTATTTAAGTGTTCCCTTTATTTTTTTGAGCAATGTTTATATATATTGGCTTTTGAAAAACCTTTGGAGTGCAGCTTTCAATTTTTTCATCTTTGATTATTGGCAAGCATTGGATTAATTGCTGGGACGCTTTGCACCCGTTCATCAGAAAGAGCTGTTCCTATTTTTTCTAATTAGATAGATAGATAGACGAAAAGACTGCAATTCATCTGCCGTGTACTTTATAATCACTGCAGGAATTGACAGGATAGAAGAGATGGATTACATACAGTAAATACAAAAAGAGTAGGTAGATTTACAGATGTCTGTGACAAATACAATTAAGCCTACAGAAGAAAAAGTGAGCAAAACCCTGCTGTAAGTAAGTAAATAAAAAGCAAAAGTGCATTTGAATCACACATTTTGATACAGGAAAGATGTGTATCTTTGTACCGTGTTAGTCAGTAGATAGAAAAATATTTAGAATTGAGAGTCCTCAGTGGTTGATACCTTTTAATGGCTAACTGAAATATTTTTGAATCACACAGAGTTTTTAGTTATACTGTTTTTGATCAAAAAATGCATAAAAGCCATTCCACTGAGACAAGGTAACTGATGGGACAGTCCTACACTGTCTAATATTAAAAACCTTACCATGGGTCAATGTCGACCTCAGTGTGTGAATAAGGGCAGACAAGATGACTGGGCCACACCAGTGGAACACCAATCTTGGAAGCCTTATATGCAACATCCAGCTCAGGAGAGGGTGGCCACACCCCAGCTTGCACAAAATGCAATAATACAGAGAAAAAAACACAAAAATTGAGCTTAACTTGAGTTGGTACACATGCAGCACATAACAGCATGTTCACATTGGCCATAAAAAATATAAACCTACAGAAGAAAAAGTGACCAAAACCCTGCTGTAACTAAGCAAATAAAAAGCAAAAAGTGCGTTTGAATAACATAAAGTTTTTATTAATACTGTTTATGATCAAAAATAGCATAAAAGCCATCCCGCCTTGACAAGATAACTCTGACCGAACGGTCCTACATTGTCTACTATTAAAAATCTTACTGTGGGTCAGTGTCAACCTCAGTGTGTGAATAAGGGCAGACAAGAGGACTGGGCCCCAACAGTGGGACATCATCTGGGGAAGCATTATATACAATTTCCAGCTCAGGAGAGGGAGGCCACACCCCAGCTTGCATACTATCGTTCAATTCCTTATCCGGATAAATGGGTTATTTTCCCTCTTTTTTGACTGATTTTCTTACCTGTACTAGTAAAACAGTGGCAAAACTGTCACTGAAAAAGACCTGAGTGTATAGGTGGACGACAAACTCACATTTAGTGGCCAATGTCAGGCAGCTGCTGCCAAGGCAAATAAAATAATGGGATGCATTAGAAGAGGCATAGATGCTCATGAGGAGAACATAATTTTACCTCTATACAAGTCACTGGTGCGACCACACTTAGAATACTGTGTGCAGTTCTGGTCTCCGGTGTATAAGAAAGACATAGCTGAACTGGAGCGGGTGCGGAGAAGAGCGACCAAGGTTATTAGAGCACTGGGGGGGTCTGCAATACCAAGACAGGTTATTACACTTGGGGTTATTTAGTTTGGAAAAACGAAGGCTTAGGGGTGATCTTATTACAATGTACAAATATATGAGGGGACAGTACAAAGACCTTTCTAATGATCTTTTTACTCTTAGACCTGTGACGGGGACAAGGGGGCATCCTCTACGTCTGGAGGAAAGAAGGTTTAGCCATAATCACAGATGCAGATTCTTTACTGTAAGAGCAATGAGACTATATGGAACTCTCTGCCGTCTAATGTTGTAATGAGTGATTCCTTACTAAAATTTAAGAAGGGACTGGATGCCTTTCTTGAAAAGTATAATATTACAGGCTATATTCACTAGTTTCCTAGATATGCGTTGATCCAGGGAGCTAGTCTGATTGCCGTATGTTGAGTCGGGAAGGAATTTTTTTCCCCAATGTGAAGCTTACTGTTTGCCACATGGTTTTTTTTGCCTTCCTCTGGATCAACATGTTAGGGCAGGTTAGGATAGGATATGGGTTGAACTAGATGGACTTAAAGTCTTCCTTCAACCTTAATAACTATGTTACTATGTTACCTTTTGCACATCTTTGTTTTTTTCTCCTGGGGATGTGCGTGGTATGTTTGGTGTTTTCCCCATTTACGGACTGTGACAGGACGTTTAGTTGATGAGACTCAATAACGTGGGAATCACATGACTGGACATGATGACGCTGTGACTATTTGACTCTGTAACCTCCTACACACCATTCTTCCATATTATGGCGATGTGTTGCGCATGTCTGGTATCTTCCGACATGCGCACTACGATGCTGTGTGACATACGAGGATAATCAATGACGTGTTGGTCATGTGCACAGATGTACCACGTGACCGGATACTTTGGAGATGTGTTGCGCATGTCTGGTATCTTCCGACATGCGCACTACGAAGCCGCGCAATACATGAGGCTAAGCAATGACGTGTTGGTCATTAGCACGGGTGTACCACGTGATCGCATATGACGACGCGGTTATCACGTGGTTCCGTCACGTGTCCTATATGTCATGCTGACAATCAAAAACAGGAAGTTAGAGCATTACAAACACGCATAGGGCATTAATTAACAGAGACTGGTTTGTCTCTGTCTCATTGACCAGTTGCCCATCACCCCTGGATGAAACTTTCATAGCAAAACGCGCGTCGGATGTGGTGGGCACTTGGATACCCATACGCTGAGGTAAATATGCACTGCTGTGTGTTGTAATTTGCGTATTTAATGCCTTAATCTGGTTTACACCATTGGGACTTATAGCACGTAACTTTGGACACTTTATTTGGCAACTTTTGCCATTATTGTGTACTGAAAACTATTTTATTCTTAGTTCACATGGTGAGTGCATTTTTGTTTACAGCACATGCACTTTAATTGCTTATATTTATATGAACTTTTGTATGGAGATTTTTTGTATGGAGATTTTATGTATTTTTCTTGTGATTGAGGCATTTTTTGTATTTATAAATATCTATATGTGGCTTTTCTAAATTCAGATGTTCCCACCTTTTTTCCTGTCCTTGCTTCCACTTACCCCCTTTTGTTTTTTTCTATTTATGTATATTCATTATTGATTATGATTGAATTTTAATGTGTCTAAATAAAATATATTTTAGCCCATCTTGGAAGTGTTTTCCTATTTGTGTTCGTTCTATACACTTTGTCAATATACTCAATAATTGCATACATTTACAGCACTTACACAGGCTGCTCTATTCACTTGTTTGTATACTTCATGATCACTCCAAGTTCCTCATGGGCGTATCTAAAAAGTGCAGTTACACTAAGAAATTAGTCCCAGAGGTGACCAAAACAATGTCTGCCTCATATGACAACAATACTATAACTGACACATAGCTATGATGCACTATTGCAGATTTTTCTGCATAGCCCAAATGTTTCAGTTTTTTTTCTAGGAGACATCCTATTTTATTTTAAAAAATGATGCAGGAGTTGTAATCTTCTGTGTGCCCTTAAAATTCTCTCAAGAATACGGTCCCTGATAATATCATGCTATTCCTCAGGCTTGCATTTATTACATAATGTGCTAGTTATCTAATTGACTCACACACATTTCCTGCAAACTACAAATATAAAAAGTACAATTCTGCCTGAATTGTGCACTGCGGGTGCATTTGTATTAGTTTATATTCCTAATAAATTACAAGGCGCACTCATAAAAAGAGGAGAGAAAAAAAAACATTGCATGCGACTCCATCTATGAAAAGCATGAAGGAAGAGAAGTTACATTTAATTAGTCATCATAAATTTACCGACTTCTATTGCTGCCCAACAATTTTATTGATCTTTTATTCATGTAATCTGCTCCACAATTTATTAGGTCTTTTGATAATGGGATAATAATTAACCTTGTAGACATTTTTTTATTCACTATATTACAGTTTTTCTTTGCCACAATCTTTCACATCTCTTTATCTTGTTCTATATCTCTCCTATAATAAGGTCAGCATTTATAGGTGTTGTAATTCAGCTGTCCTAGTGTCAATACAACTACATAAATATGCAGTAAAAGTAGAGATGAGTGAATCAGGCAAAATTCGAATTTGCCTGTTTGCACAGATTTTCCCTGGAAATTTGATTCGCACAGAAGTTATTCGCTGCAAATTTAATGTTCTTTATTATGCTCTAGGGTCTTTCCTAACCCCACAGCATAATAAAAGTAAGATGTAAAAAATAAAGAAAATGCTTAGACTCCCTCACCACTCACCTCTCTGGCCCATCTGCTCCTCACCATCACACATCAGATCCGCGCTGCAACTTCTAAATCCCTTGCTGCTCACATTAAGCCTGGACTTTCAGCTCTGATGAGGCCATGGATGGTTCTGCACACGCGAACAAAAGTTGACGTGCATCATGACTTTGAGCGTGCATGCGTAGAACCCTCCTAGGCCTTATTAGGGCTGGAAGTTGCATCTGAGCATGAAAAGCCCGGGAATTTCAGTGCTTGTGGCTGGTGCCAGATTGAGACGGAGAAGAGCAGCAGGGCCAGAGAAGTGATTAGTCTAAGGATTTTTTTCCTAAGGGTATGTTTCCACGATCAGGAAACATTCCGGATTAGCTGCGTGTTTGACGCTGTGCGTTGGCGCAGCGTCAAACACGCAGCGTCCAGATGTTACAGCATAGTGGAGGGGATTTCAAGAAATCCCGTCTCCACTATGCGCAAAAATACGCAGGCGGAAGACCTGCGTTTCCGGACATGCGGCACGTCTTTTTAGACTGCAGCATGTCCTAGCGTCTTGCGGTGACGCTGCGTCGCCGCAACGGAAATAACACAGGGCTATGCAGCCCTGTGTTCTTTCCGGATGTGTTCCGGAGGTGTTCGGAACACATCCGGAAAGAGCGCGCGTCAAAAAGGGGGCGGGGCTTTGGGTGGTGCGGAATTTACGCTACGTCCAAAGCGCTGTGGTTCCGGACCGTGGAACCACAGCCTTATTTTAACCTTTTGCTGTCCCTTTACAGTTTAGAAAATTCAAGGCCAGTGGCTTCCATTTTGACGAAACCATGCGGACGCGATATACAAAAAAAATCTGCTTTTTGGCAAATTCAGATTTTTGTACAATTTTAAGAGTAATGCAATCCAACTCGAACATATTCTTTTCATTTCTAAGTAAGAGTCTTATAGATTGTTTTTGGGCAACCTCCTAAATGTGTTCTATGTACAGCTGAATAAGTCCGGTTTGTGGAATGTACTTCCAAATTCTGATAAAACATAGGAGGGTTCTGGGGGAAGCCTTATTTAATAGCATCATATGCCTTAACCCTTCACGACATTGCGATTTTCGGTTTTTGCATTTTTGTTTTTCACTCCCCTTCTACCCAGAGCCCTAACTTTTCGATTTTTCCATCAATATGGCTATGTGAGGGCTTGATTTTTGTGGGATGAGTTGCAATTTTGAATGCCACCATTGATTTTACCATATAATGTACTGTATAACAGGAGAAGAATTCCAAGTGTGGTGAAATAGCAAAAAAAATGTAATTCTAAAATGGTTTTTGGGGTATTTTATTTAACATGTTCACCAAATTCTAAAACTGATCTGCCATTATGATTATCCAGGTTAATACAAGTCTGCAGATGCCAAATATGTATAGATTCTATTTTATTTAAGTAGAGAAAAAAAATACAAAGTTTGTACGAAAAAAGTGGCGCCATTTTCCGAGACCCGTAGTGTCTCCATTTTTCGAGATCTGGGGCTGCTTGAAGGCTTTTCTTTTTTTGCTTGCCGATACTTTTATTGATACCATATTTTGGGGAGATACGATGATTGGATTGCATGTTTTTGCATTTTATTGCAATGTTGCTGCTGTTGCACCCCAGGAGTCTGGTTGCCAAAGTGACATTGCCTCCCTCACAGGGAGGAATGTCATGCCTGGAAGCAAGGAGGGGTCCCCTTACCAAGTGTCAGTAGGAGAGAATTCGAGCAGAACCTTGGGAGTGGAGCTGTGATTAAACTCGCCCCAGAGCTGAGCTCTAGGGACTGGATACCGGAGTCTGTTGTTGCTCGGGTACTGAAGTCCCTGCAGCTAAATCCAGAGGGCAGGGGACTGCAGGTCTCCTGGCCCGATCTAATACCCGGTGGCACAGCAGCATACCAGAGCCTGGAGCCGACCCAAAGGAGCGGCACCTGTGATAGGCTCGAGCTGCCTGCCATGCAGGCAACGGTTTGTTTCTAAAAAAAAGAGACAGCAGCAGGATGGTGAGCTGTTAGGCAGCAAGGAAAAAAAGGGAGGACAGCACAGAAGTAAGGGCTCCGTACCTACCTGGCCAGGTGTATCCAAAATTGCTCTCCATTCCCTCCCAATACATTTCATCTACCAATGTGGGCAGACTCATCAAGGGAACATCAATATTCTTTTTGGGAGTTGTCATTAGGTTCCAAAATATTCAACCAGATAGCAGATAATGGGACTTAACATGCTGAGAGGTAGCCCAGGTTAACCCCTTCACCCCCAAGGGTGGTTTGCACGTTAATGACCGGGCCAATTTTTACAATTCTGACCACTGTCTCTTTATGAGGTTATAACTCTGGAACGCTTCAACGGATCTTCACGATTCTGAGATTGTTTTCTCGTGACATATTGTACTTCATGTTAGTGGTAAAATTTCTTCGATATAACTTGCGTTTATTTTTGAAAAAAACGCAAATATGGCGAAAATTTTTAAAATTTTGCAATTTTCAAACTTTGAATTTTTATTCCCTTAAAACAGAGAAATATATCACACAAAATAGTTAAGAAATAACATTTCCCACATGTCTACTTTACATCAGCACAATTTTGGAACCAAAATTTTTTTTTGTTAGGAAGTTATAAGGGTTAAAAGTTGACCAGCGATTTCTCATTTTTACAGCAAAATTTACAAAGCCATTTTTTTAGGGACCACCTCACATTTGAAGTCACTTTGAGGGGTCTATATGGCAGAAAATATCCAAAAGTGACACCATTCTAAAAACTGCACCCCTCAAGGTACTCAAAACCACATTCAAGAAGTTTAATAACCCTTCAGGTGCTTCACAGTAACTAAAGCAACGTGGAAGGAAAAAATGAATATTTTACTTTTTAGCCACAAAAATTATCTTTTACAAACTTTTTTTTTATTTTCACAAGGGTAAAAGGAGAAAATGGACAGATAAGGTTGTTATGCAATTTCTCCTGAGTACGCCAATACCCCATATGTGGGGGAAAACCACTGTTTGGGTACACGGCAGAGCTCGTAAGGGAAGGAGCGACGTTTGACTTTTTCAAACTAAAATTGGCTGGAATTTAGATTGGATGCCATGTCGCGTTTGGAGAGCCCCTGATGCGCCTAAACAGTGGAAACCCCCACAAGTGACACCATTTTGGAAACTAGACCCCCTAAGGTACTTATCTAGATCTGTTGTGAGCACTTTGAACCCTCAAGTGTTTCACAAAAGTTTATAAAGCCTGGGTGTGAAAAAAAAAAAAATCAATTTTCCACAAAAATGATTTTTTAGTCCCAAATTTTTGAATTTTCCCAAGGAAATTGGACCCCAAAAGTTGTTGTCCAATTTTCCTGAGTATGCTGATACCCCATATGTGGGGGGGGAACTGTTTGGGCGCACGGCAGGGCTTGGAAAGGAAGTAGTAACTTTTTGGAATGCAGACGTTAATGGGGGTCATGTTCCGTTTGCAGTGCCCCAGATGAGCCTAAACAGTGGAAACCCCCACAAGTGACCCCATTTTGGAAACTAGACCCCCTAAGGAACTTATCTAGATCTTTGGTGAGCACTTTGAACCCCCAAGTGCTTCACACAAGTTTATAATGCCCGGGCATGAAAATAAAAAATCCTATTTTTTTCCCACAAAAATTATCTTTTAGTCACTAATTTTTTATTTTCCCAAGGGTAACAGGAGAAATTGGACCACATAAGTTGTTGTACAATTTGTCCTGAGTACGCTGATACCCCATATGTGGGGGGGAACCACTGTTTGGGCGCACGGCAGAGCTCGGAATGGAAGGAGCACCATTTGACTTTTTCCAACCAAAATTGGCTGGAATTGAGTTTGGATGCCATGTTGCATTTGGAGAGCCCCTGATGTGCCTAAACAGTGGAAACCCCCCAAAAATGAACCCATTTGGGAAACTAGACCCCCTAAGGAACTTATCTAGATGTTTGATGAGCAATTTGAACCCCCAAGTGCTTCACACAAGTTTATAACGTAGAGCCGTAAAATTTAAAAATCATATTTTTTCCACAAAAATGATCTTTTCACCCCAATTTTTATTTTTCCAAGGGTAACAAGACTCCAAAAGTTATTGTGCAATTTGTCCTGAGTGCGCTGATACCCCATATGTGGGGGTAAACCACTGTTTGGGTGCATGGCAGAGTTTGGAAGGGAAGGAGCGCCGTCTGACTTTTTCAACGCAGAATTGGCTGGACGCCATGTCGTGTTTGGAGAGCTCCTGATCTGCTTAAACAGTGGAAACCCCCATAAATGACACCATTTTGGAAACTAGACCCCTCAAGGAACTTATCTAGATGTGTGGTGAGAACTTTGAACCCCCAGGTGTTTCACTAAAGTTTATAACGTACAGCCGTAAAATAAAAAATCTTTTTTTTTTTTTTTACAAAAATGATTTTTTCGCCCCCAATATTTTATTTTCACAAGGGTAACAGAAGAAATTGTAACCCCAAAGTTGTTGTCCAATTTGTCCTGAGTACACTGATACCCAATATGTGGGCGAAAACTACTGTATGGGCACACGTCGGGGCTCGGAAGGGAAGTAGTGACGTTTTGGATTGCAGACTTTGATGGAATGGTCTGGGGGCATCATGTCACATTTGGAGAGCCCCTGATGCACCTAAACAGTGGAAACCCCCCACAAGTGACCCCATTTTGGCAAATAGACCCCACAAGGAACTTATCTAGATGTGTGGTGAGCACTTTGAACCCCAAAGTGCTTCACAGAAGTTTATAACGCACAGCCGTAAAAATAAAAAATCTTTTTTTTTTTTACAAAAATGATTTTTTCGCCCCCAATATTTTATTTTCACAAGGGTAACAGGAGAAATTGGACCCCAAAAGTTGTTGTCCAATTTGTCCTGAGTACGCTGATACCCAATATGTGGGAGAAAACTACTGTATGGGCGCACGTCAGGGCTCGGAAGGGAAGTAGTGACGTTTTGGATTGCAGACTTTGATGGAATGGTCTGGGTGCGTCATGTCGCATTTGGAGAGCCCCTGATGCGCCTAAACAGTGGAAATCCCCAACAAGTGACCCCATTTTGGAAAATAGACCCCACAAGGAACTTATCTAGGTGTGTGGTGAGCGCTATGAAGCCCCAAGTGCTTCACAGAAGTTTATACTGTACAGCCGTAAAAACAAAAAAATAATTTTTTTTGTACAAAAATGATATTTTCGCCCCCAGTTTTTTATTTTCCCAAGGGTAACTGAAGAAATAGGACAAATTGCACAATAACTCTTGGGGTCCAGAGTACGCTGATACCCCATATGTGGGGATAAACTACTGTTTGGACGCATGGCAGAGCTCAGAAGTGAAGGAGCACCGTTTGACTTTTTCAACGCAGAATTGGCTGGAATTGAGATCAGACGCCATGTCACATTTGGAGAGCCCCTGATGTGCCTAAACAGCGGAAACCCCCCAATTCTAACTCTAACCCTAACCCCAACACACCCCTAACCCTAGTCCCAACCCTAACCACAAACCTAACTCTAACACACCCCTAATCCCAACCCTAACCCTAATCCTAACTTTAGCGCCAACCCTAACCTTAACTTTAGCCGCAACCCTAACCCTAACCCTAATGGGAAAATGGAAATAAATACATTTTTTTAATTTTATTATTTTTCCCTAACTAAGGGGGTGATAAAGGGGGGTTTGATTTACTATTTATAGCGGGTTTTTATGATTGGCAGCTGTCACGCTAAAAGACGCTTTTTATTGCAAAAATAGTTTTTTGCATCGCCACATTTTGAGAGCTATAATTTTTGCATATTTTGGCCCACAGAGTCATGTGAGGTCTTATTTTTTGCGGGACGAGTTTACGTTTTTATTTGTACCATTTTTGAGCAGGTGACATTTTTTGATCGCTTTTTATTTCGATTTTTGGGAGGTTAGAATGAACAAAAATCAGCAATTCATGAATTTCTTTTGGGGGAGGCATTTTTATTGTTCCGCGTGTGGTAAAATTGATAAAGCAGTTTTATTCTTCGGGTCAGTACGATTATGGCGATACCTCATTTATATCATTTTTTTATGTTTTGGCGCTTTTATAGAATAAAAACAATTTTATATAAAAATTAATTATTTTTGCATCGCTTTATTCTGCGAGCTATAACTTTTTTATTTTTTCGCTGATGATGCTGTATGGTGGCTCGTTTTTTGCGGGACAAGATGACGTTTTCAGCGGTACCATGTTTTTTTATATCGGTCTTTTTGATCGCGTGTTATTCCACTTTTTGTTCGGCGGTATGATGATAAAGCATTGATTTTTTGCTTCTTTTTTTTTTTTTTTAAGGGGTTCACTAAAGGGGTTAACTAGTGGGACAGTTTTATAGGGGGGGTCGTTATGACGCGTCGATACCAAATATGTGTACTTTTATTGTTTTGTTTTTTTTATTTACAGGAAGAAATGAACTTATTGGGGAATATATATTTTTTTTTATTTATTTTGGATTTTTTTTAAAAGTTTTAAAACATGTTTATTTTTATTTTTTTTACTTTGTCCCAGGGTGGGACATCACTGTATTTTATCAGATCGCTGGTGTGACAGTGTGCACAGCACTCTGTCACACCAGCGATCGCACAGGCAGTGCAGGACGCTTCCTCATCGCCTGCTCTCAGCAGGCACTGAGGAAGCCGCCTCCCTCCAGGACCCCGGCGCCATCTTGGATCCGGGTCCTGGGAGGGAGGAAGCCCTCAGAACAGCGCGATCACATTGCGCTGGTCTGAGGGTCTCAGGGGGGCGCGCAGGGAGCCCCCACCCTGCGCGATCCTCCCCTGTGCCCCCAGTACACCGCGATCATGTTTGATCGCGGTGTGCTAGGGGTTAATGTGCCGGGAGTGGTCCGTGACCGCTCCTGACACACAGTCACGGGTGTCAGCTGTGATAATCAGCTGACACCCGCGGCGATTAGCTGCGCTCCCCTCAGGAGCGCAGCTGATCGCCTATGACGTACTATCCCGTCCATGGGCAGAATGGCACGGGTTTTATGGATGGGATAGTACGTCTAATGTCAGAGAGGGGTTAAAGGGAACCTGTCAGCAGGATTGTGCACAGTAACCTACCTACAGTGTCAGGTTGGTGCCGTTATACTAATTAAAATGATACATTGGTTGATGAAATCTGTCTTGTGGTTGTTGTTTAATCTTTATTTTCAGTTTTGAGTTAATGATATGCTTGTGCACCGGGGCTGCCTGTGGGGGGGTCTTCATGTGGTGCTCTAATTAGCTATTGATAATGAAGACTGCTGACTAGTGGTGAGCGATACTGCCCGATATCCTAAAATATCGGATCGGATTGGATCGGCCCGATACTCAAAAAGTATCAAAAAGTATCGGGTATCGCCGATCCAATACCGGAAACACAATGCAAGTCAATGAGACAGAAATATCGGAACTAAAAAAAACCCTTTCTTTCCTTGTAAACACTAAATATACACACATAGAATACATATATATATATATATATATATATATATATATATATATATATAATATATACATACAATTATAGTTCATACACTTCTACATAGTAAAATAGCCTCTGATTCAATTGCCGGGTAATGCCGGCTTTTGTGAAAATACAGAAGCACCCGACATGAAATGACACATGGTTTACATAGAGTTAACCATGTCTTTTCATGTAGTTTGATATCTGATTTTCACAAACAATTACATGAGTGTATGTGTGCAAAATTTCACACCTGTAGGGGTTAATTAAAGGTGTAAATTCGTTGTAAAAAAAACAGATTTTTTTTTGCTACAAATTTACACCTTTAATTAACCCCTACATGTGTCACATTTTGCACACATACACTCATGTAATTGTTAGTGAAAACAATATATCAAACAACATGAAATGACATGGTTAACTCTATGTAAACCACGTGTCATTTCATGTCGGCTTCTGTCTTTTCACAAAAGCCGGCAATTGAATTAGCGGCTATTATACTATGTAGAAGTGTATGAACTATAAATATATATATATACACTACCGGTCAAAAGTTTAGGGTCACTTAGAAATTTCCTTATTTTTGAAAGAAAAGCAGTTTTTTTCCAATGAAGCTAACATTAAATGATTCAGAAATACACTCTATACAGTGTTAATGTGGTAAATGACTATTCTAGCGGCAAACGTCTAGTTTGTAATGCAATATCTTCATAGGTGTATAGAGGCCCATTTCCAACAACCATCACTCCAGTGTACTTATGGTATTTTGTGTTCGCTAACTGTGTAAGAAGGCTAATAGATGGTTAAAATACCCTTTAAAACCCTTGTGCAAGTATGTTAACACAGCTGAAAACCGTTTGGTTGATTAGAGAAGCTATAAACCTGACCTTCCTTTGAGCTTGTTGAGAATCTGGAGCATTACATTTGTTGGTTCCATTAAACTCTCAAAATGGCCAAAAAAAAAGAACTTTCTTGTGAAACTCGACAGTCTATTCTTGTTCTTAGAAATGAAGGCTATTCCATGCGAAAAATTACCAAGAAACTGAAGAATTCATACAATGGTGTGTAGTACTCCCTTTAGAGGAGTGCACAAACAAGCTCTAACCAGAGAAGAAAGACAAGTGGGAGGCCCCGCTGCACAACTGAGCAACAAGACAAGTACATTAGAGTCTTTAGTTTGAAAAATTGACGCCTCACAGGTCCTCAACTGGCAGCTTCATTAAACAGTACACATTAAACGCCAGTGTCAACATCTACAGTGAAGAGGCGATTTGGGGATGCTGGCCTTCAGGGCAGATTGGCAAAACAAAAGCCATATTTAAGACTGGCTTAAATGAAAGGAAAAGATTAATATGGGCAAAAGAATACAGACATTGGACAGAGGAATATTGGCTTTTGTTTTGCGAATCTGCCCTGAAGGCCAGCATCCCCAAATCGCCTCTTAACTGTAGATGTTGACACTGGCGTTTAATGTGTACTGTTTAATGAAGCTGCCAGTTGAGGACCTGTGAGGCATCAATTTTTCAAACTAAAGACTCTAATGTACTTGTCTTGTTGCTCAGTTGTGCAGCGGGGCCTCCCACTTGTCTTTCTTCTCTGGTTAGAGCTTGTTTGTGCACTCCTCTAAAGGGAGTACTACACACCATTGTATGAATTCTTCAGTTTCTTGGTAATTTTTCGCATGGAATAGCCTTCATTTCTAAGAACAAGAATAGACTGTCGAGTTTCACAAGAAAGTTCTTTTTTTTTGGCCATTTTGAGAGTTTAATGGAACCAACAAATGTAATGCTCCAGATTCTCAACAAGCTCAAAGGAAGGTCAGGTTTATAGCTTCTCTAATCAACCAAACGGTTTTCAGCTGTGTTAACATACTTGCACAAGGGTTTTAAAGGGTATTTTAACCATCTATTAGCCTTCTTACACAGTTAGCGAACACAAAATACCATAAGTACACTGGAGTGATGGTTGTTGGAAATGGGCCTCTATACACCTATGAAGATATTGCATTACAAACTAGACGTTTGCCGCTAGAATAGTCATTTACCACATTAACACTGTATAGAGTGTATTTCTGAATCATTTAATGTTAGCTTCATTGGAAAAAAAATGCTTTTCTTTCAAAAATAAGGAAATTTCTAAGTGACCCTAAACTTTTGACCGGTAGTGTATATATATATATATGTGTCACAAATTCAATGACATGTATATATATATATATGAGGTGTAAAATTGTTGAAAAAAAATGCGTGGGCTCCCGCCCTATTTTCTCGACCAGACAAAGCCAGCGACTGGGGGCAGATAATAATAGCCCAGAGAGGGACCATTATTTTTGCCCCCCCCTGGCTACTAACATCTGCCCCCAGACACCCCAGAAAAGGCAAATCTATTATTAGATTCGCCCTTTCTGGCACTTTGCCCGTCTATTCCCATTGTCCTGTAGCGGTGGCGAATTGGTTAATAAGGGGTTAAAGCCACCTTGCTATTGAAAGGTGAGTTTAAGCCAGGTTAATAATTGAGAGCTGTCAATTAGACAACTATCAATTAATCCTATTGTATGAAATAAAAATAAAACACACACACTTTAATTAAAAATCATTAGTTTTTGACAATATTTTATTTTACTGCCATTCCTTGCGAAGCCCTTGTTAACCTGTAATAAAAATAAAATAATAAAGCAACATTATTCTTACCTATCCGATGTTCAGTCAGGTCCCCCGATGTAATCCTTCTGAAAGGGTTAATGTTTACTGCAGAGACTGCAGCTAATGCTGACAGCCTCGCAGTAAACCCCGACTGAATCATCTCCTCTACTGGCTGACAGGAGAGGAAGTGGTTAGCATAATTGATTGCTTTCCACTTTCACTTCAGGTCAGCCAGGGACACCCACAGCATCAGTGACGTCAGAGGGAATCCCGGCTGACCTGATCTGAACTGATTAACAAAAATAGGGGATCCCGTCGAAAAAAAAAATGGCGTGGAGTCCCCCCTATTTTTGTTAACCAGCCTGATAAAGCAGACTACTGAGGCCTGGTTTTTCAGGCTGTTAAGGAGCCAATATCCATGGACCTTGCAAGCCTTATAATACCAGGCCACAGCAGTCTGCTTATCTTGGCTGGTTAACAAAAATAGGGGATCCCCTCAAAAAAAAATGGCGTGGGGTCCCCCCTATTTTTGTTAACCAGCCAGATGAAGGAGACTGCTGAGGCCTGGTTTTTCAGGCTGGTAAGGATCCAATATCCATGGACCTTGCAAGCCTGAAAATACCAGACCACAGCAGTCTGCTTAGCTTGGCTGGTTAACAAAAATAGGGGATCCCCTCAAAAAAAAATGGCGTGGGGATCCCCCTATTTTTGTTAACCAGCCAAGTAAAATGCAGACTGCTGCGGCCTGGTATTAAAAGACTGTCAAGGCCCATGGATTTTGGCCCTCAACAGCCTAAAAATACCAGGCTGCAGCAGCCCCACAAATGGCGCATCCAAAGATGCGCCAATTGTGGCACTTTACCCGGCTCTTCCCACTTGCCCTGTAGCGGTGGCAAGCAGGGTAATAAGGGGTTAATGTCACCTTTGATTGATCGGTGACAATAAGCCCGGTTAATAATGGAGAGGCGTCAATAAGACACCGATCCATTATTAATCATAGTTTGTAATTTAAAAAAAAAAACACAGCAAGAAAAAAGTCTTTTAATGAAATAAAACACCACACAGTTTTCATTAATTTTATTTCACTCTCATTCCTGCGACGCCATCGATCTCCTGTAAAAAAACAAAAATAATAAACCAACACAAATACTCCCTGTCCGACGCAGTCCAAAATACCGAGTATCCCACGACGAGTCCAGCTCTGCTACATCTGGATGACAGGCTCAGCCTGACATCCACATAGAGCAGAGCTGCTTACCAGCTGCGTCCCCGGCGGTGATGTCATCCGGACTGGTTTACGGCCAGCTGTTGCGATAGTACAGCTGGCCGAGATTACCCAGTACCCGGCAGTCACTGCAGTTATCGCGAGATTCTGCACGTGACCGCCAGGGACAGGGTAATGGCGGCCATCCAGGAGGACGTGACCACCGGGGAAGGGGATCTTCTGCCAGGTAAGTGCGGACTCTGCTGAGTCCTGACTCCTGACAGACCCGACCGACACTGACAATTTCGGGAAGTTCCTGTGTCACGTACTTTGTTCTGTGACACAGGAACTCCCCATAGACTTTCTCGGAAAACTCTGATTCCGGTATCCGATATGACAAAAATATCGGAACTCAGAATCAGAATTCCGATACAGCAAATATCGGCCGATACCCGATATTTGCAGTATCGGAATGCTCAACACTACTGCTGACAAGTCACTGATCCCTAAGTCATCTGCCCCCTAGTTTACATAATGAATATTATATATTTTTAACCCCATATTTTTTAACCCCTTAACGACCAGAGGTATTTTTGCTTTTGCATTTTCATTTTTTGCTCCGCTTCTTCCAGAGCCATAAGTTTTTTTAATTTTTGGTCAAAATAGCCATATGAGGGCTTGTTTTTTTGCGGGTTAATTTGTACTTTTGAATGACACCATTGATTTTAACATACCATGTACTGGAAAATGGGAAAAAAATTCCAAGTGCGGTGAAATTGCAAAAAAAGTACAATCCCATAGTTGTATTTTGTTTTGAAAATCAAGAGAGAAAGAGAGAAAAGAAATAAAGAAATGTGCAACTAAAAATTAACTTTTAATTTACCTTATTTAATTTTTTTTTAAATAATTTTTCATACACCATAAGGTGTACATAATAATGTAAATAAGGTGAAGTAAAGTTAATTTTTATTTGCACATATCTTTTCTCTCTTTCTCTCTTGATTTTGACTATTTTGGTGGTGTACACCTATGTGCAACCTTGTTCTATGAGGGTAGTTCTGATGTGGATGTGTTTTGTTTTGTTTTTTACCATGTTCACTAAGGGTGAGTTTCCACGATCAGTATTGCATCAGGAAATGCTGCGTGTTTGGCGCTGTGTGTTGGCGCAGCGCCAAACACGCAGCGTCCAGATGTTACAGCATAGTGGAGGGGATTTCAAGAAATCCCGTCTCCACTATGCGTAACAACACGCAGGCGGAAGACCTGCGTATCCGGACATGCGGCGCGTCTTTTCAGACCGCAGCATGTCCTAGCGTATTGCGGCGACGCTGCGTCGCCGCAACAGAATTTAACACAGGGCTATGTAGCCCTGCGAACTTTCCGGAGGTGTTCCGTAGGTCTCCTGAACACCTCCGGAAAGAACGCGCGTCAGACAGGGGGCGGGGCTTAGGACGGAGCGGAATTTCCGCTCCGTCAAATGCGCTGTGTTTCCTGACCATGGAAACACAGCCTAAATGCTAAAACTGACCTGCCATTATGATTCTCCAGGTCATGAAGAGTTCATAGACACCAAACATGTCTAGGTTCTTTTTTATTTAAGTGGTGAAAAATAAAATAAAAATAAAAAATGTGCCATTTTTTGTGATTTTGGGTTGAGTGAGGGATTATTTTTGCGCACCAAGCTGATGTTTTTATGATACCATTTTGATGTGTATACAATCTTTTGATCGCCCGTTATTGTAATTTAATGCAATGTTGCGGCGACCAAAATAACATAATTCTGGCGTTTTGACTCTTTTTCTCATTACGCCATTTAACAATCGGGTAATTTTTTTTTATATTGATAGATCAGGCAATTCTGAACGTGGCGATACCAAATATGTGTATGTTTGATTTTTTTTGTTTTATTTTGAATGGGGCGAAAGTGATTTGAACTTTTTTTTAATTATTTTAAAAATTTTTTTTACTTTTTGCATGCTTCAATAGTCTCCATGGGAGATTAGAAGCTGCAGTTGTCCGATCGGCTCTGCTACATACAGGTGATGATCAGATGTATGTAGCAGAAATGCTCACTTGCTCTGTGCACTGACCACCAGGTATCTCTCATAGCAATCTGGCTATGATAAACAGAGGTCTGCTGAAGACCTCTGGTTGTCAAGCCAACCTATCTGTGACCCGCAATCACATGATGGGGTCACCAATGGGAGGGATTTCCGGTGAGCTAGCCAGATGCACGAGTTAAATGCCACTGTCAGAGTTTGACAGCAGCATTTAAGTAGTTAACAGCCACGGGTGGATGGCGATTCCACCCACGGCTGTTGCGGGCACATGTAAGCTGTATATATCAGCTGAAATGTGCCCGGAAAGGTGCGGGCTCAGCACCGGAGCCTGCACCAAATAGGGGGAGTCTGACATTGGCCTACTATTACACCCGATTTCGGAAAGGGGTTAACAAAAAAATCACCTTCTGCAGGTAGGCGCCAGTGGCGGCTCCTGCGCTGCAGCACGATCACATCTATAATGTGTTTTTCATTTTTTTTGATGGTATACATTATTTCCTAAAAAAAAACAGTCTGAAAAAGGAGTCAGTCGCACCTGCGCAGGAGCAGCTATCGGCGATCCAATAGCTGCTACTGTGCAGACTCCGGTGGCGCCATCTTGCTAGAGAAAAAAAAATTGCCTCCTCCAAGATTAATCTTTAACACTATAATGTGGGAGCAGGTAACAGAGAACAGGCCGCTCTGTAAAATTCTCTAATTTCCTGAGAGTTGTTTTCCGCAAAGTTCACATATCATTCTCCTTCTCCCACCTACCAGGTAATGCTCGCTGACAGCTGATCATAATGCAGACCTATTCCCTTCAGCTTTGAAGTGGTGTCTTTCTGTAGAGCCTTTGAAGTTCAATAGAATGAATGAATAGATGGACAATCTCTGGTCCGTTCCTCAGAAGCAAGGAGTTTCATATGTGAACAGGGGAAATAGAACTTATGTCTCTGTAAAGACCAGAAATACATAGTCAGTGCACGCATGACTTCAACTTTATATATTAGCAACTACCAGAATGGGAATTTTGAGAAATTCCTTCATTTATATGCTTTATACTACACAAAGCTGTGGCAAAAAGTAGAATTCAAATAAGTAAATAAACATTTGAAGAAAGTGTGCAGGCAATACATGTAAAACAAGAGTAGTCAACATAATACTATGGTGATTCTGTGGATAAACTATAATATCCATGCTGAAGAGACACATTGTGGCATGTAAAAGTTTGGGCACCAAATTTTTTACATTTTGAAAATTACAAAAATGGAATTGGGCTGAAGCAAAAGTTTGGGCACCCTTGGAGATTTGTGTGCTCAGATAACTTTGACCAAGGTTTCAGACTTTAATTAGCCTGCTAGGATTATGGCTTTCTCACCATCATCGTTAGGTGATGCGAATTTCCCAGCTTTATAATAACCCAGCCTCCACTAACCTTATGCCAAAAAACAGCCGTCATGGGTTCTTCTAAGCAGCTGTCTAGCACTCAGAAAATTAAAATGGTGAAGGTTCACATAGGAGGAGAAGCTATAAGAAGATAGAAAAGCATTTTGAAGTTGCCTTTCATCAGTTCGAAATGTATATAAGAAATGACAGTTAACAGTAACAGTGGAGTGCTCTACTGTTCAGAAACACCTGCAAAAATATTGCCTTCATGGAAGAGTCTTCAGAAAAAAACATCTCCGCCTGTGCATCTGGCAATGCCAGATGTGATGGTTTAGCAGCATCAAATGCGACTCTGTTAACAGAATCAGCGTCCTCAGGACACCGGTACTGTTAACAGCTGTGGTGGAGGACATAGCCTTCACTCAGTGCTCTGTCACTTTTTCCGGCAGGCTGCATGACTCTTTCCGCCCATGGCCTTGTGGAGGCTGGCGCCACACAACTGACATCAGTGGCATGATGAAGTTACTACATTGTGCTGCGGGTGTCGTGTCCATAACAAGACACAATAGAACAGGACGCAGCAGCTGCAGTAGACACAGAGGTTATGTTAACTGAGTATAAAGTTGTTTCTTTTTGTATTGAGAATAGTGCTGACCATAATACTTTGCGGGGCCATCACACAATATTGATGCTGAGAGGGGGACCATCATACAGTATTAGGGCTGTGAAGGGGACCATCATAATGTATGGCTTCCTCATAATGTAAATGGCTTCCTCATACTATGTTGGAGCTATGGAGGACCATTATATTATACTAGATGGTGGCCCGATTCTAACGCATCGGGTATTTTAGAATATGTATGTAGTTTATTTATGAAGATTTAAGAATAATGCAATGAATACACAGGATTTTCCGAGTAAAATATATACATTATCATTAAATGTTATTATATTATTACAGTATATATAATATGCTCGCAGCGGAAGTACCCCGACTGGCGGTAGAGGTAGAGGCTGCTGGGGTGTATATAGAGGATTCTGGGGTGTATATAGAGGCTGCTGGGTGTATATAGAGGCTGCTGGGGTGTCTATAGAGGCTGCTGACTGTATAAAGAGGCTGCTGAGCTGTATAAAGAGGCTTCTGGGGTGTATATAGAGGCTGCTGGGGTGTATATAGAGGCTGCTGGGGTGTATATAGAGGCTTCTGGGGTGTATATAGAGGCTGCTGGGTGTATATAGAGGCTGCTGGGGTGTATATAGAGGCTGCTGGGGTGTATATAGAGGCTTCAGGGGTGTATATAGAGGCTGCTGGGGTGTATATAGAGGCTGCTGGGGTGTATATAGAGGTTGCTGGGTGTATATAGAGGCTGCTGCTGCTGGGGCGTATATAGAGGCTGCTGGGGTGTATATAGAGGCTGATGGGGTGTATATAGAGGCTGCTGGGGTGTACATAGAGGCTTCTGGGGTGTATATAGAGGCTAATGTGGTGTATATAGAGGCTGCTGCGGTGTATATAGAGGCTGCTGCTGGGGTGTATATAGATGCTGCTGCTGGGGTATATATAGAGGCTGCTGCTGCTGGTGTGTATATAGAGGCTGCTGGGATGTATATAGAGGCTTCTGGGGTGTATATAGAGGCTGCTGCAGTGTATATAGAGGCTGCTGCTGGCATGTATTTAGAGGCTTCTGGAATGTATATAAATGCTTCTGTGGTGTATATAGAGACTGCTGGGGTGTATATAGAGGCTGCTGGGGTGTATATAAAGGCTGGGTGTATGTGGGGGCTGCTGCTGGGGGTATATGTGGAAGCTGCTGCTGCTGGGGTATATGTGGAGGCTGCTGCTGCTGGGGTATATGTGGAGGCTGCTGCTGCTGGGGTGTATATAGAGGCTGCTGGGGTGTATATAGAGGCTGCTGGGGTGTATATAGAGACTGCTGGGGTGTATATAGAGGCTGCTGGGGTGTATATAAAGGCTGGGTGTATGTGGGGGCTGCTGCTGGGGGTATATGTGGAAGCTGCTGCTGCTGGGGTATATGTGGAGGCTGCTGCTGCTGGGGTATATGTGGAGGCTGCTGCTGCTGGGGTGTACATGGAGGCTGCTGCTGGAGTTTACGTGGAAGCCACCGGTCGGGGTACTTCCACTGCGAGCAGCCGGGAGATGATCAGCTGGCGCTGGTCATCTCCCAGCTGCATCGCCGCTGACCTGAATTAGGCAGGAGATGACCCATGGCTACCGTCGGGAGATCAGCGGCTAGCGCCGCTGATCTACCGACGATAGCGGTGGCTTGCGTGGTTCAAATCCTGCGCCAAATAGTGGCCGGACTGCGCCTGTCGCTGATTGGTCGCGTCTGGCCGGGCACGACCAATCAGCGACGCGGGATTTCTGTTACAGACAGACAGAATTAGACGATTATATAGTAGATTGGGGATGTGATGGGGACCTTCATATTATATTGGGGCTATGGGGATTCTGATATTATATGGGGATTGTGGGTGGATGATCACAATCTATTGGAACTGTGAAGAGGCCATCATGCTGTATTGGTGCTGTGGGAGACTATCATATTATGTTTGGGGACCATAATACTGTGTGGGGCAACATGGAAGAACCATATTGCTGTGTGGGGGAGACCATCATACTGTGTAGAGAACTCACATTTAGTGGCCAATGTCAGGCAGCTGCTGCAAAGGCAAATAAAATAATGGGATGCATTAAAAGAGGCATAGATGCTCATGAGGAGAACATAATTTTACCTCTATACAAGTTACTGGTGCGACCACACTTAGAATACTGTGTGCAGTCCTGGTCTCCGGTGTTTAAGAAGGACATAGCTGAACTGGAGAGGATGCCGAGAAGAGCGACCAAGGTTATTAGAGAACTGGGGGGTCTGCAATACCAGGACAGGTTATTACACTTGGGGTTATTTAGTTTGGAAAAACGAAGGCTTAGGAGTGATCTTATTACAATGTACAAATATATGAGGGGACAGTACAAAGACCTTTCTAATGATCTTTTTACTCTTAGACATGTGACGGGGACAAGGGGGCATCCTCTACGTCTGGAGGAAAGAAGGTTTAGCCATAATCACAGATGCAGATTCTTTACTGTAAGAGCAGTGAGACTATGGAACTCTCTGCCGTCTAATGTTGTAATGACTGATTCCTTACTAAAATTTAAGAAGGGACTGGATGCCTTTCTTGAAAAGTATAATATTACAGGCTATATTCACTAGTTTCCTAGATATTGCGTTGATCCAGGGAGCTAGTCTGATTGCCGTATGTGGAGTCGGGAAGGAATTTCGGGAAGGAATTTTTTTCCGCAATGTGAAGCTTACTGTTTGCCACTTGGGGTTTTTATTTGCCTTCCTCTGGATCAACATGTTAGGGCAGGCTAGGATAGGATATGGGTTGAACTAGATGGACTTAAAGTCTTCCTTCAACCTTAATAACTATGTGATGGAACCATTATACTTTGTTAAGGGATGTGGAGGCCTTCATGCTGTGGTAGGGACCATTGTACTTTGGTGGAACCATAATACTATGTAGTGGAACCATAAAACTGTGGGGGAACTGTGGTGTGGCCATCATCCTTTGTGAGGGAACCATCATACATTATGGACAGCTGAGGAGACCATAATGCTGTGAGGGGATCATCATACTGTGTGGGGGCAGTGGTGACCACCAATGTGAGGGGGGAATGTATTGAGGCTTTGGGGGGACCATAATACTGTGTGAGGGGCTGTGAGTTAACCATTATACTGCGTGAGGGACTGTGCGAGAACAATCATACTGTGTGTGGACTCTGTGGGACTCTGGATACATGTTGTGGAGGGACTATGATACTGTGTGGGGAGCTATGGTAAACATTATACTATGTGGGGGTCAGTGGTGAAAATCATAATGTGTGGAGGGCTCTGGTGACCATCATTATGTGTGGGGGCTGGAGTTACCATTTTATTGTGTGAGATTTGTGGAGTCAACATAATGTGTAGGTGGAATAATATTGGTAGTGTTATAAGGAGGTACAGTAGGGAGGATTTTTATAGGGATGCAGAATAGGTACCGTAATTTTTACCATAATAGGGAGAGCACAGACGGCAATATTATTATTATTAGAATGCACCAGGGAGTTTGTATATTTTTAAGGAGGTCCGTGATCAATAATATAAGGGGTGAAGGGGGATTGCTATTAAAAGGAGGCACAAGTGGACATTTTTTCCATAGGGAGCTGTATAACTGTTAAGAGGCACAGGAAAGCATTTTTACTATGAGAAAGTACACAGGGAACATTATTACTGTGTAGGGGCATAGTTCAGGCACTGTTGTTGTGTGAGGCACAAAAGGAGGGTATTATAACAGAGGGGGCATTATTACAATCTAGGGCACTGGTTATGGTAGGCGAGCATATTAACCCCTTTACCCCCAAGGTTGGTTTGCATGTTAATGACCGAGACAATTTTTACAATTCTGACCACTGTCCCTTCATGAGGTAATAACTCTGGAACCCTTCAACGGATCTTGGCGATTCGGAGACAGATTGTACTTCATGATAGTGGTAAAATTTCTTCGACAGAACTTGAGTTTAGAGTTGTGTGAAACAGGTCGGTCAGATTCATAAATTGCCGACTGTCGCTAAAGTCGAGTTTCGCCGAGCGAAACCAGACCATAGCGTGAATCGGCTATGCGGTCGTCGACCTGAACGCCGAAGTCGTTTTTCCCATAATACTTGCATGTGCCTTTTTCAGCCAATGAGCAAGGACGTACACTATGGGCAACGAGATGACATGGGCAGCGTCCACCACCATGTTAAAGAAGGGCATTGCAGTGATTGGCTTGCTTTGGGGGGCGTCATAGTGGCTATGAAAGCCCTGACCACCGACCGCCATTTTACTTCTGCGATCTTAACAGTAGGGAGAGGTTGCTGACACTGTTTATCAGTAAGGAGAGCGTTAGGGCAGGAAAGAGAAGTTCTTCTGTGCTTGTGCTGATAGCAATTGTTCTGTACAGTTAGGTTGCAGTGACAGGAGAGGATTTTCTTGTGTGCAGCAGTGATGGTTATTAGGCTGCCTGCTAGCTGTATTGCTGTGTGTATGAGTCGCACGTAACAGGGCTATGGGGTACTCGGCACCGAGCCCGTTAACTTCAATGGGGAATGTCACGGGTAGCGCAGCTCGGTCCGTTGCCCTAGGGCGCTCACTAAAAAGGGGGATATTTACAGGGGATGATAGAAATGTTTGTGACGCCACCTGTGGTTTCTGATCAGGGTGACCAGCGCTGCAGGGTGAATCCTCTGAGGGGTTGTTACTTGGCAGCAGTAAGACTGATCCCTCGAGGTATATGGCGGTATAGGGGTGAAGGAGCAATAATGCAGACACACACAAGACAGTCTCTTTCCGTACCTTTACTGGTGATGAAGTTGCAGGCACGTCCCGGGAGGCCGTCAGGGTGGAGGATGCATGTCCAGCAATCCACTGAGTAGGTGTAAGGCCTCCTTACGTCCTTATGTGTGTGAGTTTCTAACTTGCATAAAACAGAGTTTAACTCCTTCTCTTTGCTACGCCCGGCTGATCTTGTGATGAGGTCTTCTTGTGGACAGAACAGTGTCTCTATGGCGGTACCTGCCAGATCCCCGTCTTCCTAACCTCAGTTACGTATCAGCACTGCTGGGCCCCTGCGACTTGAAGTCCAGGGTCTCCGGTTTTTCCCACTAGCTGTGAAGATACTAGCAAGCTCGGACCCGGTGTCCGGTGGTGCAGAGTGGAGGTTAGCTATCAATGCTGGTTGACCTCTGTCACTCTCTCTTTTCTTTTTCCACTTGCCTGTCGTCCTACTCGCACCTGTAACATAAGCACAGGCAGCAGTAGATGTCAGCTTCTCGCTCAGACTTCCTCAGCCCTCAGGCTAATCTGACAGGAGTCTCTCCCCGGTGTTCTGAGGAGATCTTATCTCTCCCTCACAGCTCGTCTGAGGTAACTTGCCGTTCTGAGATGTTCTGCTGTTCTGAGGTAACACCAACAACTCCCTAATTCACAGCTAGACTGCCTTCATCTCACTACTGTCTCAATGGCTCCCTCTGGTGGAACCAGGAAAAATGTGAAGTGTTGTGTGCTTATAGATTATCATGGATTTACCTTTCGTGTATCCTCCAGGGTACATGTGGCACCAAGCGCAGCTGGGCTACACATCCCCCCCTAGTTAATATCAGCATTCCCGGGCTGAAAAAGAAAACAATTTTTTTTATAACATCAACAAATAACATAACTCTTCCCTTGCGGGAGGTAAGGACACTTTAACGTTTCAATGTATACAAATTAGCAATAGAAAATATCAAAATACTTTCAGACAATAAATACAGGATTCCTGTGGAGGACCCGTACCAAACCTCCCACAGTGGTCCTGGGTGGGCTGCAGGACTTCTCTGCTGCAGACCTCACTCAAGGCCACACCATACGGGTTTTTCTTCTGAGGTAGAATGGCTTACGTAAAACCAAGATGGGGCACTGAGTGCCAACTATTTACAACACAGTTTTTGGGCTGGCAAAGTTCTCAGCCACGCAGTCCTTCAAATAGCATTACACATATCACTATCACATTACTCAACTGGGGTGTACTACTTCAGCATATAAACATTATCAACATATAACATTCTCACTAAAGTGGAATTCCCTTCATAACTTTGTACAGTTCAGTAAACCCTGTCTGGGTCCTACTGGATTAATTTGCTAGGACTACTCTTGGTACCTAACAGGTAACCTGCCTTTTGTTGTACGTACTGACCTACGTGGTGTTGCTTCAGGTATAGTAGCATCTGGCCTATCTGTCCTGCGTGCTGGCAAACTGTAATACTGCCTTAACCTCTCTAGGGATCTGGCAAGCATACTTGTGGCTGGGCGATGCGGTTCTGTTTCGCCAGGGGATTCTTCTGGTAGTTCCACGTTTTGACGTTCCATTTCTTGAGACTCTACTTCTAGAAGTGCTACAGGAGCAGGTTCCTCTTGAACTATTTCTTCTGCTGCGGCAACTGGCTCAACTGGACGTTGAAGCGCTTCTTGTGGTTGGTAAAATTGAAGTACTGGAATAATCACAGCATCCCCGATACAAGGCCAATCTGCAGGAAAATCTCCTAGGTCCGTGTGTATGACTTCACCTGGTTTCTCTTTTTCCATAACAAGTTCTTCCTCGGGAAGTTTTAACATGTCTGGACTAGTGTTGAGCGATACGATACTGCAAATATCGGGTATCGGCCGATATTAGCTCTATCGGGCTTTCGATTCCGAATACCGATATTTTCGTCATATCGGATACCGGAATCGGGATTGTCACTGTCACTGTCTGTGTCCGTCGGTCGGGTCTGTCACTGTCAGTGTCCGTCGGTCGGGTCTGTCAGGAGTCAGCGGCACTTACCTGGCAGAAGATCTCCGGCGGTCACGGCCTGGACTGCTTCATGGCCGCCATCATCTTTCCCCGGCGGTCACATGCAGTTTCTCGCGATAACTGCAGTGACTGCTGGGTAATCCCGGCCGTAAAGCAGTCAGTCCGATGACGTCACCGCCGAGTAAGCAGGTAATCAGCTGTGCTGCGTCGCGATGACAGGCTCTGCCTGTCATTGCGATGTAGCAGAGCTGGATCGTCGTGGGACAGTCGTTACTATGGACTGCGTCGGACAGGTGGTATACTGTTGGTTTGTTTTTTTTCTTTTTTTACAGGAGATCGATGGCGTCGCAGGAATGAGAGTACAATAAAAGAAATGAAAACTGTGTTGTCTCTTTTATTTCATTAAAATACTTTTTTCTTGCTTTGTCTTTTTTTTATGCATTTAATAACTTTGGGATTAATAATGGATCGGTGTCTTATTGACACCTCTCCATTATTAACCGGGCTTATTGTCACCGTGCAATCAACGGTGACATTAACCCCTTATTACCCCGCTTAACACCGCTACAGGGCAAGTGGGAAGAGCCGGGTAAAGTGCCACAATTGGCACATCTTTTGATGCGCCAAATGTGGGGCTGCTGTAGCCTGGTATTATCAGGCTGTTGAGGGCCAAAATCCATGGGCCTTGACAGTCTTTTAATACCAGGCCACAGCAGTCTGCATTTTACTTGGCTGGTTAACAAAAATAGGGGGACCCCTACGCCGTTTTTTTTTGAGGGGATCCCCTATTTTTGTTAACCAGCCAAGCTAAGCAGACTGCTGTGGCCTGGTATTATCAGGCTTGCAAGGTCCATGGATATTGGATCCTTACCAGCCTGAAAAACCAGGCCTCAGCGGTCTGCTTCATCTGGTTGGTTAACAAAAATAGGGGGGACCCCACGCCAATTTTTTTCGAGGGGATCCCCTATTTTTGTTAATCAGCCAAGATATGCAGACTGCTGTGGCCTGGTATTATCAGGCTGGCAAGGTCCATGGATCTTGGCTCCTTAACAGTCTGAAAATCCAGGACTCAGCGGTCTGCTTCATCTGGCTGGTTAACAAAAATAGGGGGGACCCCACGCCAATTTTTTTTCGAGGGGATCCCCTATTTTTGTTAACCAGTTCCCTCTGACGTCACTGATTGTGTCCCTGGCTGACCTGAAGTGAAAGTGGAAAGCAATCAATTAAGCTTTCCACTTCCTCTCCTGTCAGCCAGGAGAGGAACTCATTCATTTGGGGGTTTACTGTGAGGCTGCAGCATTAGCTGCGGTCCCTGCAGTAAACATTAACCCTTTCTGAAGGATTACACCGTGGGACCTGACTGTACAACGGATTGGTAAGAATAATTTTGCTTTATTATTTTATTTTTATTACAGGAAATGGTTTTAGCAGTAAAATAAAATATGGTCAAAAACTGTGTGATTATTTCATTAAACTTCTTTTTTATTAAAGTGTGTGTGTTTGATTTTTCTTTCATACAATAGGATTAATAATTGATAGTTGTCTAATTGACAGCTCTCAATTATTAACCTGGCTTAAAGTGACCTTTCAATTGCAAGGTCATTTTAACCCCTTATTAACCCATTCGCCACCGCTACAGGGCAATGGGAATAGACGGGCAAAGTGCCAGAAAGGGCAAATCTAATTAGAGATTTGCCCTTTCTGGGGTGTCTGGGGCAGATGTTAGTAGCCGGGGGGGCAAATATAATGGTCCCTCTCTGGGCTATTATTATCTGCCCCCACTCACTGGCTTTGTCTGTCTGGTTGCGAAAATAGGTGGGAGCCCACGCATTTTTTTTCAGCAATTTTACACCTCATATTATATATATATATATATATATATATACATGTCATTAAATTTGTGACACATATATATATATATTTATATTTATAGTTCATACACTTCTACATAGTATAATAGCCGCTAATTCAATTGCCAGCTTTTGTGAAAATGCAGAACCTGACATGAAATGACACTTGGTTTACATAGAGTTAACCATGTCTTTTCATGTAGTTTGATATCTGATTTGCACAAACAATTACATGAGTGTAAGTGTGCAAAATTTCACACCTGTAGGGGTTAATTAAAGGTGTAAATTCGTAGCAAAAAAGTCCGTTTTTTTTACAACGAATTTACACCTTTAATTAACCCCTACAGGTGTGAAATTTTGCACACATAGACTGATGTAATTGTTTGTGCAAATCAGATTGCAAACGACATGAAAAGACATGGTTAACCCTATGTACACCAAGTGTCATTTCATGTCGGGTGCTTCTGTCTTTTCACAGAAGCCGGCTTTACCCGGCAATTGAATCAGAGGATATTTACTATGTAGAAGTGTATAAACTATACATATATGTATATATATATATGTCACAATGACATGTATATATATAATGTATTCTATGTGTGTATATTTAGTGTTTACAAGGAAATAAAGGTTTTTTTTAGTTGCGATATTTTGTTCCCATAGACTTACATTGGACTTCCGGTATCGGAATCGGATATCGGCGATATTTAGTGATATCGGCGATACCATTCCGATCCGATATTTTTAGATATCGAGCAGTATCGCTCAACACTAGTCTGGACACAGTTTTAGGTGGTCTCTGGAAACCGTGGTGGTTGTCTTTCCTCCATCTTTGCTAATGGTACAGGTTTTCCTGTTGTCAAATTTGGAATCTTGCACGACATATGGCTCTTGTTCCCACTGATCATCCAATTTGTGCATTCTTCTTTTTCTTTTTAGCACAATTTCTCCTGGCATAAAAGGTTTAGCTGGCGCACCTTTGTTGTAGTTCTCCTCTTGCTTTTCCCTTACTTTATTGAGACTATCTTCCACGCAGGCTTGTACTCTCCTGTACTGTTCCTGTCGGTTCGTGTCCCAATCTTCAGTAGTAACATCAGCTTCTGGTTCTACAACACCAAGTTCCAAATCCATGGGCAGCTTTCCTGGTCTTGCTCGCATAAGGTAGGCTGGAGTACAGTTGGTGGTACTCACCGGTATGTGATTGTACAGATCTACCAGGTCAGGTAGTAGGTCTGGCCACCGATTCCTCTCCTCAAGTGGTACCGTCTTCAGCAGATCGATGACTATGTGATTCATCTTCTCACAGAGACCATTGGTTTGGGGGTGGTACGGTGTGGTTCTTATCTTCTTACACCCGTACAAATGACAGAATTCCTTAAACAACTCGGCTTCAAAGGCAGGACCCTGATCATTAACACTTGCTCTGGATATCCATGGGGTCTGCAGAAATACACCTGAAATGTCTTTGCTGCTGTTTCAGCTGTCAGATCTTTGACAGGGGCGACCACCAGGAACCTGGAGTAGTGATCCACCATTGTCAGGGCATATGAGTATCCTGACCTGCTGGGTGACAACTTGACATGGTCCAAGGCCATGATCTCCAAGGGACGAGTCGTCTTGATGGGTTGCAGGGGTGCTTTCTGACTGCTGTAGTCTTTTCTTCGGAGGCTACAGGACGCACAGTTCTTACACCATTTCTCGATGGAACTACGCATTCCCACCCAGTAGAAACGACACTTCAGTAGGGTTTCCAGCTTCTTCCAGCCAAAGTGCCCCGCTCGATCGTGGTAAGCTTCCAACACCATCTGGATGTCCGTTCTTGGAACTACTATCTGCCATACCATCTCATGGGTTCTGGTGTTGACGTACCTTCTGCACAGCTTCTCTCGGTAGATAAAACAGCTGCTTTGCTTGTTGAGACGCATCCTTCTCCAAGGAGGAACCTTCCTGAGTTTATCAGCTCCTTGATACGACTGACAACCGGGTCACTGTTCTGGGTCTCCTTCCAGCTGTGGTGAGGTAAAGGGTTTAACGTCTTACCACGCTGCCTCCTGTAGGCTTGTTGCTCGTGGATCATCCCATTTCTGTGGAATGCAGGTAGCTCAATCTCTTCTAGGTCATCCAGTTCCTCTTCCGTGTCGGACTCATGCGGCATTCTGGACAAGGCGTCAGCGTTGGCGTTCTTACGGCCCGCCCTGTACTTGATGGTAAATTGATAGTTCGACAGCCGAGCCATCCAACGTTGCTCCATGGCTCCTAGCTTGGCTGTTTCAAGATGTGTCAAGGGGTTATTATCAGTGTAAGCAGTGAACTTGCTGGAGGCTAGGTAATGCTTGAATCTTTCTGTAATGGCCCAGACCAGCGCCAGGAACTCCAACTTGAAGCTGCTATAGTTCTCTGGGTTTCTCTCGGTCGGCCGGAGCTTCCTGATTGCATATGCGATGACTTTCTCCAGGCCATTTTGCTTCTGACTGAGGACAGCTCCCAATCCTTCATTGCTGGCATCAGTATACAGCAGGAACGGCTAGCTGTAGTCAGGATAGGCTAAGATCTGATCGCCTGTCAGGATCTCCTTCATCTCCTTGAATTCCTCAGCTTGTTCTTTACCCCAATGGAATGAGGATTTCTGCTCTTGAGGGGTTGTCCTTCCAGGAGGTCCTGCAGAGGCGCTGCTTTCTTGGTGTAGTCCTTTACAAACCTCCGGTAGTAACCTGTCAGTCCCAGGAACTGGCGCACCTCCTTGAGATTCTTCGGCTCCGGCCATTTCTGGATGGCAGTGACCTTCTCGGGGTCTGGCGCTACTCCTTCTGAGCTGACAATATGTCCCAAGTACTGTACCTTTTGTTGGAGCAGATGCACTTTGAAGGCTTCAGTTTCATCCCATACTTGGACAGTGACTCAAATACCTCTGCTAGGTGCTTCAGATGATCCTCATACGTCTTGGAGTACACAATTACGTCGTCCAGGTACAGCAACACAGTTTCAAAGTTGAGATGTCCCAGGCAACTCTCCATCACTCTCTGGAACGTTCCTGGGCACTGCTGAGTCCAAACGGCATTCTGTCAAACTCACAGAGTCCCATCGGGGTGGTGAAAGCCGTCTTCTCCCGATCCTCCTCAGCCACAGCTACTTGCCAGTACCCACTAGTGAGGTCGAGGGTGGAAAAGTAGTTAGCAGTTTTTAAGGCAGCTAAGGATTCCTCAATGCGTGGTAAAGGGTATGCATCTTTATGTGTAATGCGATTTACTTGTCTGTAATCTACACACATTCTCATGCTTCCATCCTTTTCCTAACTAGGACTAGAGGTGCTGCACAGGGACTACAACTATCCCTTATCACCCCTGCTTCCTTCATGTCACGCAACATTTCCTTAGCTTTCTGGTAGTGTGCTGGAGGTATAGGCCTGTACCGCTCTTTGATAGGAGGATGGCTGCCTGTAGGGATATGATGTTGTACTCCCTTATGGTCCCAAAGTCAAGTGGGTGTTTGCTAAATACCTGTGTGTACTCCTTTACCACTCGTACTACTCCCTGTTTCTGGTGGGCGGAGTGGTGTCTGTCCCGACATGGAGCTGCTGACACCAATCCTCCACCTGGGTTGCTGGGTCATTATCCTCCGCTGGTTGGCGGGAGGCTAAGGACTCTGTCGTGAGAATGGAGTTGATATCTACGGTATGTAATTTAGCAACTGTGGCATAGCGTGGTAAATTCACTTCATCTTCTCCCCATTTTGAGAAGACGTAACTGGTACTCTTCCCATTTCGTACTTCTACTACCCCTCTAGCAGTCAAGAGTGTAGGTCTGTGCTCTGAACAATGGGGCTCTACTACTGCTTGGTAGTTCTGTCCTCTCAGACCTATTGCTGCTCTACACCATATAGAAAAATATTTAGAGTTGTGAGTCCTCAGTGGTTGATACTTTTTAATGGCTAACTGAAAAGATTAGCTATTAAAAGGTATCAACCACTGAGGACTCTCAACTCTAAATATTTTTCTATCTACTGGCTAACACGGTACAAAGATATACATCTTTACTACACCATATAAGCATTTCACTCATTGGGGGTATCACAATGGGGTTCGGGTCTGTCACCCGTACATTACCAATTTCACCATCTGTCAGCTTCGCTTGCTGCTGGCACATCAGGGCCCTGATCTCCCTCTGGATCACTCCCTTTTGCTTTGGCCTGGTAACTTCGGCGAGCTGTTGGAGCAAAAACACAACTTCTCCCACAGTTACTAATAATGTTTGTACCTAAAACCACATTTAAAGCCATTTTCCTCATTTACAGTTTTTACTACTAAGAGTCCCTGGTCCTTCAGCTCCACTCTGCCCACCTTTACGTCCACGTTTTTGGCTCCGAGTATTTCAACAGGGAGACCATTAGAGGCGTACACAGCAAAGTCAGGACTCGGGGGCTGGAGACTGTCCATGGACCAAAACTTATTATACAGGACATCAGGTATGATGGTCACCTGAGATCCAGTGTCCAGCAGGGCAGGGATTGCGATCCCGTCCAGGATGATGGACAGGTAGGGTCTTCCTCCCACAAACCTGCGGTTCCAGTCTGAGGGGCCGGAGGAGTCTATTCCTGGTGTTGGCCTTCGGACCCAGGATCTGCTCGTTTAAAGACACTGTCGGGCTAGATGACCTTCTCTGTTGCAACGGTAGCAGATGATCTCTCGGCGAGGATGGTGCTGATCAGGGGTCGCTCCTGGGGGTGGCGTTGTCGTCCTCCGGTGGGGCGACGTCCTCCTTTTCCTCCGGTTCATCCAAGGGACATCCTCTGGGCAGTCGGCTAGCAGGATCTCTCCTCCTTCTTCCTTCCTCAGTTGCAGGGCACTCATTACAGCGGCCAGGTTTTTAGTCAGCTGGCGCACTTCTGAGCGCAGACAGTCCAACTCAGTAGGGGGCGCCACCTGCGTTTTGGCTTCCGCCATCAGCGGGGAAAAGGTGGATGCTGCCGGCTTTAGAGTGGCTTCACCCGGGTGACACTGGGTCGACACCTCGGGCTTCTCCAGGGGTCGCAGTCCTTTTATAGCCATATCTTTTAGGGCATCAAAGGTAGCGTCAGGATGATCCAAGGACCACCGGTGCACAGTCCTGCTTTCAGCTTGGGGCCTCAGTCCCCGTACAAACTGTTCCTTCAACATTTTGCTTTCATTAATAGCACTTATAGGGTTGACCTGTTTGAGAGCTCGCAGGCCCCCCCTGTAGTCGGCAGGCGTAGTCCCTAAAAACTGTCATCTGGTCTCTGGGAGCATTGGTAAAACTCATCCCGGAATCTGTTTCAGTGCGGTCCTCAAAAATAGTCTGTAGCTTTAAGAAAATTGAAAGCACTGATTCCTGGTCTGCAGCTGTCCAAGTCTCTACTTCCCTCTCTGCAAACACCATCAATTTGTCCCAATACCACCCGCAGCTCTTTGTTTCTCTGTCATAGGGTACATGTCCATTTATGCTGCATATTTTAACGCTTAAACCCTGACAGGGTGTCTGGCTTACCGCTATACTGAGGGACCATTTTGCCTCAGGCAGGTATGGGAGCGTCAGCGGTACTATCGGGCCACAGGACCGGTGAGGGGCCAGCATTTCCATCCTGCACGGCAGCGCCGGCGGGTAAGTCATTAGAGCGGTCGCCCTCGGCCGCGCGTCAGCTTGCGGCTGCGACATGTCTGCGCCCCCCTAGTTAAGCGTGGCCTACCTTCCTGAAGGCTGCAGCTCTGCCAGGCACAGCAATGTGGAAGGACCTGCCGCCGCGTCAGCGTTGGGGGCGTGTCCGGGACACCATGCCTTTCTGCAGGTACCCCCTTCTCCTTGCTCTGTAGCGCTGTATTTGGCGGGCAATGGCGGAAATTGGCGCAAAAATCTCAAACACAGCAACACAGTCTATAGCACAAAAACAGTCCAATTCAGGCACCAGGACCTCACATATAGCGAGCTTCTATCCTGTTCGTGACGCAAAATAGATGAGTCGCACGTAACAGGGCTATGGGGTACTCGGCACCGGCCCGTTAACTTCAATGGGGAATGTCACGGGTAGCGCAGCTCGGTCCGTTGCCCTGGGCGCTCACTAAAAAGGGGGATATTTACAGGGGATGATAGAAATGTTCGTGACGCCACCTGTGGTTCTGATCAGGGTGACCAGCACTGCGGGGTGAATCCTCTGAGGGGTGTTACTGGGCAGCAAGGTCTTAAGTCTTCCACAGGTAAGACTGATCCCTCGAGGTATATGGCGGTATAGGGGTGAAGGAGCAATATGCAGACACACACAAGACAGTCTCTTTCCGTACCTTACTGTGATAGTGTTGCAGGCACGTCCCGGGAGGCCGTCAGGGTGGAGGATGCACGTCCAGCAATCCACTGATAGGTGTAAGGCCTCCTTACTCCTTATGTGTGTGAGTTTCTAACTTGCATAAAACAGAGTTTAACTCCTTCTCTTTGCTACGCCCGGCTGATCTTGTGATGAGGTCTTCTTGTGGACAGAACAGTGGTCTCTATGGCGGTACTGCCAGACCCCCGTCTTCCTAACCTCAGTTACGTACAGCACTGCTGGGCCCCTGCGACTTGAAGTCCAGGGTCTCCGGTTTTTCCACTAGCTGTGAAGATACAAGCAAGCTCGGACCCGGTGTCCGGTGGTGCAGAGTGGAGGTTAGCTATCAATTCTGGTTAAACCTCTGTCACTCTCTCTTTTCTTTTTTCCACTTCCCTGTCGTCCTACTCGCACCTTTAACATAAGCACAGGCAGCATTAGATGTCAGCTTCTCGCTCAGACTTCCTCAGCCCTCAGGCTAATCTGACAGGAGTCTCTCCCCGGTGTTCTGAGGAGAATCTTAATCTCTCCCTCACAGCTCGTCTGAGGTAACTTGCCATTCTGAGATGTTCTGCTGTTCTGAGGAAAACCCAAAACAACTCCCAAAATTCGCAGCTAACTGCCTTCATCTCACTACTGTCTCAAGGTCTCCCTCTGGGGGAAAACCAGGAAAAATGTGAAGTTTGTGTGCTTATAGATTATCATGGATTTACCTTTCCGTGCATCCTCCAGGGTACATGTGGCACCAAGCGCAGCTGGACTACACATGACACTGCTGTGCAGACTGCTTTTCACACAGCACTAATCCTTTTATTCTTTTTTTTCTGCACATTTACCGAGCGTTCATTTTTTCCCACACCGTATAGAGCTGTATGCTCCTCACACACTACCATGTTTCCGGCTGGTATCACGGACAAATACATGCTGCTATCTGTGGAAATCTCCGAAATCTGTACGGAGATTGAAATTTTCCCCTAAACTAATATACACCTGGTATCTTCTCGCACAGTACCTTTTTTTATGCCTTTTGTATTCTGGTCAAATCCATACTGAGAGAGCGTCGCTCTGTGACTCCGGAAATATATACGGAAGATGTACAATTACCCCTACACTGTATACAGCTTTACTCTTCTCATACAGTACCATTTTTCTGCTTTTTATATTCTGTTCTAATCCATACTGAGCCTGAGAGCGTCTGTGTGTGACTCCGGAAATATATACGGAATTTACAATTACGCCTACACTGTAAAACAACTGTACGCTTCTGATACAGTACCGTTTTTTCTGCTTTTTATATTCGGGTCTAATCCATACTGAGTGAGCATCTGTGTGTTATTCCGGAAATATATACTGAGATTTACAATTTTCCCCTATACTCTACACACCTGGTATCTTCAGACACAGTACCCTTTTTCTGCTTTTTATAAATTTGGTCTAATCCATACTGAGTCTGTGGCGTCTGTGTGTTACTCCGGAAAATATACGGGGATTTAAAATTACCCAACACTGTATACAACTGTACGCTTCTGATACAGTACCGTTTTTCTGCTTTTTATATTCTGGTCTAATCCATACTGAGTGAGCGTCTGTTGTGTTACTCCGGAATATATACGGAGAATTAAAATTACCCCAACACTGTATACAGTTGTAACGCTTCTGATTTCAGTACCGTTTTCTGTCTTTTATATTCTGATCTAATCCATACTGACCTGTGAGCGTTAGTGTGTTACTCCGGAAATATATACAGAGATTTACAATTTTCCCCTATACTATATACACCTGGTATCTTGTGATACATTACCCTTTTTCTGATTTTTATATTCTGGTCTAATTCAATACTGAGCCTGTGAGCGTCTGTGTGTGATTACGGAAATATATATGGAGATTTAAATTTTCACCTTCACCGTATACAGCTGTATGCTTCTGATACAGTATCATATATCTGCTGGGATTTTTTGGTACATTTTCCCCAACATTAGGAAGTATGGTGGAAAAGGCCGCGGAAGTGGGGGGGGGGGCCAGCTGGTACTGATGGTGCTGGTGGTGCATCTGCTGGTAGTGCCAAAAGCACAATAGCACCTAAGGCAGGAGTGTTGAGCCTGCGTCCATCGTCTGGCTCCATAAGGCCTGGAAGGCTTCCTTTTCTGGAGTAGGTAAACTGCTTTTAAAGCCGGAGCATCAGGAACAGGTTTTTTCCTTAAATTGCCGAAAACAGCCTCCAGCATCTCGCCTCCCTTCTTAAGTTTCAAAAAATGAATGCACTGAGTCGTCAGTGCAGGCTCTTAGTCAGGAACAACACCTTTCATTGTGTCCTTCAACCCCCACCAAAACTGAAGGATGCGGCAGGCCACCCCTTCAGATTACTCCATGCAGGTCTTTTCATATACCATGCCTGGGTTATCCAGTCAAATCCTTAATTGACCAGTCCAAAAAGAATCTGACATGGAGTGCACTGATGCACAGCCACTGCTAGATGATTCTGCTGGTACATTCACCCAGAGCACTACATTGCCCTCCAAGTCTACTGAGCAAGAATCTGACCCTGATGAAACTCAGGTGCCCCTTTCCGCAACTATACCTCCTTACACGGTGACACAGAGGAAGGAGCAGATGAAATTGAAGAGGAGGTGATGTATGACCCAGTTGTTGACCCGGATTGGCATCCATTGGGGGAAGATGGTGACGCTGGCAAAAGCTCAGAAGACGAGAAGGATCCGCAGCAGGCATCGACATCGCAGCAGTGGTTATCTGGCAGGCCCTTAGCAGTCCAAAAACGTGTTAAAAAAACAAAAAGAGTTGTAGGACAGCTTGTCCAGACGGTCAAATAAGCATAACATGCAAGCCCTGAAAATTTATCCCATAGTAGAAGAGTGCAGTGTGGCACTTTTTTGACCAAAATCCTATTGATGAGGCAAAGGTTATCTGTAAGAAGTGCGGAAGGACCTTTAGCTGAGGGAAAAATCTCAAATTTGAATACCAGTTGCATGCTTAGACATTTAAACACCATGCACATGCAAGCGTGGACGGACTACAAAACCTCAGGCAGAAAATGTGCACCTGCTCTGACTGAAGGTAGCCAGCAACGCTACATCGCTTCCCCCACTGTAAGCCCACTGGTTAGCACACCACCAGCAGGAAATGTTGAGCTGTCGTCGCAAGGCCAAAGCAGTCAGGGAATCACAATGTTTTGCAACGAAAGACTGAATCTAGGCCATCACCACCACCATCACCAACCCCCTCTCAGTCCGTCATGTCAACCGCTAGTTCCCCCATATGCAGCTCTCAAGTCCAGCTCACCATAGCAGACACTCTGAGTAGGACAATAAAGTACTCATCCTCTCATCCGCATACACTGACTTTGAACGCCTACATTGCCAAACAGATCTCATTAGAGATGATGCCCTTCCGTTTGGTTGAAAGCGCAGTGTTCCGAGAGCTCATGACGTACGCTGTCCCATGCTATGACCTACCCAGTCGGCACTTCTTTTCTAGAAAAGCCATCCCTGCCCTTCACCTGCATGTGAAAGACAGCATTGTCCATGCACTCAAACAATCAGTGAGTGGAAAGGTACACCTCACAACAGATGCATGGGCCAGTAGGCATGGCCAGGGCCATTACGTGTCCATCACTGCGCACTGGATTAATGTGGTGGATGCAGGGTCCACAGGGGACAGCGGCGGTGGGACAGTGCTGCCTAGCCCACGGTATAGGCAACAGTTGGCTGTAGGCGTTCGACCCTCCTTCTCCTTCTTTTCCTCCAGAAGCTAAAGCTCGTCGACAGAGCGCAGTCGCACGAGCACTCCTTCCGCAGCTGGCAGTGTTGCACACAAGGTGTCCCACTATCGAACAGCTAGTGGTAAAAGTCAGCAGGCTGTTTTTGGGCGACAACAGACACACCGCGGAGGTACTGGCCGACTACTAGCAGCGAGAAACTGAGTCATGGCTGGGCAGTCTACATCTTGAGCCAGTCAAGGTATCAGTGATAACGGCCGTAATTTTGTGGCGGCCATAGCCCTGGCAAAACTCAGACACATACCTTGCCTGGCTCACACCTTGTATCTGGTGGTGCAGTGCTTCCTAAATAATTATCCGGAGTTAACAGCCCTGCTCCATAAGGTGCGAGGACTGTGCTCGCACATCCGTCGCTCGCCCGTAGACTCCAGTCGTATGCAGAGATGGCAGCGATCGCTCCACCTCCCCAAGCACCGCCTAATCATAGACGTTGCAACAAGGTGGAACTCCACCATGCACATGGTTGGGAGGCTGTGCGAACAGAGGCAGGCTGTAATGCATTTGTTGGAGGATACAGGGGCAGGCAGTTTGGGGGCAGACATGGATGTTGGATGTGCAGTGGTCAAAGCTGAAAGACCTCTGTAAAGTCCTTCATTGTTTTGAGGAACACATACGACTGGTAAGTGCAGACGACGCCATCATAAGCATGAGCATCCCACTTATGTGTCTGCTCATGCAAACTATGATGCACATTAAGGATCAGGCGTCTGCAGCAGAGGAGGAGGAGAAGGGAAACCTTGATGACAGTCAGGCATTGTCTGCTTAGGGAACTGTCCTGGACGAGGTTGTGGAAGAAGAGGAAGAGGAGGATGAGGAGTATGAGGGGGATGATTATTTTGGGGAGGAGAATGCTTCTCAGGTGGAAAGGGAAAATGTTGGCTTGCCAAGGTCAGTTACAGGGTTTGTGCGTGACTGGAGGAATGTGGATTTGGCAGAAAGTGCTCCTCCACCCACCACTGGCAGTGCATTATTGACACCTGGAACACTGGCCCACATGTGTGATTATGTCTTGTGGATCCTAAAAAGGGACCGCCGCATTGCCAAGATTATGAAGGATGACGACTACTGGTTAGCCAGCATCCTCGATTCACTCTATAGAGGCAAATTACAGAACATCATGCCACAGGAGAACCTAGAGTTAATATTGGCGAACAAACAAGCAACTCTGGTAAACAGTTTGTTAGAGGCATTCCCAGCACACAACAGCAGTGCAGGTTCTACCACGAGCCGTACTGGGCCAAATGGAAGAGGTGTTCGTGCTGCACACAGCCGAAGTGGCATTGGAGACAGGGGTTTCATGACCATGTGTGGACTGATTTCTCGAGTACCGCTCACACGACTGGTAATACTGAATCGATTGCAATAAACAGGAGACAGCAGTTGTCAACTATGGTTCAAAATTATCTCTCCTCCCCTATCGATGTTCTCCCTCACAGTTCATTCCCCTTTGACTACTGGGCCTGTAAACTGAACACCTGGCCTAAATTGGCACAATATGCCTTACAGGAGCTCACTTGCCCTGCTGGTAGTGTGCTATCAGAAAGAGTCTTCAGTGCTGCTGGATCAATTCTGACAGAAAGAAGGACCCGGCTGTCGACCCAAAATGTAGGTGATCTCACCTTCATTAAAATGAACCATGCCTGGGTTTCAAAGGATTTTGTACCACCTTCCACTGATGACACATACAGTCATGGCCAAAAGTTTTGCGAATGATACAAATACTATATTTTCACATGATCTGCTGCCCTCTGGTTTTTATGTGTGTGTTTGACAGATGTTTTTATCACAGACAGAAATATAATTGCAAACATATGAGTAACAAAAGCTTATATTGACAGTTAGAATGAGTTAATGCAGCAAGTCAATATTTGCAGTGTTGACCCTTCTTCTTCAGGACCTCCGCAATTCTCCCTGGCATGCTCTCAATCAACTTCTGGACCAAATCCTGACTGATAGCAGTCCATTCTTGCACAATCAATGCTTTCATTTTGTCAGAATTTTTAGGTTTTTGTTTGTCCACCCGTCTCTTGATGATTGACCACAAGTTCTCAATGGGATTAAGATCTGGGGAGTTTCCAGGCCATGGACCCAAAATCTCTATGCTTTGTTCCCTGAACCATTTAGTTATCACCTTTGCTTTATGGCAAGGTACTCCATCATGCTGGAAAAGGCATTGTTGATCGCCAAACTGCTCTTGGAGGGTTAGGAGAAGTTGCTCTTGGAGGATATTCTGGTACCATTCTTTATTCATGGCTGTGTTTATAGGCAAGACTGTGAGAGAGCCGATTCCCTTGGCTGAGAAGCAACCCCACACATGAATGGTTTCAGGATGCTTAACAGTTGGCATGAGACAAGACTGGTGGTAGCGCTCACCTTATCTTCTCCGAATGAGGAGTTTTCCTGATGTCCCAAACAATCGAAAAGGGGATTCATCAGAGAAAATAACTTAACCCCAGTCCTCAGCAGTCCACTGCCTGTACCTTTTGCAGAATATTAGTCTGTCCATGATGTTTTTTCTGGAGAGAAGTAGCTTCCTTGCTGCCCTCCTAGGCCATTTTTGTGCATTGCAATGATGACTGCACGTGTTTCTTTAGAGATAACCATGGTTAACAGAAGAGAAACAATGATGCCAAGCACCAGCCTCCTTTTAAAGTGTCCAGTGGTGTCATTCTTACTTAATCATGACAGATTGATCTCCAGCCATGTCCTCATCAACACCCACACCTGTGTTATTGGAGCAATCACTGAAAAGAGGTTAGCTGGTCCTTTTAATATGAAAAAATAACCGTGTGCACAACCAAGAAGGTGCCAGAGTAGGTTCCCAAACCGTATCTAATAGAAAATGAACTCGGCACTCAACTTTAGTATAGTGAGAATAAAGATTTTTATTCACAGTAGTAACACGAAACGTTTCGGTCCTATATCATGGACCTTCATCAGTCACAGATACTACTGGGAAGGGGGTTGATCCACATAGGGAAGAAAGAAAGGGCTGGATATAGCCTGTGTTGGTGGGGTGAGATGACAATGAGGAAGAGGACAATGCCTCTATTGCACTAGTAACCTGTTGTGAAGGAGTCCGGTAGTGAGGATAGGTCTCTGCATTGGACGCGGTGTCCACCGCTAGTCTGAGTGCCACCGCGTCCAATGCAGAGACCTATCCTCACTACCGGACTCCTTCACAACAGGTTACTAGTGCAATAGAGGCCCACGAATGGGCCCCCCTGCTTGCTCAGGGCCCCAGCACTTGCAATACTTACCTCTCCCTTTTTTTCACAGCTGTGATATCTTCCGCGTTTCCTGACAGTGACATTCAGGTCAGAGAGCGCGATGACATCACGTCTATACGCCCTCTACCTGAGCAGTCCAAGTGCAGAGAGCTGGAAGATGGCGACGCTGAGGAGTCCAGAGTAGAGCAGTACCCAGCGAGGAGAGGTACTTTTTTAATGTTTGGAGCAATATATGGGGAGCATTATACATTGGAGAATTATATATGGGGTCCATCATACACTTGAGCATCGTGGATAGAGCCCAATATACACTGGAGCATTATATAGGCCCATCATACACTGGAGCATCATGCATGGGGCTCAACATACACTGGAGCATTATAAATGGGGACCATCATACACTGGAGCATCATATACGGGGCCCATTATACACTGGAGCATTATAAATGGGGCCCATTATATATGGAACATTATATAGGCCCATCATACACTGGAGCATCATGCATGGGGCCCATCATACACTGGAGCATTATAAATGGGGACCATCATACACTGGAGCATTATAAATGGAGCCCATCCTACACTGGAGCATCATATACGGGGCCCATTATACAGTGGAGCATTATAAATGTGGCCCATTATATATGGAGCATTATATAGGCCCATCATACACTGGAGCATCATGCATGGGGCCCATCATACACTGGAGCATTATAAATGGGGCCCATCATACACTGGAGCATCATATATGGGGCCCATTATACAGTGGAGCATTATAAATGGGGTCCATTATATATGTAGCATATTATAGGCCCATCATACACTGGAGCATCATCCATGAGGCCCATCATATACTGGAGCATCATATGGGGCCCATTATATATGGATCATTATATAGGCCCATCATACACTGGATCATCATCCATGGGGCCCATCATATACTGGAGCATCATATGGGGTTCATTACTTATGGGGCATCATATAGGGTATGGCACTGGTGGACGCAGACAGAAAAGGGCCCCTGTGCAAGAACAATACATGGGCCTTTTGCAGTCCAAGATTTCATAAAAATGCAAAATTGCACCAGCTTTGGAGGAATAAATGAGCCCCCTTACCTCTTTGGCCCCTGTGCGGCTGCACAGGTTGCACCAATAATATGTCGGCCCCTGGGGTATGGAGCATCATATGGAGCACATATGGGGCTTATTCTGTATGGAGCATTATATGGAGCCCATTCTGTATGGAGCAATATATGGGACCCATCATATACTGTATGGAACTTTATATGCGACTCATTATACTGTATGGAGCAATATGTGGGGCTCATTATACTCTATGGGGACCGTCCTATACTGTATGGCACATTATATGGGGACCATCATATACTGTAGCATTATATGGAGCTCATCATATACTGTAGGAACATTATATGGGACCAATTATTCTGTATGGAGCAATATATGGGGCTCATTATTCTGTATGGCGCACTATGTGGTGGCCATAATACTGTATGGAGGAATACACTGTCCGGTTTTTGAGCTATTGTAGAATTTAAAATAGATATCAGTCATGTAATGTAAGAAGTGAAGTATTTGGCATTAAACTATAACCTATATGTCTCTTCCGTATCGAGCATCATGAATTGTGATATGTGTTAAAGGGGCCCACTGACACACTTTTGCCCGGGGCACACGGAAACCTGGAGCCAGCCCTGCCCCCCCACAACTTTAGCCAAATAACCCCCAGTTTTCAATGCTTAACTATTATTATTAACTATTATTATGAAGTATTATGAAGTAAATTAAGGTTGACAAGCTTAAGTAATAAGAATTGATGTCGTTGGCATTGAAATGGGCACTGTGGCTGTGTTTACTGTCCTCCACTCACTGCCGACTTTGCTTCTCCATTGACTTGCATTGGGTTTCTTGTTTCAGTCCGAGCGACCTTTCATTTGTGAAAGTGGTCCGAAACCCGACTCGACCCTCCCGGAGGCAAAGTCGCTCATCTCTACTTGAGTTTATTTGTGAAAAAAAACAGAAATTTGTAGATGATCAAATACATGCGTTCATATCTAAACACAAAATCACAGTATATATGGAATCAATGATATCCTTTACTACTAAAGTGTATACTGCCTATATACAATGCTGAATGGTATACAAAATAACGCATAATGAATGTTCAGATGTGTATAGCTATATAGCATTAATCATCAGCGTAAGCTGCTCATCACATGCCCTATTGCAAATGCTAAAGAACTACCCATTCGTCTTGGAGGCATAATGAAGAAATCAATATGAATAAATTAATATCGCCGCAATCAAACATTAAAGCTATTAAATATGGATCGATATCAGAGATCTATAAAACTTCCAATTAACCTTGTGAAGGCAAACTAATCTAAAAGACAAAACGGGCAAAGATGTACTACCTTTTGTCTGCCATGGCTTTAAAAATCCTGAAGGCAATAACAATTTCTAATATTTACCTGTGAATTGGCGTGCAGCAGTGCACAGTGTGTCACAGAGTGGCAATGTGCTCATGGCAGGCTGAGTGTTCTTTTGTGCTCGCGAGAGGTGAGGAGATTGCGATCAGCTGATGTAATCTCAGTGGACGCTCGTGGATACCCAAGAAAGCCGAAGTGCAAGCCAAAAGTGCGCGCATGCGCAGAAGGAAATCTAAGACAGTCTCATATGAAACGAAGGTGCGGTGAGGGAGCATAGAAGAATAAAGGAAATTAAACAGGAATCTACTTGCTTGTGATCCCTACGTCATCTGCAATGAAAAAATGAGAGAGAGGGGAGAAAGAAAGAATGAATATAAAATTGCATAAATCACATAAATCGATCCTAGAATCAAAAACGGGTGAATCAATAAGTACAGCCTAAATTCTAGTATACAGTTTACTGTTTCTCTAAGGATATGGAGGAACCTAGAAGAACACCTCATATTCCCTGTTTAGACCCCATGGCTCCAGTGTCTGCAGGGTATAAATCCAGTAAGCCTCTTTTGATTTTAGACATTTAATTCTATCACCTCCTCTTCGAAGGGGAGGGACATAATCAATTACTTGATATTTAAGTTGTGACACATTATGTCCACTAGTGTGGAAATGAGCAGGAACCGGCAACATCAGTTTTTTACACCTGAACGTGGACTTATGTTGGGATATGCGGTCCCGGATATGTTGGGTGGTTTCACCCACATACCTGAGACCGCACGGACATTTGATTAAATAAACCACGTACGATGGTTCACATGTGAAAAAATCTCTAACCTGAAAAGTCTGACCGGATCGCGGATGCGTAAATGAACTGCCTCTGGTAATATTAGAGCACTGTAAACAGTGAAGGCATGGAAAAGTGCCCTTCTTAGGGGTCATTAATCTCCTTTGTGAACCACTTGTTTTCGTGGAGCCGATGTCAGCTCTCACAAGCACACTCTTTAAATTTGGGGGTCTCTTATAGCACATAAATGATTTTTCTTTGAACTCCACAATCTCGGGATAAGCTTTGCTCAACAAAGACCAGTGTCTATAGATGCAGTCTCTAAAAATTGGTGTAAAAGGGTGATATGTGGTCACAAAGGGTAACCAAGTTTTATTCCTGATAGTTTGATTAGGGGGTTTAGGCCCAACAGTGCTTCCCATAGACGGTAATCTAGGGCCCCTGGTACAAATTTATTTGTCATCTCCTCATGTCGAACCTGTTGTTTGGGTTAGAGACTATCCGTGATACACAATGATGCTGAGATTTAGATAGTGATCTTTTCACGTGCAGTGGGTGGCAACTGGAAAAATGCAATAAACTAATTTTATCTGTCGGTTTTACATACAAATCTATATCAAGACCACCATCAGCTTCTAACGTCAGATGTGTATCCAAAAAATGAATGTCTTTATGACTAGATGACATTGTGAATGTCAAATTAGGAACAGCCTGATTGATGTTATCAAAAAATTCATTCAATGAAGGTGTATCGCCTCTCCACACAATGAAAACATCATCGATGAATCTTTTCTAGAATAAAGAATGTGTCTGGAATACGATATTATTGTATACATATTCCTTCTCAAAAATCGCCATGAATATGTTTGCGTATGGGCAAGCTACATTAGATCCCATGGCTGTACCGTCTGCTGTTGGTAGAACTGATCTCCAAAAAGAAAGAAACTCCGATGCAACACCACGGGCAGGGAATCAAGGCAAAATTGCAGTTGTTGTGTAGATAAATTGGAATATTCAACCATGAACTTTTGCACAGCATTGATTCCCCTGGAGTGGTCAATATATGTGTATAAGCTATTTACATCCAGGGTAACTATTGTACAGCCTAATGGGATCGGACCAATGTTCCTAAGTTTTGTAAGAAAATCTGTGGTATCTTTCAGATAGGAGGGAATATGTCTCATTAGAGCCGTTAGTATGCAGTCAAGTGTAATCGAGAGGGGTGATAGAATTGAATTTATGGACGCCACTATGGGTCGTCCATGCGGGTCGGTGAGATTTTTGTGCACTTTGGGCAATACGTAAAAAATTGGTATAATCGGGTATTTATTATTTAGATATTCTTGAAGTTTTGAATCTATAACATCAGACGTTCTATATCCCTCAGTGAGAACTCGAATTTCATTTGTAATTTGACTGGTGGGGTCACGGTCCAGGGGTCTATATGTTAGTCTATCCTCTAATTGCGTGTGAATAATACGTATGTAGTGAGAGCTATCCATTGTTACAACAGACCCGCCTTTGTCGGCGGGTTTGATCACTATTTCTTTGTTATTCTGTAACGATCGGATAGCTAATGCCTCATGTGGAAGTAAATTCCTCTTGGTCCGTATTAACCCCTCATTAATATTTTTCAAATGTACATCAACGTCTTTACGAAACAAAGATATAAACGTTTCTACGGGATGATACGTACGGGGTGGTTGAAAGTTACTAGGAACATATAAACCCAAATCACTTCATCGGAACTGATCAACAGGCTTGTCTACAGGCTGTACCAGGGCCGGCGTCAGCACCCGGCACACCCGGGCAAGTGCCGGGCCCTGGCGTGACAGGGGGGCCCACTCACGCTCACTCATGGCAGCAGACACGCCTCCAAGTTCCAGACGTTCAGGATTGTTGGAGTCTAGTATAGCTCCACCCCCTGTCTCTTCTCACTGGTGCTGCAGCCAGGGAGGAAGTGACGAGGCTGAGAAAGGAAGAGGCGAGCGGCAGAGGAGAGGATGGAAGCAAGCTTGTGTGCAGGCTGTGTGCAGGCAGCGTTGAGAAGAAACTTAAGAGAAATGGTCCCGACTCCTGGCACAGTCACTGCACAGATTCCCGGCGCTCGCTGAGGTGAATCATGAGTCCTGCGTGCTGCAGCAGTGATAGTGAGTACAGACATGTCCTGAAAGAGCAGATTAATGCTTTCCTCCTGGCTCCTGTGTTATTCCAAGGGAAAGGTTACGTACACTACACAGAATATTAGCTGCTGGGGTGGTCACAAGCTGTCGGTCTGGTCTGTCACTGTGCAGGATGAAATCTGATAAGTGCTGTAAAATGTACAAAACGCTGCCTGCTCCTCTAAGTGCTGTGCTGACCACATATGATGTGTTTATGGCGTGGAATTAACAGTGGAAACCTGATCTGTTTATAGGGTGCAGTGTGCACAATTAGAAATGTAAATATGTCATGCTTCATCACCGGGTCATCAGTTTACTTGACAGACTATCTCCTTTATAGAGTCTCTTATATGTTATGTTATGAGGGGGGTCTCATATGGTATGTTATTATGGGGGGTCTCATATGGTATGTTATTATGGGGGGTCTCATATGGTATGTTATGGGGGGGTCTCATATGGTATGTTATGGGGGGGGTCTCCTATATGGTATGTTATGAGGGGGTCTTAAAGAGTACATACCATATGAGACCCCCCTCAAAACTTAGGGAAGTAATATAAAGTGATTTTAGGCAGAACCTGTGGAGAGATCTCAGTCCAGCTCCAGTCATTATAGAGTTAAGCTGGGTTCACACTTGCATATTTTGCAAACAGATCCGTTTCGTCTCCATTGACTTTCAGTGGTGACGGACGGGACTTGCGTCTGCATCCAGTTGTCACCGTTTTCCCACGGATCCCCGTGTCTGCATATTTTATCAGACGCACAAAAACGCAACTTGTTGCAGTTTTGTGTTGTCTGAAAAACACGCAGGGACCGGGAGAGCACGGATCCACGTCTGGAATTAAAAGGGAGAAGGTGAGGTGATCCTCAGGCAGCCGCATCCTGTACTATACCTATCTTTCTCTGCTGTATATTTCTCTGCTGTATCCGTGCATCATGACCCGTGGTTGGTATGTGTTAAAGGGAGGGCGGGGGGCCCACTGAGACTTTTTCGCCCGGGGCCCTCAAAAACCTGGAGCCGGCCCTGGGCTGTACAGTATATCAGAGGGACCTAATGCATTACGGTTATCATCTTTGAAATGTACTTTAAGGTGCAAGGATCTGATAAAACAATATAGTTCTTGATCTAATGTAAAACCATTGAAGGGTGGTGTTGGACAGAGGGATAAACCTCTCTGGAGAACCCCATATTCTGTTGGGGAAAGGTTGTAAATCGAGATGTTGTACACAATACCGGAGTCCCTACCTGAGAACGGGTACGGACTCTCTCGGTGTTGGGGATGTCTCAGTCCCCGCCGCGTAGATTTTTGATATATCGACCTCGTCTTTGTCCTAAAAAGAAGAAGTTACTGGACAGGTAATATAGTCACTTTCCGACCCAGACGATGTTGAGGAATTTACTCGTCTGTATCCGCGCCTGTCCCTGTGAAAACCAGAATCTCGCCATCTATATACTTGGTCCCTATGGTAGTCTTCCGTATCTCTTAAGAATTTTTTCTTTTTCCTGTCCTGCAATTGTGTTCTGAAGTCGTTGATATTCTTCTCTGTTTTCTGCAAAAAATCTTTGAGTTTATCCGTTGTCAGGATACTGTTAAGCTGTTGTTTCAAAGTGGTTAATTTTTCTTCGATAGAAGTGAGTTCTCTCTGAAGGTATTCGATAGTTAACACGATGATGTCCATTGAGCATTTATTTAAAATGCTCTCAAATTTAAGATAAAAATCAGGTTTATCCTGGAAAAACGTAGGTCGAAGGGAAACTCGGAGTCCCCTGGGAATCCTCTTCACTTTATGATATTCCGCCAGGGTTACATAGTGTAATTCTAAGGCTGTTTTACGTTTGAGCTCCCTCTCAAAATCACGGGATCTAATAAATTTGTACAGAGGGGTTATCCCCCTAGATTAGCGTCTATGGGAATCACTGTTGGGCCTAAACCCCCTAATCAAACTATCAGGAATAAAACTTGGTTACCCTTTGTGACCACATATCACCCTTTTACACCAAATTTTAGAGACTGTATCTATAGACACTGGTCTTTGTTGAGCAAAGCTTATCCCGAGATTGTGGAGTTCAAAGAAAAACCATTTATGTGCTATAAGAGACCCCCAAATTTAAAGAGTGTGCTTGTGAGAGCTGACATCGGCTCTACGAAAACAAGTGGTTCACAATGGAGATTAATGACCCTTAAGAGGGGCACTTTTCCATGCCTTCACTGTTTACAGTGCTCTAATATTACCAGAGGCAGTACTTTTACGCTTCCGCGATCCGGTCAAACTTTTCAAGTTAGAGATTTTTTCACATGTGAACCATCGTATGTGGTTTATTTAATCAAATGTCCGTGCAGTCTCGGGTATGTGGGTGAAACCACCCAACATATCCGGGACCGCATATCCCAACATAAGTCCACAATCAGGTGTAAAAAACTAATGTTGCTGGTTCCTGCTCATTTCCACACTAGTGGACATAATGTGTCACAACTTAAATATCAAGTAATTGATTATGTCCCTCCCCTTCGAAGAGGAGGTGATAGAATTAAATGTCTAAAATCAAAAGAGGCTTACTGGATTTATACCCTGCAGACACTGGAGTCATGGAGTCTAAACAGTGAATATGAGGTGTTCTTCTAGGTTCCTCCATATCCTTAGAGAAACAGTAAACTGTATACTAGAATTTAAGCTGTACTTATCGATTCACCCGTTTTTGATTCTAGGATCGATTTATGTGATTTATGCAATTTTATATTCATTCTTTTTTCCCCTCTCTCTCATTTTTTCATTGCAGATGACGTAGGGATCACAAACAAGTAGATTCCAGTTTAACCCCTTAATGTCCAATGACGTGCACAGTCCGTCATGACAAGGTGTCATTTTGGCACCTTGACGGACTGTGCACGTCATGCCTTTGAACTACCACTGCGTGTAAACACGCAGTGGTAGTTCAGTGCCGACAGCTGTCACAGAAAGCTGACAGGCACGTCAAGCGGTGCGGGGACCTTTGCCGTCGGTCCCCGCACCTACAGCGCTGTGATTGGTCAGTCAATCTGACTGACCAAACACAGCAGCGATCAGGAGAAGAGGCTGAAATTTCAGCCTCTTCTGCCCTATCAGTGCAGGAGCTCGGCGCTGCAGTGGCCGAGCTTCCTGCACTGACAGCCGGGAGCGGCGCCCCCACCGCCCCTGGCTGTTAACCTCCTGACTGCTGCGATCGAGCACGATCGCAGCGCTCAGGGGGGGAGGCAGAGGGTCGGGAGCTCCCTTTGCCTCAGATCGACACCCTGCAATGTATTTGCAGGGCCCGATCTCTGCCTTGATGACCCGGGGGTTGTCATGACAACCTCCGGGTCATCTAGCTACGGAAAGCTGCTGTGATCATGGTCACAGCAGCTTTCACTATAGGTACAATGCATTGCAATGCTGGAGCATTGCAATGCATTGTACCTGCAATCAAAAGTAAAAAAAGTGAAAGTCCCATAAAGGAACAAGTTAAAAAAAAGCATTTTTTTTTTTAAATTGTAAAAAAATATTAAAAAATAATTAAAAAATATTCCCCTAAAAAATACACATTTTTATGTAATAAAAAAACACACGTTTGGTATCGCCGCATCCATAAAAATCCCATCTATAAAAGCATAACCTTAGTTAACCGCTTCAGTGAAAGCCGTAAAAAAAAACACAAAAAAGTAGTAAATTATACTTTTTCCAAGCGGTATCATCATACCGCTTGGAAAAAGTGCAATAACATGCGATCAAAAAGTCGGATATAAATAATCATGGTACCGCTGAAAACGTCATCTTGTCCCGCAAAAAACAAGCCACTATTCAGCATCATCAGCAAAAAAATAAAAAAGTTATAGCTCGTGGAATAAACTGATGCAAAAATAATTATTTTTTCTATAAAATTTTTTATTGTGTAAAAAACACCAAAACATAAAAAAATATATGAATGAGGTATCGCTGTAATCGTAGTGAACCGAAGAATAAAGCTGCTTTACCAATTTTACACACGCGGAACGGAGGGGGAAAAAAAAAAAAATTCCTGAATTGCTGGTTTTTGTTCATTCTGCTTCCACAAAAATCAGAATAGGAAGCGATCAAAAAACGTTATGTGCCCGAATATGGTACCAATAAAAACGTCCGCTCATCCCACAAAAAATAAGCCCACAGATAACTCTGTCGGATGAAATATGGAAAAATTATAGCTCTCAAAATACAGCGATGCAAAAATTTCTTACAAAAAATTCTTCCAAAAAAAAGCGTCTTTTAGAGTGTGGCAGAAGCTAAACATGAAAAAAGGGTATAAATCTGGTATCGCTGTAATCGCACCGACCCGAAAAATAAAGTCCCTAATCACTAATACCGCACGAAGAACGGCGTAAAAAAGAAAACCAATTCTTCACCTTTTGTGGATTTGTTCATTCTGCCTCCCAAAGATCGCAGTAAGGCGATCACAGCGGTTCCCCCCATATATGGGATATCAGCATACTCAGGACAAAATGCACATCAACTTTTGGGGTCCTATTTCTCCTGTTACCCTTATAAAAATAAAAATTTGGGGGCAAAAAGGTCATTTTTGTGGAAAAAAATATGATTTTTTTATTTTCACGGCTCTACATTATAAACTTTTGTGAAGCCCTTGGGGGTTCAAAGTGCTGACCACACATCTAAATAAGTTCCTTGGGGGGTCTAGCTTGCAAAATGGGGTCACTTGTGGGGGGTTTCTACTGTTTAGGCACATCAGGGGCTCTCCAAACGTGACATGACACCCGCAGACCATTCCATCAAAGTCTGCATTTAAAAAAGGTGCTACTTCCTTCCGAGCTCTGCCATGCGTCAAAATAGTGGTTCCCCCCCACATATGGGGTATCAGCGTACTCAGGACAAATTGCACAATAGCTTTTGGAGTCCTATTTCTCCTGTTACCCTTATAAAAATAAAAATTTGGGGGCAAAAAGATTATTTTTGTGGAAAAAAATATGATTTTTTTATTTTCACGGCTCTACCTTATAAACTTCTGTGAAGCACTTGGGGGTTCAAAGTGCTCACCACACATCTAGAAAAGTTCCTTGGGGGGGTCTAGTTTCCAAAATGGAGTCACTTGTGGGGGTTTCTACTGTTTAGGCACATTAGGGGCTCTCCAAACGTGACATGACACCCGCAGACCATTCCATCAAAGTCTGCATTTGAAAAAGGCTCTCCTTTCCTTCCGAGCTCTGCCATGCATTAAAATAGTGGTTTACCCCCATATGTGGGGTATCAGCGTACTCAGGACAAATTGAAAAATAACTTTTGGGGTCCTGTTAGCCTTTGGAAAATAAAAATTGGGGGTGGAAAGATCATTTTTGTGGAAAAGATATGATTTTTAATTTTACAGCTCTACGTTATAACCTTCTGCGAAGCCCTTGGGGTTCAAAGCTCTCACCACACATCTAGATAAGTTCCTTGGGGGGTCTAGTTTCCATAATGGGGTCACTTGTGGGGGTTTCCACTGTTTAGGCACACAGGGACTCTCCAAATGCGACATGGCGTCCAATCTCAATTCCAGCCAAAAATGTCAAATGGCGCTGCTTCCCTTCCGAGCTCTGCCATGCGCCCAAATAGTGGTTTACCCCCACATATGGGTATCAACGTACTCAGGACAAATTGCACAATAACTTTTGGGGTCCTTTTATCCTTTGGAAAATAAAAATTGGGATGAAAAGATCATTTTTTGTGGAAAAAATATGATTTTTTAATTTTACGGCTCTACGTTATAACCTTCTGTGAAGCCCTTGGGGGTTCAAAGCTCTCACAACACATTTAGATAAGTTCCTTGAGGGGTCTAGTTTCCAAAATGGGGTCACTTGTGGGGGTTTCCACTGTTTAGGCACATCAGGGACTCTCCAAATGCGACATGGCGTCCAATCTCAATTCCAGCCAAAAAAGTCAAATGGCGCTGCTTCCCTTCCGAGCTCTGTCATGCGCCCAAATAGTGGTTTACCCCCACATATGGGTATCAGCGTACTCAGGACCAATTGCATAATACCTTTTGGGATTCTTTTATCCTTTGAAAAAAAAAATTGGGGTGAAAAGATCATTTTTGTGGAAAAAATATAATTTTTAAATTTTACGGCTCTACGTTATAACCTTCTGTGAAGCCCTTGGGGTTCAAAATGCTTACCACAGATCTAGATAAGTTCCTTGGGAGTCTAGTTTCCAAAATGGGGTCACTTATGGGGGGTTTCCACTGTTTAGGTACATCAAGGACTCTCCAAACGCGACATGGTGTCCGCTCTCGATTCCAGCCAATTTGACATTCAAAATCTCAAATGATGCTCCTTCTCTTCTGAGCACTGCCGTGCGCCTAAGGGTTGGTTTTCCCCCACACATGGGGTATCAGTGTACTCAGGAGAAATTGTACAACAAATATTGTGGTTCACTTTCTGCTGATACCCTTGACAAAATTTAAAAAATTTTGGGAAAAAAAGTTAAATGTTCATTTTTTCCTTCCACATTGCTTCAATTCTTGTGAAGTACCTAAAGGGTTAATAAACTTCTTGAATGTGGCTTTGAACACCTTGAGGGGTGCAGTTTTTAGAATGGTGTCACTTTTGGGTATTTTCTGTCATATTGACGCCTAAATTTCACTTCAAATGTGAGGTGGTCCATTAAAAAAATGGTTTTGTAAATTTTGTTGGAAAAATGAGAAATTGCTGGTCAACTTTTAACACTTATAACTTCCTAACAAAAAAAAATTTTGGTTCCAAAATTGTGCTGATGTAAAGTAGACATGTGGGAAATGTTATTTATTAACTATATTTTGTGATATATCTCTCTGATTTAATGGCATAAAAATTAAAAGTTTGAAAATGGCAAAATTATATTGAAGTTATATTGAAGAAATTTTACCACTATCATGAAGTACAATATGTCACGAGAAAACATTGTCAGAATCGCCAAGATCCGTTGAAGCGTTCCAGAGTTATAAGCACATAAAGTGACAGTGGTCAGAATTGTAAAAATTGGCCTGGTCTTTAACCTACAAAATGGCTTGGTCATTAAGGGGTTAATTTCCTTTATTCTTCTGTGCTCCCTCACCGCACCTTCGCTTCATATGAGACTGTCTTAGATTTCCTTCTGCGCATGTGCGCACTCTCGGCTTGCACTTCAGCTTTCCTGGGGATTCACGAGCGTCCGCTGAGATTACATCAGCTGATCGCAATCTCCTCACCTCTCGCGAGCACAAAAGAACGCTCAGCCTGCCATGAGCACATTGCCACTCTGTGACACACCGTGCACTGCTGCACGCCAATTCACAGGTAAATATTAGAAATTGTTATTGCCTTCAGGATTTTTAAAGCCATGGCAGACAAAAGGTAGTACATCTTTGCCCGTTTTGTCTTTGAGATTAGTTTGCCTTCACCGGGTTAATTGGAAGTTTTATAGATCTCTGATATCGGATCCATATTTAATAGCTTTAATGTTTGATTGCGGCGATATTAATTTATTCATATTGATTTCTTCATTATGCCTCCAAGACGAATGGGTAGTTCTTTAGCATTTGCAGTAGGGCATGTGATGAGCAGCTTACGCTGATGATTAATGCTATATAGCTATACACATCTGAACATTCATTTTGCGTTATTTTGTATACCATTCAGCATTGTATATAGGCAGTATACACTTTAGTAGTAAAGGATATCATTGATTCCATATATACTGTGATTTTGTGTTTAGATATGAGCGCATGTATTTGATCATTTACAGATTGATATTTATGAATATAAGTAAAAATATGCTTTCATGTAAAAATTTTCTTTTTATTCATGTATATTTGTTTTTCTTCTTTATTTATTAGAGTATTACCCCTTGAAAAAGGCTATCATGGCCGAAACGTCGGGGACTCTTGATTTTGTGTTGAACAAATTTTTCTTTTGAGTTTGCATTCCTTGTTGGATTCATGAATATATAACTAATGGTATTTATGAAATACTGCCTGGAATTTTCGGGAACATGAACTCCCAGCAACTTGTTGAATTAAATATAAATGAAAAAGAAAAACTGTATTGTTACATTTTGTTGAGTGCTCGAGGTATTTTTTCTTGACTCTATTTGATTTTTCCTCAGTAGCACCGCATATCAATAGTGTGCACGGGACCTGATCTTTTTCTACATCCCCTCAATACACCGGCCGGGTACCGAGTATCCCACTGCCCTGGCGGGCGATCCAGAAGCATTAGTGTGCCCGACCTTCCTCCTGAAAGAGGGGGGTGGGGGGATAAAAAGGCAGAGCGCGCATGGCAGGAGAGTTTGGCGACAATCTGAGGAAGTGCGCTGTCAGAGGAGCACTGCATCCCCTCCTTCAGACAGAGTAGCAGCGCTGTGACGGGCCACAGTGAGTGGGTCCCCTGACTTCTGCAGAGGAACAACTGAGCAGAGGGGAGTGGTGTGACCAGCAGCAGCACAGAGAGGAGTGCTCCATCCAGGGAGCACCAGCGGCACGCTGGTCAGCGTCCATCGTTCTCCCGTCGTCAACAGCGGGGATCAGAGAGAGACGTGCATTGTGTGCCCGGTGACTACAGAGAGAAACAGATGTGCAGTGTGAGCCCGGTGATTACCAGAGGAAAAAGCGCCGAATGATCCATGTCCATGAGTACAGCACACGTGCCACATAAGAGTGACCGGGATCGCAACAGACACTTGAACCCTGACTTTGCCAGTGAATATTTGCCCAGGCACTTGCACCCTGACTTTGCTAGTGTATACTGGCCAAGCCACATGGGCTCGTACAGGACTGTCGCCCGCATACTTTTCAGCCACTGCAACATATGGACTTAGCGGAAGGTACCGGAGACCGACCGCTGCCGCCAGAAGACCAGGCATTGTTGTCTACAGGACACTATTGAAAAGACACCGTGCCAGCCATTGCCGGCGCTATTGACTTCCCAGCAGGAGTTAAAGTTTGAGGAACTTCTGACATAAGTGCTTCACAGGGATTGCTGGTACCTGATCCTTTATTCTTGAACTCTGCATATCCTTTTTGCAATTATACTGTGTTTCCCCTGTTTAACCCTTTACCTCCCTGCATGGAGTATTCCCCTGTTATAGTAAAAGTGTTAACCATTGCTCTGCCTCCTGTTCATCACTGCATCTCGCAACCTGCTCAAATTTTGGCGTAGTCAGGAGGATGCAGTCTACAGACGCAGAGGTGGCAGACCAAGCGGTCAGGGGTGCCTCAAGTGCCAGTATAACACTGGGAACAATATTGAGTAACCTCACAAAATTTACAGGGAGCAACATTATGCTATGGAGCTGGACTGAGCGGATTAGGGGAATGATGAGGATGAACCCCATGACCCCTACATTAGCGGCGGAGGTTGCTATGATGGCTTTGGATGTAGAGGCGAGGGATTCCATCATGTTACGACCCCCCCTGAGAATGGGACACTTTTGGCAAGGTGTTACAAATATTGGAGGAAACACACAGAGACCCCACGGACATCGGAGAATTGCACATGTGCATGTCTAGGCGTGTCCAAAGGGAGGGGGAGTCCATGGCCCAATACATGAACGCCCTGCAGGAGATCCACGCTGCGATTGCTAAGCGAGATGGCGTAGGTGTAGGCCCTCCTGATACTGTACTGTGAGACCAGTTAGTGACCAGTTAGAAAAGCCTTGCATGAGCTACTGCGAGCTAATCCATGCATGACTTTTTCAGAAATGGGGCGGAAGCGTGCAAAAGGGAGCAGGAACAAGGGACTGCAGCCTTGACAGGGATGGTGGAAGAGCCGGAGTGGTCCCATGAATTACGGCAGGGAATGCGGAAACTATGGGCAGGAATTGGGAGCCTAAAGGAAGCATTTGCTGCTTACTTGTAGTCCAACACCATACCTCGAGGTAACTCATGGCAAAAGATTAAATAAGTTAGAGGAGAGGTGCAGAACATGAAGAAAACTTCAGCAGCAGCTCAAGAATTTAACCCCATATTGTGGGGTGGAGAGCGAATGCAAAGGGGGTATGCTTCCCGTACAGAAAGGCAATCCCGAACAAAGCACCCACAGGCATGAGCAGAAGTTGGTATTGGACATGTGGAAGACTAGAACATCTGTCCAGAAGTTGCCCTACTCAAGACAGCTGACAGCGAAGAGCTGCTCACCCCTCCGAAGGTCCTGCTAATTGGAGAGAACACCACCCCTGGAAGAAATGGTACAGTGAGAAGAGAGGAGCCACACCCAGAGCCAGACAGAGCCATCACATCGAATGCCGAGAAGTGAGGGAGAAGGCGTCTTCTGCCTACAGTAAAATGTCTGCAATACTTAGACATGTGGATGCGAATCTGGTGTGATGCCGAATTGGACCCAATGGTCTCATCTGTGAGACTCAATCCGAAGGAGAAGAAGGGATGCCTACTCAAGTAATCCACCGAAGTATATCGCTGCCTTGCCTGCTACAAGATCCCGACGAAAGGGAGAGAGTGCCAAGTGTTCCTGAAACGCTCATTCCCAAGGTTCCAGATTGGGAGGAAGAATCACTTACTTCTTTCCCTGGACTGGATAGTTTACTGCCCGCCAACCAAAGGGATCCTGACCAAATGGAAGAGATGCAAAGTGTACATAAGACATTTCCTCCTTCAGCTGTTGATTATCAAGAGGAATAATTTCTCAAACCACCAGATGTTGACCGAGAAATGGAACAGGCTCCAGAGATGACTGCTTCATTGAACTCGGACGTTCTCCCGCTGTTAAGGGCCTGCGGAACGCACCTAATAGATATTAAGGAGAGGTGCGTTCGCAGCCCGGGGTCCACCGTGCAGGCAGAGCCTGCTGCTAGTAAGATGGCGTAAATAGGCAGTATGAGCGAACTCTGTTATCCCGCAGAGTCGCAGATGTAAACGCCGTAGCACTTTATGGCGATATAAGCTGACTCTGTTAATTCACAGAGCCGCTGTAATAAAGACTGTGTCCTGTTAGACTCACAAGGAACACAGATGACTGCTAAGTGGATTGCAGTCTGTGGTCATGCAAACAGAACCCAAGCATTAATCTCCTCACCGGAGTAGCCGGTATTCTAATGGCGTTTTCAGCCGAGCCCTGAACACGTGCATATAATCTCCTCACCGGAGGTGCCGGTATTCTAGGGGCTTATTTCAGCCAGACCTAACTACTAGTGTTGAGCGATACTTTCCGATATCCCTAAGTATCGGAATCGGAATGGTATCGCCGATACCATTAAAATATCGGCTATACCCGATACCGATACCGGAAGTCCCATGTAAGTCTATGGGAACAAAATATCGGAACTAAAAAAACCCCATTCTTTCCTTGTAAACACTAAATATACACACATAGAATACATATATATATATATACATGTCATTGTGACATATATATATACATATATGTATAGTTTATACACTTCTACATAGTAAAATATCCTCTGATTCAATTGCCGGGTAAAGCCGGCTTCAGTGAAAAGACAGAAGCACCCGACATGAAATGACACTTGGTGTACATAGGGTTAACCATGTCTTTTCATGTTGTTTGCTATCTGATTTGCACAAACAATTAAATCAGTCTATGTTTGCAAAATTTCACACCTGTAGGGGTTAATTAAAGGTGTAAATTCGTTGTAAAAAAAACTGACTTTTTTGCTACGAATTTACACCTTTAATTAACCCCTACAGGTGTGAAATTTTGCACACATAGACTGATTTCATTGTTTGTGCAAATCAGATAGCAAAGGACATGGTTAACCCTATGTACACCAAGTGTCATTTCATGTCGGGTTCTGCATTTTCACAAAAGCCGGCAATTGAATTAGCGGCTATTATACTATGTAGAAGTGTATGAACTATAAATATATATATATATATATGTGTGTCACAAACTCAATGACATGTATATATATATATGAGGTGTAAAATTGCTGAAAAAAAATGCGTGGGCTCCCTCCCTATTTTCGCAACCAGACAGACAAAGCCAGTGAGTGGGGGGCAGATAATAATAGCCCAGAGAGGGACCATTATTTTTGGCCCCCCCGGCTACTAACATCTGCCCCCAGACACCCCAGAAAGGGCAAATCTCTAATTAGATTTGCCCTTTCTGGCACTTTGCCCGTCTATTCCCATTGCCCTGTAGCGGTGGCGAATGGGTTAATAAGGGGTTAAAATGACC
>JARQOD010000004.1:502718645-502780899 GCA_033576555.1 Oophaga sylvatica
ATAGGGCGGGAGCCCACGCATTTTTTTTCAGCAATATAACACCTCATATATATATATATACATGTCATTGAATTTGTGACACATATATATATAATATATATATATATATTATATTATATTATAGTTCATACACTTCTACATAGTATAATAGCCGCTAATTCAATTGCCGGCTTTTGTGAAAATGCAGAACCCGACATGAAATGACACTTGGTGTACATAGGGTTAACCATGTCCTTTGCTATCTGATTTGCACAAACAATTACATCAGTCTATGTGTGCAAAATTTCACACCTGTAGAGGTTAATTAAAGGTGTAAATTCGTAGCAAAAAAGTCTGTTTTTTTACAACGAATTTACACCTTTAATTAACCCCTACAGGTGTGAAATTTTGCACACATAGACTGATGTAATTGTTTGTGCAAATCAGATAGCAAACGACATGAAAAGACATGGATAACCCTATGTACACCAAGTGTCATTTCATGTCGGGTGCTTCTGTCTTTTCACAGAAGCCGGCTTTACCCGGCAATTGAATCAGAGGATATTTTACTATGTAGAAGTGTATAAACTATACATATATGTATATATATATATATGTCACAATGACATGTATATATATATATGTATTCTATGTGTGTATATTTAGTGTTTACAAGGAAAGAATGGGGTTTTTTTAGTTACGATATTTTGTTCCCATAGACTTACATTGGATTTCCGATATCGGTATCGGGTATCGCCGATATTTTAATGGTATCGGCGATACCATTCCGATTCCGATACTTTTGGATATCGGAAAGTATCGCTCAACTCTAGTGGTCATTAATGCAACTCCCAGAAAGATTATTAAAGACCTGGACTTCTAAAGATGTCTTCTTAAGATTATCCAATGACTAAAACATTTTTGGATCTTTACAACTAAAGGGACTTCTTCCCACTTTCTATGGCTGTCTAGTCATGACTGCCCTTCTATGAGTGTTGGTATTTAGCACATTAACCTAATGGTTCTACAAGAAAGATAAAATGGCGTCCCTGACATAAATCAAAATGCAGCCCACGCAATACCTAATACTGTCTCTCACTATAGCTGTGTCCTGTCCCTATGCTAAACAAAACAGAAATAAAAAATAAGAATTTTGAACCAGGAGGAACAAGTCCAAGTGAAGGAGGAGGTTGACTTGGTGGTATAGGTGGAAGAGGCAGCTCTGGTTCAAAACCAGCCAAGGACAAAATTTGCAAGGAGTTTGTATCTTCTCCCTGTGTTTGCGTGGCTTTCTTCCAAGTAATCTGATTTCCTCCCACACTCCAAAGACATACTGATAGGGAAATTAGATTGTGAGGAGAGATGAGTGAACTCATGGATGTTCAGCGGGTTCGACGAGCAGTTAAAGTTTGGTTCGGGTACCAAAACAGTACCCGAACCAGAACCATGGTGGGGCCAGAAAATCCATTGTTTGCCACACTGTCATGTGCATGGCAGTGCAGCAAGCACTGCTTCTGATAGGCTGTAAAATCATTACTGCCGGTCAGAGACCCATGGTTCCCACACTTTCAAATGACATGATGAGCCCACAGCTGTGGTCAAAGGTAAAGTTTACCACCAGTCACTGGTATCAGCTGATGGGACTACTATTCTCATAAACTGACAGCTTCTGCCACTAATAACAGCGAGAGCAAAAGTGGCTGATGGAAGTCTTCATCAGCCGGTGCCTGTGCGCTAAATAAATAATTAAAAAAAAAACTTTGTAGGTTCCCCTGTATTTTTGATAACCAGCAAGGCAGAACAGACAGCTGTGGGCTGCAACCCTCAGCTGTCAGTGTTAGCAAGAAGAGAGGGGTAAATAATTTAAAAAATGGTGTGGGTCCCCCTATTTTTTACAACCAGCCAAGCTAAAGCTGACAGCTGGGAGCTGGTATTCTCAGGCTGGTAACGGACCTCGGATAAATCAATGATGTCACCGCTAGTCATTGATGCTTCCCTCGCAGCAGCTCATTCATCAAAGGTTCTCAGCCTGTATGGTCGCATCTTGGCACTGTCCAGGTTGAAGATTATTTATCCCAAGACAAAGATTACGGCATGGGACATGAAATGTATGATTTTTTAAATTTTTGTTTCATTACAAGAGACGAGGGCTTCGATGGAATGGGCGTTAGGTGAGTATAACTGTGTTTTTAAATAAAAATGGAAAAGTGTGTTTTATTTTATTAAAAAAAGACTTTATACTGGATGTGTGCTTATTTACCATACAACTATTGGATTAGTAATATATGCTTGTCTTACAGACACCTCTTCATTGCTAAGCCATGGGCTTGATGTCACGAGACAATACAAAGGTGACATCAACCCCACAAATATGAACCCCAGTTGCTACAGCCAAGGTCAAGTGTGAAAAGCTAGGCAAAGTGCCAGGATTGGTGCATCTAATAGATGCGCCTTTCCTGGGAGGCTACAGGCTGCTATTTTTACTCTGGGTGTAGCCAACATCCATGGCCCCTTACTAGCTGGAAAATACCAGCCCCCAGCAGTCTGCTTTAGCAAGACTGGTTGTAAAAAATGTGGGGGACCCCATGCCTTTTTTTATTGTCATTTTTTTTAAAATATTTAAAAAAAAACCATTGTGGAGACCACTCTATTCTTGATAACCTGCTTTGCTAAAGCTGACAGCTGGGAGATGAAACCCACAGCTGTCAGTTTTGCCTGGCTGGTTATCAAAAATGCAGGGGAACTTACGTCTTTTTTTTTTCATTTATTTAGAGCACAGGTGCCGACTGATGAATACTCTCATCAGCCACCGCCTGCTCTCACAATTATTAGTGGCAGAAGTCTTCTGCTGATGGGAGCAGTAGTCTGATCAGCTGATGCCAGTGACCGTAGGTAAATGTTTTACTTCCGTTCACAGCTTCGGGCTCTCGCTGTCATTTTACAGAGTGGCTCTCTGACCGGTGATAATGATTTACAGTATCACTGGTCATAGTCACAGCAGCGGGGTCACGCTGACATCTGACAGCCTGTCCCCGCAGAGCTCTGACCGACAATAATGATCTTACCATGATCAGAGCTGCCGGTAAGATCACAGCCTTAGTGGAATCTCGATTATTTACTGAATTTTGTGGAAAATGCTCAAGAATCTGAACACAAATCCAAATGTGCAACATACATGCCGACTTTGAAAATGGCAAAGGTTTTCCGAAGAAGTTCAATCATTTCTAATTGTGAGCCTCAAAGTGGACAGGAGAGTTGAGCGAACTTGTTCAGAAAATATCTGCCAATCTCAAATTATGCACAAACGTTGCATATTCGGTTGCGTTTACGACGAGAACGTGTTTGATGAGGAGAGGAGGTGGGGAGTGGTCAGAGGAGCGACGGACTGTTATTCATTTTTATTTTAATTAACTTAATTTGTGGAGATTCTGGCAGCCAATCAGGGTGTAGAAACCATCCACAATGTCGAGACACAAGGGTTGTTGTCACTGACTGCCGAAGTCATGTGTCCCTCTCCATATAAAAAGCGGACATGTGGCTTTGGCGCGATTTTGTGACTGTTACAGCATAGTAAGTCTCCTGCAAGTAGTCAAATAGTTAGCTAGGCAGTACATTTTCAGCTGGTTCAGATAGATAGGATCCTGTGTCAAATCGACCTTCCAGCATATAAACCTGGAGTGCTAATTTTGTGGTGCAGCCACAACTCCACATTTCAGCATATAAATCCTTTGTGTTAATTTTGTGGTCTAGCCACACTATCTCAGAAAATAAAAACTGATTATTAATTTAATGACAGATAACTGACAGGTCTGGGCCTAGGGTTCTGAAACAGATGGTTAAAAGAGGAGAAGGATACATCCAACATGAGTGGGAAAAGTGAGATCATGATGGAAGGGGGAATAGACTTGGTGTTCTAGGTGTACATGGGGTTAAGTGGTAATGTTATTGAAATCTCTACTGAACAAACACTGGCTCGTCCTATCCAAAGACAACTGACAACTTCTATTAATGGACGAGCTACTCGACCCCCTTCCTTTGGCTCCCGGACAGTGTTACGCTTTGCCAGAAAGAGCATGTGCAGCAGAGGATTGCAAGCGCTGCATCAAGTAACCTCTCCTCCTCTTCCTCCACCTTAAAATCACACAGTACAGTCTTCAGAGGTGGCATCCCAGCTACCTTCGTTTCTACCAGCGTTACGACTCTTCAACCGCCCTACTGACTGTGAGAAACCACAGATGGGCAATTCTGCAGAGGTGTTCACACATTCTATTCCATGGGCATCAAAGGTTTGCTCCAAAGGTTCACAGACTCAAGGGGAGGAAAGCATCTGAATCAGTATCCAAAATTTTTTGGTCCAAGCAGAATCCAGACCCTCATCACCAGACATTAATCCCGGAGTGGAGATGATCCTGATGAGACTCAGATAACTGAGGCTCACGCAGACAGTGCTGTGCTGTCATGGCAGTAAGAGGAGGAGGTGACTCCCAGCATGAGGATTGGTAGAACAAAGCAGATGATGATGGAATTGTAGATCCCACTTGATGTGAACCCAGAGGCACGCAGCTGAGTAGCTCAGCAGAAGACATGGAGGAGGAGCAAGACGAGGAGGTTACGTTGCGGCTTCCCATACAGATATGGAGTGATGCAACCACGAAAAGGAATGCATCCTCAGGTACAATAATTTGACTACTACGTGCATGAACCGTCACATGCGAGATCAACATGGGAATCTTGGAATCTCACAGCATTAAAATGCGGCCTAGAATGCCTCGTCAACCACTGGCCGCCCCATCAACCACATACGCTGCTTCTTCCTCCTCCGTCACCATGACAAGCATTCTCTCACAGGTCTCCAGCCGCAGAACCTCTACTTGTTTTCCCGCTACAGTCAGGGTGAGTCAGAGAATGTCAGCTGTTACGGAAGTGGACATACCTGCTGTTTTTGACTGATCTCAGACACTGAGCACACCACGTTTTTCTCAATCCACCATAACATCTCCGCCTGCACCTCACTCACAGTCCAGCACTTTGTCGTTTACACCCTACTCCACCCTTTCTCAGCATAGCAGCCAGCAGTCATTTGCACAGTTGTTGTCACATAAAAGATTTTTTCCTCCTACACATGGCAAAGATAAGAGCTTGAACCCAGCCATCTCCAATCTGTTAGCCATGGAAATGCTGCCTGGTGGATACAGACGATTTCCAAACGCTAATGGCTGTCGCAGTCAACCAGTACCAGTTGCCCAATCGCCTTTACTTCTCTAAGAAAGATGTGCCTGCACTACACCAGTATGTCGTCCATAACAACACCTGTTCCCTGAAAAAATCTATGTTTGCCAGGGTGCATTTCACCACTGATACCTGAACGAGCAAACATGGGCAGAGGCGTTACATCTCACTGACTGGGCACTGGGTGACTCTGGTGGCTGTGGGTGTAGGTAGGGAAGGTGCTGCTTCACAAGTCTTGAGATTCCCAAAGCTTTCAGGACAAACTTCTGTATCTAACAGTTTCTCCCCTGCTCCTGCCTCTCCCCACACCCTCTAGGGCAGTGATGGCGAACCTTGGCACTCCAGCTGTTGGAGAACTACAACTCCCAGCATGCCTCAACTGCTGCAGGTTGCAAGGGCATGCTGGGAGTTGTAGTTTTACAACAGCTGGAGTGCCAAGGTTAGCCATCGCTGCTCTAGGGCGTCAATTTTTTTTTAAAATGTGGAGACTCCAAATTGGGTCTCCATCTAGTGGGTTGCCTGTAGTGGAAGTGTTTCAGAGCATCAGGTCTACACCTGTCACTCATCCATCTCTTACTAATCAATTTTTAAGCTGGAAATGCAGGGTCAGGCCTTATCCCATCCATGCATGCTGCACCATTATACAATTTCTACCTTGAGTCAATTGATGCCACTTTTCCTGGTGTCTGCCTCTAATTTTTGGAAATGTTTTGACTCCAAGTTGGTTCTCCTTCATGTGTATTGCCTGAATTTGGCAGTGCTCTCAGAGCACCAGGCCTAGACCTGTCAAGCATCCTGCTATTACTGATCAATGCTTAAGCTAGAAATGTTGGTCCAAGCCCTGTCCCAGGCCCTGTCCCATGCATCCATGCTACGCAATTAGACTATTTGTACTTTGGGCCAAATCATGCCATTTTTCATGATGTCTGCCCCTAACTAGTTCTGTTTTGGCAGCTTTTGTCCCCGCTGAAGGTGTTGTCTATGATTCTGGTTTTGCCTTCCATTGAATTTAATGGAATTCGGATACGTTCAGCGAACTGTTCAGACATCGGGAAGTTCACTGATCCTAACCGAATTTTAAAGGTTTGCTTATCTCTAGTGGACAGTTCTGCTAATGCCTGTAAAGCGCTGTGTAATTAATGACGCTATATAACTGAGTAAAATAAATAAATAAAATAAACAAAGATTTAAGAGTAATCCAATACTGTTTTTTATCTTTTTTGGTATTTTTTATGAAAATGACTTAAAACAGCCTACAATTTACAAAACAAAATTAGCTATGTAGAACTACGAGGCTAGGTCCAATTGGAGGAAGAAGTGGATGTAGGGGTGTAGGTGAAAGAGGCAAGGGAGGAGTAATCCAACACTGTTTCTTTCTTTTTTATTTTTTTATTTTTAAGGACACAAACTTCAAATAACATAGGATGAACCCAAAATAAACTAACAAGCTACAACCAGGGGGCAGAAGTCCAACTGAAGGAGGAGGTGGACGTGGTGGTGTAGGTGGAAAATGCAGAGGAGGTGATGGCTAACACAATTTTTTTTTTTATTTGGGGAGGAGGCACCCAAATGAAACGAACTGCAAATAAAGTTGAAGACTGGCTGGGTGCAGCTGTTGTAGTTGTCTAGTCATCCAAAGATATGGACAAGACCTGTGGGATCCACGACTTGTTCATTTTAAGCAATGTTAGATTCCCCATGTTGGATGTGGACAGGCGGATGTGCCTTTCTATGATGAAAATCCCAGCCTTGCTAAACACACATTCAAACCATACACTTGCTGCAGGTCAGGCCAACACCTCCAAGGAAGAAAGGGCGAGCTCGGGCCATGTGACCCTTTTAGAGACCTAGAAATTAAATGGGGCAGACCGATCTGTTAGTATGTGGAGACATGTGGACACATACTCTTCCACAATGTTGTTGTATTGCTACCTCCTGCTGGCATGATCTGTATCAGATGGTGGTGCCAAAAGTTGTGGCATGCTCATAAAGTATTGCCACATTTCGACAATGCTAACCCTGCCTTCCAAAATGCTGGCGGTGCCCTAGCTACATTAGCTACTTTCTCCTATGCCTCTGCCTAGTTGTTCCACTGAGCCCCCATTGTCAGGTGGAAAAGCTTTTAGTAGTTTTTCTACCTTTGTGTGCTTGTAGTCACAAATTTTGCAATCCCTCTCCAGTGACAAAAGTAATGATGGTTTGTTTTCCTTGTAGTGGGGATGCAACAGGGTGGCCACCCAGTAATCTGGACTTGTAGACATATGGGCAACTCTGTGGTCATTGTGCTGGAAGTGCAGCATTTATTGGGTCATGTGTGCCTGACTGCCCAGAGTTGACGACAAGCTTGTCCTCAGTGGAAGGTATATTGTCTGAGTACTCTGTATCCCCCTAGCTACGCTCAAGTGATGCCAGTGAGCTGAACTGAGTGCCACCCTGCTGTGAGCATGGTTATTCCTTCTCCCCTGGCTCCTCCTCATCATCATCCTCCCAAACTGTCCTCTGACTGTACAGTTGCATATCTAGCCAACATTGGGACAGTAAAGTTTTGGAGGCCTTGGCAGGTAAGCATCTCTGCCTTTTGCTAGTATTTCCTGTTATCACACACCAACAGGCCAGGCTTGAGGTTCACATGCACTAATTATTCATCTGTTCGCTGTTTTATCTCAGCACACAGCTCCTGCACTCTGTGGGATTTGTCCCCCACATAGGAGTTTAAGTGCCCCGTTACACGCTTCAATGTCCCAGCGATCCCACCAACGATCCGACGTGGATGGGATCACTTGGACATCGTTAGCTGATCGCTGGTGAGCTGTCACATAGGCAGACTCACCAGCGATCAGGACCAGCGAGCACGCTGATATCCAGGGTAAACAGTGGGTAACTAAGCGCTGCGCGGCGCTTAGTTACCAGCTGTTTACCCTGAATACCAGCTCCCAGTGTCTGCTGTATGGCGCTGGGAGCTCGCTGATCATTGGTCTCCCGCTGTCACATGCAGCGATGTGTGCTGCCCAGCGGGAGACCAACGATAGATTTATGATCCAGTACATTCTGCAACGATTAACAATCAGCCGACTGATCGTTGATCGTTACTACGTGTCATACGCAACGATGTGACGTTGCAACAATATTGTTCACTATATCGTAGCATGTAACGGTGCCTTAAGAACAGCCTGATGCTGTTTCCCTCTGGGTGAGATCAAGTTGGTGATGCAGGCCTCCCTGTGATCGAATGAGGAGGTGCTGGAGGAAGCAGGCCAGGAAGAGTGGTTTAATCTGGAAAGATAAGCATCAAGTAATACTAGTTGGTGTTAGGAGATGAGCTAGAACACCTTTCCCCTCTGTCCCAGCTGCCACCATATTTAACCAGTTCGCAAATAGGGAGATGAAATGCCCTTGTCCATGCTTCCTGGTACATGTATTGGTAGTAATGTGGATCTTACCACAGATGGCGTTGGACAGTGCACACCTTATTTGGTCCGCAACATATTGTGCTAGGCAGGGATGGCCCGCTTGGAAAAGTAGTGGTGGCTGGTAACAACATTCTGTGGGAAAGACAGCTGTATCAGTTTTTTAAAACTGTCTCCACCAGCCGGAATGGCTGCACTTCAAAGGCCAGTAATTTGGAAATGCTGTCATTCAGGCTAGATTGGTATCTCCCCTTTCTCTTGTAGATTTGGGGGATGAAAAGCTGAACACTTCCATGGGATGGTGTGGAGATGCTCAGTGATACTGGTATTGGTGGTCATGGTGATTTTATCACATCCTCTCTTTGTGGAGAGGAAGGTGGCCCTGTCAATCATGAGCGGTGAGAAGAGGTTGAGATTGCAGCAGAAGAGGGGCAGGAGGAGGCTCTGATCTGTCATGCTTTTTAAGCTGTGTACTCCACTGTATCTTGTGCTTGAAATTCAGATGCCTTGTCGTACAGGTGGTGCTCAGGTTCAGAACATTTATGGCTCACTTCAAGATTTGACGGCACTGAATGCAAACCACTTGTCACTTGTCGGCAGCACATTCCTTGAAGAAATGCCACGCCAGTGAGCTTTTTTGAGCTGTCTTTGGTGTGCTTATTTCAGAGGTGCGGTGGGCATTAGCAGCTGACATACTGGCTAGCTGCTGCCCACTGTCCATTTGCCCCTTGTCCCTCTTCTGCTGTGCTGGTGGGGCAGCATGGCTGCCTCCTCATGTTACAAACTGCGCACGTCACTAGGAAGCTTTTCGCTCCACGTAGGGTCTAGGGCCTTATTATCCACCAACTACTTAACCCTGCCCTCCTTGACAATCTGCACACTGCAGAAAGATGCAACTGAGTTTCGTCATCATTTGACATGTGCACTGACTTTGTGCACTAGTCCTCCCACGTACTCATCCTCCAACTTAAGAAATGATTGGGCATCAGTGCACTCAGTCTCTTCCACTTATGGGGCAGGGCTAAGTGGATGGACAATGGAACCCAAGTTAGAAGTGTAATAAAAAAGCTAAGCAGACTGCTGTGTGATGGTGCTCAGACTATTTGGTTGATTTGCAAGGGTGTGTGGTGAAAGCTGGATGACTATGGTCATCAGTTGCCAACTGTGTCCTTTCTGTAGTGGACAGGGTGGAAGATAATGCAAAGGAACTGGAGCCACTCTCATCCATCTAATCTTACACCTTTTCAACATCTTGTGGACTCACCATTCGTGCAGCGTTATTTGGGCCTGCGAAAGGACGCATATTGTCCTGTCGCCAGTGTGCACCAGAGGAAGGTGTTGTATTTGGGCATGTAGCAGGAACAGAATGAGCATTTCCCCTCTTTGCATCAGCTATACAACAACCACCATCATCAGCAACTACAACAGCATCACCAGGGTCACGTCCTTGTGCCTTATTTAATGCTCTTTTCATTTTTGGAAGTGGTTTTTCTAAACACTACCCGCAAAGAGATGGAGGAAAAGTAGATTTATTTATTTGCAATAGTACTAAAAAACACACAGTGATCCTAGAAATTTTTTTCTTTGTCTTAGAAATGGCAACTAGATGGCTGATGCAAATTACTTATTTCACAGAATACTAAAAAAACACACACCAGTGCAGAAAATTTTTTTGGGGGTTGTACAAATGGCAACGAGATGGCTGATGCGATAGATTTATTTGCAAAGCTACTACAAAAAATACACAGTGGTCCTGAAAACCTCTTTCTTTGGCAATGAGATGGCAGATGCCAATTATTTAGTTCTCGAACTACAAGAAAACACACAGCGCCTTAAAGAAACAGTACTCCCACAGGTAGGGGGGCATAGTACACATAGTGGCTTTTAGAGCAGTATTGACACAGTACTACCACAGATATGGGTTGCAGAATACACACAGCATTTTTTTGCAGTGGATGCAGACATAATCTTCCCTCACTCCTGCTGTGTCATTCCTCTACACTTATGAGAGCTCAATGGCAGCAGCACTCAAGATCCGGCCTTAGTACAGGCCTGGATACGTGCTGCGCCGGCCAATCACAGCCATGCCAATACTTTGTATTGCTGTGATGACTCTGGTGATGCCCACAGTCGAAAAGCATGTTGATTGGCTGCGCTACAGCCTTTCAACCAGCTTTATTAGACTGGTGAACCTGAACAGGAAACTGGGCGTGCAGTAAATTCTGTGTTCGGGTTCGGCAAGGTACAGTAAGTGTCCTGTACGGACCCCAAACTTTCCAGTTTGGGTTCGCTTATCTCTATCGGTTAAGTCTGTCTCTTCTGTAGAGTGTAAGCTCTTCTGGTCATCAAGGCCCTTTTTTTCTCTCCTGTTGTGTGTAAGCTCTTATGGTCAGCAAGGTCCTCTCTCTTTCCTCCCCTCCCCTACTTGTATTTCCCGATCAATTACAAGCTTTCCAGTTTTGATATTTGCACATATTTATTTGCTGGAAATCTAAATTTTTAGGAAAATTTAGCGAATTTGAATTTCAAAAGACTCACTGATCTCTACTATTTATTATTCTAGCTTATTTAGCACCATCATATTTCACAACAATTTGTCTTTGGCATTTCGATGGAATCTAGAATACCCAGAGGTAACCCATATAAACTACTTGCAGATTCTGCCCATGGTGGCAATTGAACCCAGGACCCCCTGAGGTGCAAATGTATATACTGTATTATGTATGAAACCAATTTTTTTTTACATTATGTGAACTGAAAATGTGATCCCCAATAAGAGACTTGTGTCTCAGTCAAGAGGAACATGTTAACTGTGGCCATATTTGTTGTCACCCAACATTGTTGTGGACTTGCTCTGTAAAGATGAATAGAATTTACAATGGAAATTTTTAATGAGATGCAAGCAAAAGAAAAAAAACTAATGTACATATAGACGAGAAAGGATAGATAGAGAAATAGAGAATAATGTTTGGAGGAAACAGCTGTGTGTTCAAGCACCATGACAGGAATAACTTCAAGGTATGCCTAGCCTGGAGTGAAAACTGATATTCTAGCCAGGTTCTTAATGTATTTGTGGATTCTGCAGTTTATTTATGAGTTTAATAAGCTGTAAATGTGTTGCCGAAAATATCAACTTTTCCCATTCAAATGATCATTGTAAGAATCCTTCCTGACAGTTCTCTGGTGATCTTTCTTGGATTTCTTCATCCATTACAACAGAGATAAAACTAGCTACACTCAGGTGAAAACAATTAGATGGTGAGTGAGGCTTCAACATACGGTTAATCAAAGTTTATCCTATAAAAGTAGCCATATACATGGGATATTTATCTGCAGGTTAATGTCACATCTTGCATATTTCAGAAGTTTCTGCTTAAATCTGGCCAACACACATATCAGATTCTCAGCACACATTTTGCCAAATGTCTGATATGTATGGCTTGGCCATCTACAAGTTTAACTTTGTTGTTGGTACATTGGGCTATTATTGTGGCCCAAAAAATACTTCTATGATGATAACAAACAGTCAATTTGGGGCATAAAAATTAATTAAAGAGGTTTTCCACATTGTTTTCGCATAGTAAAAGGACATACAGATTAAGTAGTCCCCCTCCCCGAGTTTGGCACCAGCTCTCTCATGGTGCTCAAAGCTCATTGTTTTGGCTGCAGTACCTACGTCATGTCAAGAACTTACATCACTGCTGCAGAAAATCACTGAGCTCATCGGTTTGTTAGACAACACGAGTTATGAAGCTCATTGAATGGTTGCAGAGGTGATGCACACCGGATGTGATGTCACAATGTAAGGGGTTGAGAGTCTTACCCCTCTAAACCTCCATTTTTGTTATGGAACATGTATGTATATATTTAATTCTATTTTATTATTTATATTTTAGATGCTGTTATGTTTCTGTATAATGTAGTTAATAGGGACAGTTCAGTATACAGTATGTCCATTAGATGGGGGCACAGAGCTCAGTTGGTTAAGTCACACTCTGAATAGTTAACTATAGGAGGGGTTAGTTGGGGAGTAAGATAGCAGGACTTCCTAGTTTGAGTCAGTCAGGGCTGAGGAGCTGAGAGAGCCCAGTTAGGGGCTTGACTCTTTTGTATTCGGGTGGGCTATAGGCCCGAGCCGCCTAACTACTTTGATAATTATAAGATATTGCCCAGCCATCCAGGGGGTACACAGAGAGGAGCAAAGTACAGCAGAACCAGCAGTAAAGAGGAAAGGGAAAGAAGGAAGAAAAGGAGGATTAAAGGTCACTGTAAAAGTGTACGGGAATGTCACTCCAGAATGTGGTGGATAGCTACGTGGGCTGAATCTCTGATGTCTGGGGCGAAACAGGCAGAGGAGCGCTTCACCGTGGTAATGCTTTACAGGGAGTACACTGAGAGGCCGTCTGAGGTGTCTTGCCCCATTTAAACACTTAGTGACGCAAGGAACAGTGAAGGGAAAGACGAAGTGATGTGTCGTCTTCACTGCGATGGAAATGCTGTAAACTACGTGGATGTGCTGTTTCCTGAAGTAATTAAATCTGTTCAGTTAAGAGTTGCCCTGGACTGTGTCTCTTTTTGTTGGAATCCAGAAGCAGCGTCATGCCAGCGTAGCAAAGAGGACGCTGTCAGCACAGTGAGTACTGACCGTACCATGCAAGTAAAGAGGTACCGTTTTCCTGTAGAGAGAGGCTAGGGTACACAATGCCCACAATACTCAGCCATGACTGCTGCCCTGGCCCCACTCTACAACTGCTGCAACCAAAACACAGAGACAGGAGCAGCAGTGGTGAATAGACTTTAGGCCTGGGGACGATTTGTACTTTCTCTTGTTTATTATGCTATTTACTGGATATGAAAGCATTTTGGTCCACCCCTTTAACTTTCATACAAATTAGAGTTTCTTGCGTCCAGTCTGTCAATCTAAGATGAAGCTTGTACCGTAGTGTGCACAGACCGTGTGGGTCTCTATGGAAAAATGTTTTAAGACTCTAATGTTTCCAGAAACTATTGAAGCATACTTGTCGGTGGCCTTCGCTTTCATACTCCTACCTATCCTGAACTCCACTGCCCACTTAGTCAACTCTCTCATTTCTCTTCACTGGCAACCTATTTCACTAAGAATTTATTTCAGAATATTAAAAATAACAGTGTATGTTATTCATTTTTTGCCCTAGTTTCCCAATATCAAACAACATATAATATTTGTTCCTTGTATTTTTGCATTGTCCACTTTCCCATTATCTACAGAATGAGATGGGCAACTACAGATACAGTAAGTACACTATTGAAAATCAACCTATTATTATTAAAGAATTTGCAAATTTTATAAATATCAGTAATAATGTATTGTAGACAGCATATCAAAAAAGTTAAATTCTTAGTGTACTGTAATGTAACAAAGCACAGAAACGTGCAATATTTAAAAAAATAAACAATTAAATAGTCCCAAACAAATGCAGCTCATGTACTGTGAAACTCAGGACACCAACACATTCAACTCCTTTCATTTAAATCATCAAATTCAGCCCAGAAAATCACCTTTCAAAAAGGCCTACAACCTGCAAAACACCTTGATTGACGCCACTTATGACCATATGAGCAAATTGAAAGCCCTTGGGGGCCGGACTCTATTTCCTGCTTTAGTGATCTATCATTTAGTAAGCTTAAGTTTATTGCATATATTTTTTTCATGTTTTATTATAGTTTATTTATGCTACAGTATATATTATTATTATGTACATCACCCTAAATGAGAGTTAATGATTCCTTAATATAAATAATAAATACATCCATACAAATGGCATATTATGGCACATGCAATATTAGAATGTAGGTTCCAGTATGGTGTCTCACAAAACAAAGCTTAGATCAGTCTATGCAGTGTGATGACATAGGACGCAGTTATGAAATCTGAGGAGTCACTCATCGGGAGCAAGGTTTCTGCTGTGTCCTTTATAAAATAGTTGTTCGGTCAGAGGACAGCATTAGGTCAACCTTAGAATGTTCTCTCATGACCATAGAAACAAGAAATAGAATATAGAATGTTTCTGTTTACTTTCTGATGAAGTCACATACTTGGAGCTGGGCAGCATTGCTGAAGGAAGAGAGCTGTAGACTGACTATAGCAAAGAGAGTATCTGCATCACAGCTAGCTAGAAGTGGGGGTGAGTAGCACTCTTTATATTAGTCTCTATCCCAGAGTTAAAGAAAGCACATTTTGAAAGCTCACTTTACTGCTATCAACATAGTTTGTCCCAGGTGAAAAATACCAGCCAACCTGATTGAAAGTGCCACCTTTTTAGAGAGCAAGGATACGGCTTTTCACCACAGAAAGGAACAAGAAATCTTATTCTTGTGATTGAAAATTGCATTTGCCAACTATGGGCAGGAGCCCAAGAAGTTTGTATGATAATTCCTTTAATTGAAGAGGTTTTCCACCACAGAGACAGCAAATAGACAGTTGCCTGAGCATCAGAGACTGATATGTGATAACTGTGTGAGCATGTTACTGGAGTGTGTAATTTTGTCTGACAAGCTACAGCAGTACAATACAGTAAAATAGAGTTGTCTGAGGAAAGGGCTGAAATTATTACTGAGAAAATTAGTTCTTTGGACTGGATTGAAAGTGGCATAGTAACTATGCCAGAGGAAAGGAATAGCTGCTGAGGAGATTGCAATCGGACTGCATTAAAAGTCACGTGTGTAAGCCCATTGCTGTTGTGAACACTATTTTCCACTATCACAAACCTAAACAGTGAAAGATAGGAAGCGGTGAAGCATTTTAGATTAAGAAATTTATTATTTTCTAATTTTTTCTCATTTTATTTTTTAATCCACTTAAATATCTTCCACAATAGTACATGTATTCCTAAGTCTGTTTTTTAATGCTAAATATTTTTTTTGTGCTATATATACACTGCTCAAAAAAATAAAGGGAGCACTTAAACAACAGAATATAACTCCAAGTAAATCAAACTTCTGTAAAATCAAACTGTTCACTTAGGAAGCAACACTGATTGACAATCAATTACACATGCTGTTGTGCAAATGGAATAGACAAAAGATGGAAATTATTGGCAATTATCAAGACACACTCAATAAAGGAGTGGTTCTGCAGGTGGGGACCACAGACGACATCTTAGTACCAATGCTTTCTGGATGATGTTTTGGTCACTTTTGAATGTTGGTTGTGCTTTCACATTCGTGGTAGCATGAGACGGACTCTAAAACCCACACAAGTGGCTCAGGTAGTGCAGCTCATCCAGGATGGCACATCAATGCGAGCTGTGGCAAGAAGGTTTGCTGTGTCTGTCAGGAGTTGGTGGATGTTTTAGTCCAGGTCTGGGAGGAGATCCCTCAGGAGACCATCCGCCGCCTCATCATGAGCATGTCCAGGCATTGTCGGGAGGTCATACAGGCACGTGGAGACCACACACACTACTGAGCATCATTTTGACTTGTTTTAAGGACATTACATTCCACTTTAATTTTGGGTGTGACTCCAAATCCAGTCCTCAATTGGTTAATAAATTTGATTTTCATTGATGATTTTTCTGTGGTTTTGTTGTCAGCACATTCAACTTTGTACAGAACAAAGTATTCAAGGAGAATATTTCATTCATTCAAATCTAAGATGTGTTATTTGAGTGTTCCCTTTATTTTTTTGAGCAGTGTATATATATATATATATATATATATATATATATTCTTACATTTTTTATGAATATTATTGTTTAAATAGCTATATCAGAAAACTGTAAAAATACTAGCTACATCTTTATTCTTTGTTAAGTTCTACTTTTATCCCCTCTGTTCTTAAAAGGGTTAAATACAGTTCTGCTTTTCAATTGCAACCTTTCCATGACCCATATAATCTTTTTTTCCAGTCTTGATAGAATCCCAAAAACTGCTATGTTAATATATCTCAATCGAAATGATCCATAGAAGACAATTATGTGTCCACAAGGTCACTCATGCAGACCTTGTGACACATTGAGCAGTGCAGCTCTATATAGAGAAAGATATTATACTTCCGGATTACTGCTCAGACATTACACTCTCCACCCTCCATCATATTAATGCTCTGGCTCAGAACTGCCTGTTGTACTACACAGAAGAACACAACAACTTACTTTTCCTCTATTTTTTAAGTCAAGGGGACATAAAACTTTATTTCTATTTTACTTTTAATATTTTGACTCCTTTTCTCATTTTTTTTCTGTCCCTCAAAATGAATGTGTCTCAATTTTCCACTTTTCAGAAGTTTCCAGAACAAGTCAAGGGTATTTGGGTGATTGGGGTAAATTACTTTTGTTTCAGGCATTACTAGTCCTGTTCAGTAGCTGATATTAGAAACCGGACACAAATCATTGTAATGTCAGTAGGAGGGATGTATTCGAAAACTCAAGATATTTTTAAGTCATATACAGCAAAAGCTAAGTCACTTACTGAAAATGAGCTTTCTTTGCTGTGCTCTTCACATTAGGAAATTTGTTCCTGGTTCTTCAATAGCAACATGTTTTAAGAGTTTTAATTCTATGACATTAACTAAAGGTTATTATAGTATAATTTATACATATTAACAAATCCAAAAAAGTAGTTGTCATTCATTTTGTCAGAGACACAGATAGCAAAAAAAAAGCAAAAAGAATACACACATAACACAGTATGTGTACATTATGGCATGTTTTGACGGTTTTTCTTTATTTCATATACAGGTCCTTAATTTGAGAATGGTGGGGGTCTGACACCTGCTCCCCCTATTAATCAGCTGAATTCTGCTCCAGCAGCATTTAAGGGGGGTTAACATATCTGGAGTATATAACTGTTGTCAGTCCTAGTGTCTGAGAAACTTGCATTCTGTTGTACGTCATATAAGCTATTATATTGGTATAATGTTATAGTGACTGCCTGAATATATATATATATTATATATATATATATATAATATGGCAAAAGTTTTAGGCAGGTGTAGAAAAAATGCTACAAAGTAAAAGTGCTTTAAAAAAATAGAAGTGGTAATAGTTTGTTTATGAATTTATAAAATGCAAAGCGAATGTTCTAAAAAAAATCTAAATCTCATCAATATTTGAAGACCTCCCTTTAACCCCTTTCTGACATCCAACTACTATCCCGTCCATGTGACCCGGGCCCGTATGAACATGGACAGGATAGTACATCATATGCAATTAGCCGCACTCACAGGGGGGAGCACGGCCGAGTGCGGACGGGTGTCAGCTGATTCTCACAGCTGACACCTGGCACTTAAGTGCCAGTGAAGCACCCGGAACTTTAACCCCCGGAACATTGTGATCAAACAAGATCGCAGCGTTCTGGATCAGGCAGAGGGGCTGTCAGTTCTGACAGCCCCTCTGCCTTTGGATCGGAGACTCCGCATAATGACGCGGGGTCCTGATCGCTCCCATGGTAACCCGATTTCATCATGACGATATCCAGGTTACCAGAGCTCAGAGGCTTCCTATCATGCGCAGTGCATGTCAGGAAGTCTCTGAGGTTAGTGACAAATTCCTGCAGCACTGACAGCTTATATGGCATGCAGATCTGCATGCCATATAAGTGATCAGCCTGTAGAAAATGAGTGTCCCATAGTGGGACACAGTGTAAAAGTAAGAATTAAATAAAAAAAATTTTTTAAATAATTGTAAAAATATTTTTGAAAAAAACAAAAAAAATCAATATTTATTCTATCAATAAATAAGTATTTGAATAAAAAAAATCTAAACAATAAAAGTATACATACTGATTGCCACTACAACGACCTGACCTATAAAACTGTCCCACTAGTTAACCCCTTTAGTGAACACCATAAAAAAATCAAGGCAAAAAAACAATGCTTTATCATCATACCGGCAAGCAAAAAGTGGAATAACATGCGATCAAAAAGACCAATATAAATAAACATGGCAGCGCTGAAAATTTCATCTTGTCCCGCAAAAAACGAGCCGCCATACAGCATCATAAGCGAAAAAATAAAAAAGTTATAGCTCTCAGAATAAAGCGATGCAAAAATAATTATTTTTTAGATAAAATAGTTTTTATTGTATAAAAGCGCCAAAACATAAAAAATGATATAAATGAGGTATCGCCGTAATCGTACTGACCCGAAGAATAAAACTGCTTTATCAATTTTACCACACGCAGAACGGTATAAACGCCCCCCCAAAAGAAATTAATGAATTGCTGGTTTTTGTTCATTCTGCCTCCCAAAAATCAGAATAAAAAGTGATAAAAAAAAGTTATGTGCCCGAAAATGGTACCAATAAAAACGTCAACTTGTCCGTCAAAAAACAAGACCTCTCATGACTCTGTGGGCCAAAATATGGAAAAATTATAGCTCTCAAAATATGGTGATGCAAAAACTATTTTTTGCAATAAAAGCGTCTTTTAGCATGTGACAGCTGCCAAACATAAAAACCCGCTATTAATTGTAAATCAAACCCCCCCTTTATCACCCTCTTAATTAGGGAACAATATAAAATAAAAAAAATGTATTTATTTCCTTTTTCCAATTAGGGTTAGGGCTAACGTTAGGGTAAGGGTTTTAGCTAAAGTTAGGGTTAGGGTTGGGGCTAAAGTTAGGGTTAGGGGTGTGTTAGGGTTATGTTTGTGGTTAGAGTTATGGTTAGGGCTTGGATTAGGGTTAGGGGTGTTTTGGGGTTAGGATTGGAGTTAAAATTTGGGGGTTTCTACTGTTCAAGCACATCAGGGGCTTTCCAAATGTGACATAGCATCCGATCTCAATTCCAGTGAATTCTGCGTTGAAGAAGTCAAACGGAACTCCTTCCCTTCCGAGCTCTGCCATGCACCCAAACAGTGATTTACCCCCACATAAAGGGTATAAGCGTACTCAGGACAAATTGCACAACAACTTTCGGCATCCAATTTCCCCTGTTACCCTTGTGAAAACAAAAAATTGGGGGCAAAAGAATCATTTTTGTAAAATAAATGATTTTTTATTTTTACGACTCTACGTTATAAGCTTCTGTGAAGCACTTGGGGGTTTACAGTGCTCACCACACATCTAGATATGTGCTTTAGGGGTCTAATTTCCAAAATGGGGTCACTTGTGGGGGATTTCCACTGTTTAGGTACATCAGGAGCTCTCCAAATGTGGCATGGCGTCCAATCTCAATTCCAGCCAATTTTGCATTGAAAAGTCAAATGGCGCCCCTTCCCTTCTGAGCTCTGCCATGCACCAAAACAGTGGTTTACCTGCATATATGGGGTATCAGCGTACTCAGGACAAATTGTACAACAACGTTTTACCTTGGGTAAAATAAAAAAATTGGATCTGAAGTACATTTTTTGTGAAAAAAAAGGTAAATGTTCATTAATTTTAAACATTCCAAAAATTCCTGTGAAGCATCTGAAAGGTGAATAAACTTCTTGAATGTGGTTTTGAGCACCTTGAGGGGTGCAGTTTTTAGAATGGTGTCACTTTTGGCTATTTTCCATCATATAGACCCCTCAAAGTGACTTCAAATCTGATGTGGTCCCTAAAAAAAAAAAATGGTGTAAAAATGAGAAATCGCTGGTCAATTTTTAACCGTTATAACTTCCTAACAAAAAAAAGTTCTTTCCTAATTGTGCTTATGTAAAGTAGATGAGGAAAATGTTACTTTTTAAGTATTTTGTGTGACATATCTCTGTGATTTAAGGGCATGAAAATTCAGAGTTGAAAAATTGAGTAAAATTTTCAAAATTTTGCCAAATTTCCGTTTTTTTCACAATAATGCAAGTGATATCAAAGAAATTTTATCACTATCATGAAGTACAATATGTCACGAGAAAACAATGTCAGAATCTCCAGGATCCGTGTAAGCGTTCCAGAGTTATTGTCTCATAAAGAGACAGTGGTCAGAATTGTAAAAATTGGCCTGGTCATTAACATGCAAACCACCCTTGGGGGTTAAGGGGTTAAAGGGATTCTGTACCCACTGGGATGCTTTTAAAATATTACTATGGGCATACAGGTAATAGAATGGTTAAACTAGTCTTACCTATATGCCTCATAGCTGCATTCTAGATGTTGAGAAATGCACTTTTAATCTTTTATGTTAATGATTTCTTCCCAGATCCAGGGTCTGGAAAAATTCCCTGCCTCCTCTCTTCAATACAATACCACCCACTTCCCATGCATATCACACTGCTCTGTGACGTGCAGTTGCCGCATCATAATCCCATGCATGCGCCAAGCACTCGCGTGGTAATGGGTACCTTATGACCCTTCTAATGGTATGTCTTCATCCTTCTTCTGATCAGGCGCCGGTCGAGTCACTGCACAATAGCAGTGACCCGCCGGCGCCTGTGCAGAAGATCGATGAAGAGACTGCCATTAGAAGGGCGATAAGGTACCCATAACTACGCCCACTAGTCAAGTTCGGGTTCGGGAATGCATAGCGCAAACATCACTGCCATTCCCGGTTCAGAAACCGGCGAATCCCTGCATCGCACAGTGCAAGCAATGGGGGGATTCATAAGTCTGCAGTCACACAGAGTGACTGCAGACTTATCGTCTTGGATATCCCCTTACAAAAGTCATATCATTTCACCTAAGATGTTTCTTCAAACCACAAACTATTTTTCCTTTTGGAGCAAACCCTGGTTTGGATAAATACTACCATTTTTTTTCAAGGCTTTCTAGAAGATCAGAAGTTAATTTAGGACCGGACAAAATCTTTATTGAATTATCCATTGATTTTTTTTGGGGTGCTCAGGTTATCTCAAATTAGTGACACTGGTAATACAGCTTTCTTCCTACTGGAGGAAAGCTAATCTGCATATATAAAAAATGATGATACCCTTGAATAGCTTCAAAAACTGGAAAAACAGACATGAAAATCTTAAGTTGATGGAATTGCTTTCTTATTTCCTAGATCAGTTGTTGCTTCACCAAAGTGACTTTGAAAAGTCAAAACAATTTTGCCCAAACCAAAGTTGCAACTATTGGGAGTTTTTATGACTTTCGAGCAGCTCCGCCAAAATGGGTACAGCTGGGAAGAATCCAAAACGGGAGGGGGTTAAATGAATTAAAAATTATGGCATTTTATTACGCGAAAAATATTATTCTGGTCCCTGGCTAGAATCTTTTAGTGATATGCCACTGATGAGATTCACCAAATTAATTAGGTGACATGCGCCTTTTAATGAATTTGGCACATCTTATTCCCGCACGCTGCTCATTCTAACTGGCATACAAATGCGAGTCTTAATGAATTGGTGTCTACAGTGGTATGTAAAGATTTGAGCACCCCTGATCAAAATTACTGTTATTGTTAACAGTTAAGCAAGTTGAAGATGAAATGATCTCTAATAGGGCTAAAGTTAAAGATGACACATTTCCTTTGTATTTTAGGCAAAAAAATAAATATATATTGTAATTTTTTACATTTTAAAATTACAAAAAGGAAAATAGGCCAATGCAAAATTTTGAAAAGAATGACCAGTTCTTGAAACTTAAAAGAAGTTGTACATGACTTAGGACTAGAGATGAATGGATTAGAGTTCACTTGTTGGCGTGTTTTTTTGCGGAAAAATTCAGTTAGCTGAAAAGTTATTGTCTAAAAATGTAATGCCCCTTATCATGCTTAGGGCACAGTAAATGTAATATATAAAAACTAAAAACAATCATTATACTCACCTTCTGTTCACCTCATCACCCTTTCTGCTACTCATGCCACTTTTCTGGTTCTCTCCGTATATTTTGATCACCCGCAGCTCTCGTTGGAATCTTTGGTCCTCTCCCGCTATACTGGACTTCCAGGTGTCATGAGTCCCAGGAGAGTTCTACACAGGTATGCTTGAGGTCAACAGCATCGTGAAGTCAGAACATGCACCTTGACATATTAAGCACCTGTGCAGAACCCTTCCAGGCTCCATGAAAACTGGAACTCTGGCATAGTGTGAGAAGACCGAAGATTCTTTCCTGAAATTTCATGGATTAGAAGATGCGGCAAAGACCTGTCAGGTGGCGTTGAGCTGCAGAGGGACTAAAGAGGTGGGTGGTAAGGGGAGTATAATTTTTTTTTTTTACCTTTTGATGGCTCACTATGATTCAGAAACATAGTGTCCTCTATTTTGCTGAATCTGTATGGGAACGAATTACAAAAATTCCACATTTTAGCAAAAGAGGATAAATGTAAAATTTGAGAAGCATACAAATCCAGTTCAATTTATTTGCTCATGTCTACTTAAGATAACATGGATGAGGCACTATAGATGTGTCCATTGTTACCTCTCTCCCTAGTTTGACATACCCCACCACGTCCAACTTTGTAAACGTGATTTTGGGATGTTCTCTCAGGAGATGTTTATGCCATATGTCACTGTAGGTGGCCACCCAGCAGGACCGGACTGGCCATCTGGCAATTCTGGCAAATGCCAGAAGAGCCTGTCTGTGTCCTCAAGACACACATACAAGTTGTGATGGAGCACAAAGTTGCTGACTCCGTCACTGACCCCAGCAGGCCATGGGTATCATTAGAAATATTGGTCTTGTAGCAAATCTTGCTTTCCTCCATCGAGGGTAATATTAGTAATGTATCCCATCTGGTGCTTGGGAACAGAGACAACACGGGCCTTTGTGACTTCAAATGCCAGGACCGAATTTCAGTCCCAGTCCGTACCATCACCCAGTGATTATTATGCGGATTTTAGTCTTTCAAAGGTTTTGCTACGATGTTGAGAGAATTTATTTTAGGGAGAAATTAAAATCCTTTACTGTAGTTAAGTGAACATAAGAATAATACTCTATAAATATCTTTTATCTTCACCTTCAAAAATCCTTCTTATTGTTGTTTAAAAATACAATTTTACTTTAAGATCCTTGTAAACTTTTCCACATGAACTTTAAGAATAAGGAAAGCTCATTTAGAACCAGATTATGTGATAATATAGAACCCTGTGCAGATTTTCTTTTCTTTAAACCTATTGCGATGAATTTAGCAGACAGGATGTGTTTATATCCGTGCGCATGTGAAACTGTATTCAGACCCAGCGCAGTGAAGATAGGGCGCAGGCAAAACGCTGCTGGTAAAGAGATGGATTATTCCTGCAGCTTCTAATCCTCTCACTAAATCTGAAATTACTTCTCACAATGCAATCACAAATCACAAGCTGTTTCACTCAACACTCTGGGAATAATTTATGGGCTTGTTGGTGTGACCCTTTTCTTGACAAACCGAGGATGTATTACTGGACGGGCTCAGGAAGTGTGGGCTTCATATCTAATACACATTGATCGGCTGATTACAGGTTATCTAGCTGCTTCTTCCTATGTAATGTATTTATAATCAGTTGATCAGGACAGGATAGGCAATTGGTTTGGCTTCAAAGGAACGTTAATCCTATATTTGTATTTCTGCTCGGTCAATATTGAGAGATAATTGTATACATCTATTGGTGTTATTGGGTCCTAGCAGGATAACATAGAGAAATGTTTACAGCATTTTATTCAGTAACTATTTTTCTTTTCCAGGCTGATTAATGTATACTGCCATGCATTTTTGCTGTACATGGTTAAAAACAAACAAAAATTAAAACAAAAGTTTGCTGTTGTATTCATCATTTAAATCAATAATAAAATGGATCAAAATGGAAAATGTTCAATTGCATGCAGTTTCCAGATAAAATTGATCTGTAGGCAAATGGAAACATGCTTGTGTGCAAAGATAGGGCTGTGCATATGTAGCAGTAATGGTGCATGTGTGAGTAGGTTGCGGGATGCAGTAATGGACAGGAGGCAGAGCAAGGGTTAACGTATTTACTTTTAACAGATAGATACTCAACGCAGGGAGATGAATAGTAAACAGGAGTAATGCGGGTAATAAGAGATAAAGGGTATGCAGTTTTGGGGTAAAATGCAGGTAAAAGGAGGACAAAAACAGTTCTTAAGATGTAACTTATCCGATACAGACTGGAATGTCCACGAGGCAAACGATGGTACCAACAATGGTTAGCATGTAGTGAGTCCAGTATGGTCCTGCAGACGTCAATGAGCAGAGTCCTGACGGCAGCGGTTAGTCTCTGATGTCTGTCACGGGGTCCTTGATCCGGGATGCAGTGTTAGAGAGTAGAGTTGAGCGATACTTTCCGATATCCAAAAGTATCGGAATCGGAATGGTATCGCCGATACCCAAAAAATATCGGCGATACCCGATACCGATACCGGAAGTCCAATGTAAGTCTATGGGAACAAAATATCGAAATTAAAAAAACCCCATTCTTGCCTTGTAGGTTAATTGTACATGAAGGAAAACAACAAAGAGTAATGTAGAATGTATTGGGGGAGGTTGAGGAGACATTAAAGGCATAGATGTTTAACCCAATCCAATGGAATAGCATTAATTTTTTTTTTTTTAGGAAATACGTTCGGATTGACGAAGAAATTGACAATGTTGTTAACCTTTTTTCTATTTTGGCAAATATGTATGTTTCACAACTTCCATGCTCTTCACCTTTTTAACTTTTGCCACACTTTCTCCTTCATAATCTTCAGCAGCATCATCTTTGTCATCAAATTATTCTTCATCTTCACCTTCTTTATCTTCTTCTAAAACTTCTTGCTTTTCATCTTTTTGTTAACATTACTCATATTGTTCTTTTTAAACTATTATTCTTCTTCATATTATAGTCCTTCATCTTCTTCATCATATTCTTATTTGTGACAGAGATTCCAGTACTTGTAATCTGTAAAAGTATGATTTTTTCATCGTTCCGTTCTTGCTGCCACAAAAGATTTAAATTACAACAGTATTTGTCCGTGTTCAGTTTAGCCTGCAGCATCAGGCATTTACCAGGGGCACCACGAGGAGGAACGGACTCACCCCCATACACTGCTTAGTCTTCTTCTGCTTATAATTTAGAGCATATATTTTGCTCTTCATTTTGGTCTTATACTTCATGTTCTTCTGTTTTTAGATCTTCTGCTTATTGTTCTTGTGTCTCTTGTTCTGTATCTTGTATTTGTAGCACAACCTTGTACCAGCTGATGTTACTGGGACACGGTTACTAAGCAGGAGGTACCTGTGCTCCAAAGCACTACCAAGGACCAGCAGACGTTGCTGGAACTCGGATACCGAGATGGAGGCACCTAGGCCAAAGGCACTGCGGAGAACCAGTTGACGGTACTGGAACCCGGACGGGTAGCAGAAGGTACAAGAGCCAATGCAAGTAACGAGGAGCAGCTGACTGTGCTGGAACCCGGAGGGGCAGCAGAAGGAAAAGAGCCAATGGCACAACCGAGGACCAGCTGACGTTACTGGGACACGGTTACTAAGCAGGAGGTACCTGTGCTCCAAAGCACTACCAAGGACCAGCAGACGTTGCAGGAACTCGGATACCGAGATGGAGGCACCTAGGCCAAAGGCACTGCGGAGAACCAGTTGACGGTACTGGAACCCGGACGGGTAGCAGAAGGTACAAGAGCCAATGCAAGTAACGAGTTCCAGCTGACTGTGCTGGAACCCGGAGGGGCAGCAGAAGGAAAAGAGCCAATGGCACAACCGAGGACCAGCTGACGTTACTGGGACACGGTTACTAAGCAGGAGGTACCTGTGCTCCAAAGCACTACCAAGGACCAGCAGACGTTGCTGGAACTCGGATACCGAGATGGAGGCACCTAGGCCAAAGGCACTGTGGAGAACCAGCTGACGGTACTGGAACTTGGACGGGTACCATAAGGCACCCATGAAAATGTAAGTTGACAGGCCACAAGCCGTCTGCAGTTACTAAATCACACAGTCCTACAGTGGGTGCTTGTCCTATTTTCACAACGGAAAGAGCCTTTATTTACATATCCCACAGCACACATAGGAATCACCTAAACTGCAGGCACCATAGAGTCGGATAACCGGAATGCAACATGACAGGACAACTTATTGGAGGCTAATTTACTGTTGACACTGCCAGGAAACAGCTGTCGTGCTGTAACCAGGGTGGGCATGAGTCAGTACCCGTGGGAATTACTTCCGAGCAACAACTGGCGGTGTTGGAGCCCAAGGATGAGAGGAGGACAGGGTGGAGGCAGCATGACTTTTTGTCGTACACACAGCAGGGGAACAGCTGCCATTACTCAACCCCAGTAACACAGGAGCAAGTGTTGACTGTGCTAACAGCACTTACAGGCAACAACTGGCGGTGTTGGAGCCCAGGGTCCAATGCATCGACTTCAATTGCTTCCACCTCCTCTCAGGACCACAGCACTGTTGAGCAACCATCTGTCTCTTCACCGCCTGCCAAATTGCCCAGTCAGTCAGAGAGTTCTGTACAGGAGCCAGCTGAGTCTCTGCTTCTGTTCTCAGAATCTGTTGGTTTGCAAACAGGGGCCCAGCCAAGCAGCATTCTGGAATGTGAAGAAGAGGGAGTATGAGTGATGCGCAACAGCTGTGTCTCTCTGAATCTGAAGAGGCGGGTGAGACAGTGCCGATGGTCAGCACACCGCAAAACGCATCTGATGATGATGAGACTCAGGTGCCAGTTTCTGTTGAGCATGGTGGTGGCCAGACCACCCAACAGCAGCAGGTGTTGGAAGAGGTTAGTGGAGATGATGAGGTCCAAGACCCAACATGGCGTGAGGAACAGGAAGGTGGTGGGAGCAGCTCTGAGGAAGCGATTGCCCCAATGGTACAAACAGGAGGGAGAGTTAGGCTGCATACTCTGTTGCCTGTAGCCTCCATTTTGGCACCTGTTCGGATAATTTCTCTTCCAAAAGTCTAAACGGACGCTCCCAGGACTTGCACTGCGTGGTCCTTTTTTCACACACTTGCAGATGGTATTTGCTATGTCAAATGCAAGCTGTGTAATCAAAAAGTAAAAAGAGGTAAAGTGTCAGTAACCTCAATACCACAAATTGTGTAAACATGTGCGGAGAAAACACGTAGTTGAGTTACAAAGACACACTGAAGATGTACAGTCTATAGAGAATCACTGCACAAGTTTAACTGCATATGGCATGGTTAAATTGGAAATTTTTATTGCACACTTGATGTGAAAAAAGAAAATAGCTATGAGACGACTGACTGACGTTTTGGGCAACGCAGTGGCCTTTATCAAATAGTCGCTGGAAGAGATAGAAAAATTTACAGTCAATGACAATGTATAATATATACAATATATACAATATATACATAGGGTGAAGAATATATATCCATAGGAATTAGGCAACATGTTAAACATTTGGGTGATACTGTAGAACACGGAGAATTATCCCTCTAGGTTATGCGGGTGGATAATGTAGTTTTTTGTTGATTTTTGGGAGTGTGTAGAAAACAGGGGTGATGGGGTATTGAATATTAAGGAATGTCATAGTCTTACAGTCTATGGTGATCAATTAAAGATGTTTTGTCAGGATACGATCAATTTTTTGACAGATGTAAAATGTAGGGTCACAATTGAGTTGTCTGTAGGTTAGGTTAACTGACAGTTGTCTATGAATTTCGGCAATAGATTGGGTCTTATTCATAATAACGATAGCACCCCCCTTATCTGCTGGTTTAATAATAATGTTGGGGTTATCTTTCAGAGATTTTATGGCTTGTTTATCTGTGGGTGTCAGGTTGTGGCGTATCGGGTGTAGGCCCAATCTCGGCAAACCATCCACGAGCACAGGCTCTGAATGCTGGCATTGCAAAACTCCTGTCCCTTGAAATGCTGTCATTCAGGCTGGTGGAGACTGACAGTTTACGGAACTTAATGGCATTGGCAGTCCCACAATACAATGTGCCAAGCTGATTTATTTCAGCAGGCAAGCCGTCCCTGGTCTGCAAAAGCATGTTGTTAAGGTTAAAATTAAACATGCGCTACTAAACTCCATCAGTAGCAATGTCCACCTGACCACCGCTGCGTGGACCAGTACCCATGGCCAGGGACGATACCTTTCCCTCACTGCCCATTGGGTCAAGGTTGTGGAGCCGGGTACAGATCTTGCGAGTGGTGCTGTACGTGTTCAGCCAACTACAAGGTTTGCAGGAATCAAGTCTGTACACATTGACTCCTCCTTCTCCAGTTCCTCAGAAACATCGTTGCAGGAGCCGTCACGGTCTACCTCCACATGGACCCGTGAACGCTTAATAAGAATCTTTAGTAATATAGCGCCAACAGATTACGCAGCGCTTTACAGTTTAACAGTTTCAGAACACAAGTCATAAGTAACAACGTTACCAATACAATAATTAAAGCAATATAATCCGCACATGCTCGTGAGAGCTTACAATTTAAAAATATGTGGGGGAGATACAAAGTACAGGTGTTTATATACAATGGTGTATTTAGAATGATGGTCCAGCCATTTTGAGGGAGTGAGGGATGGATGGAGATAGTGAATGGGCTACACACACACACTTACACATAGAATGACTTTGATTAGTGAATGTGATAGGCCGCTCTGAAGAAATGTGTTTTGAGTGAGCGCCCGAAAACATGCAAATTGTGGATAGTTCTAATTTCTTGGGGTACAGCATTCCACAGTATTGGCGCAGCGCGGGAGAAGTCTTGGATTCGGGAAAGATGTTCTTTAGGTGTAGGCGGCAATAGCGGGCAACAGATTGTATATGGGAGGTGAAGGAGAGATTGGTGTCAAACATAACACCCAGACAGCGAGCCTGTTGACCGATATGAGCACAGACGTGGCCAAACGTCAACAGGCCGTCCTGAAATTAATTTCCATGGGGAATCAAAGCCACACAGCGCTGGAGCTCTGGAATGCCATAAAGCAAGAGAGCGACATGTGTATTTTGCCAGCGAATCTCCATCCAGGCTTGGTAGTGTGTGACAATGGCCGAAATCTGGTGGCAGGTCTGGGCCTAGGCAACGTCACTCACATACCATGTCTGGCACATGTGCTAAACTTGGTCGTCCAGAGTTTTTTGAGGGACTATCCGGATCTTGATGCACTGCTGCACAAGGTCTGCCTACAGTGTGCTAACTTGCGACGTTCCACCATGGCCAGATCGCGCATTGCAGCTCTGCAACGCAGATTTTGCCTTCCTGAACATCGCATCATATGTGAGTACCCACCAGGTGGAATTCCACGTTACATATGTTGGAGCGGTTGTGTGAGCAGCAGCCAGCAGTAATGGAGTATCAGCTGCATCAGTCGCAATAAACTCGCAATTTGCGCCGTTCACACTTCACCACTACTGAGTGGGCCTCTATAATAATAATAATAATCTTTATTTATATAGCGCCAACAGATTCCGCAGCGCTGTACAGTTTAACAGTTTCATAACACAAGTCATAAGTGACAACGTTAACAATACAATAATTAAAGCAATATAAGCCGCCCCTGCTCGTGAGAGCTTACAATCTACAATCAGGAGGGGGAGCTACAAAGTACAGTTGTTTATATACAATGGTGTATTTACAATGATGGTCCAGCCATTTTCAGGGAGTGAGGGATGGATGGAGATAGTGAATGGGCTACACACACACAGTTACACATAGAATGACTTTGATTAGTGAATGTGATAGGCCGCTCTGAACAAATGTGTTTTGAGTGTGGAGTAGGGCTGTTAATGGGGATGTTGAAGTCTCCAAGGATAAGGGTTGGTACTTCTGAGGACATGAAAGTGCGGCAGCCAGGCAGAGAAGTGGTCAAGGAACTGTGTGGGCGAGCCTGGGGTCCGATATATTACCGCTACTCTGAGGGAGAGGGGACGAAAGAGCCTGATGGTGTGGACCTCATAATTTGCAAAATCTTAATTAAATTAACATGTTACATATTTACATCTAGTATAAAACATTTAACCATTAAGCCTACTTACAGAACAAGGAAGTGTAAAAAAACCTTGTGCTTAAAAAAAAAAGTGCAAATAAAATGTGACAAGGGCAGTGTAACAAATAATTTAGGAAAAAGATAAACTAACATCAAGTGCTGTGTGCTGAGTAAGAGCCAGACACATTAACATGAAATCAGTCTGGAATAGCGGTGATTTTCTCCCCATAACCCGAGTAACATTCTGGGGAGAGGGGTGTAGAGTCAACGATCAGCAACTAGCTACGGTAGATAAAATACCTAAAAAAAAAAAGTTTTTTAACATTCATAAGATACATTGTATTTAAAAAAAAAAAAAAAAACATAAAAACTATAATACACAGCAGGATCTTTAGTAAAAACCAGACTTGACACTGTAACCTCTTAATCCTTGCAAGCTTCAACACAACGTTGACAAGGTACACAGCAAGGGTGGTCGGTCTCCTAGACAACGAGCAAACTCCTTCATGTTGAGAGAGGCCACCATCTCCTTAGCTTTCTGGTACTTTTCTGTGGGAATGAGCTTGTCTCCAACCAGCCAGGAATATCCATTGAATGGCACACCATGGTTTGGTATTAGCACCCAGTACCAAAAGTGAAGCCAACCACAGTTCCCATTTCTCATGAACTTTATTTGATATACTGGGTGGCCAAACATTAGTTTCTCACAAAGGAGCTGAAGACCCTGAGTGGCAGTAGGTGCAAGTCTCTCCAGCATGACCTGTTTGTTAGATATCAGAGGGAGAAGAGGATTGGGCCTTGCCAAGGTGCCCGATTGCATCTTAAGTCTTATTGAATGTTGGAGCCAGTCCACCGTATAAAAGCAGCCATAGAGTGTCCGGGTACCTGCTTGGATTTCGATCCAAATGAAGACTACTTTGATGTACATGTACACCAATTAGAGAAAAATGACAAGGATGAGGCAGTAAGACACGCTCAGCAGAGTACAAGCAGCATTGCTTGAAAAAGTAACTGGAGCGTGATCAAAATTCAATAAATTAAAATCTCAGACTACAGTGAACACAACTGTTAGCTGTGAAAGGGCTTTTTGTGTCCTTCTACAGTGTTTTCAACCAATGTATTGGATACGGATGGAAGCACGTCACACTATAATTTCAATTGAATGGAACAGCAAGAATTACACTAAAGAAAAAAAAAAAAAAAGAGTGTGAGAGTGACATGTGCAGATGCCTACATACAGCGTTGTATGCCGAGCAAACTGCAGCGCGTCACCTGCACTCACACACACACCTTGCAGAGCTGTGAAAAAAACACTGCAAGGCAAAAGGAAGATGTACACAGCGGTTGGTAAACTAGCCTTCCTAAAGCACAGTACACAAAATCGCAATCTTAACTGTCCCTCAGAGTCAGCAGAGCAGCGTTCTGTCCCGAACTGAATTAACAGCACAGTGACGCTAAAATGGCGGCTTTATCCGGCAACAATACCTTCCTTGTGTCACGGTTAGGGTAGTGTGTGTCTATTATATGAGTGTCTCTAAAATGTAACGTTACGCAGCCTTATTCTGCCCTAGGGACGCAAAAAATAAGACAGCAGTAATCATTTACTGTATAAAACTCCACCTATGCGCAACAAAACAAGCACGTTCCTCTTCCAGTTCCTGCGCTGACATGTGAGTAGGGAGTTTGGAGACGCTCCTGAATTTATCCCAGGTATCCAAGCATATCAGGCCGATAGGAGAGCATTAAAACCACCCACGGTGGTGACTTAAATATGGTGAATCGAAACAGTGAAGAACTGTAGGTCGATGCGAATGAATGTGCGATCACATGACACACGTTTATAATAACCCTTGCTAGACACGACTAACTTTGTAGACATTTGGACACACCTGAACCCAGATGGCAGTGAATATTCATTCTATTCGGCGCCACATGACTCTTGGTCCAGAATAGATTATATATTGCTATCACAGGAGCTATTAAGGGGAGTGGAAGAGGCAGATGTGCACAACGTAGCTATATATGACCACGCGCCCGTATCAGTGACCCTGCCAGATATGGTGCAGATGGGGCCAGACCAAACTTGGCGCTTCCCGACCTATTTGTTAATGGATGAGAAGTTTCGACATCAGGTGAAGCAATGGTGTTTTTAATATGTAAGGGATAATGGAGATACTAGGGATAGGCCGGAACTTTTATGGGCAGCAGGGAAGGGAGTAATGCGCGGGAAACTAATAGGTTATCAGACAACGCTAAAAAAGAAGATAGCGACAAACTACTCGCAGGCTAGCAGGATATTACGCGATAGGTACACGGCAAACAAGACAAGTTCATCAACACAGGTTAAAAATAGATGTAAGCAGGCTAAGGCTGACTTACACGTATGGGTATATCGAGAAGAGAGAAGCAGTAATAACAATTATAGAGCCGATGTATATCGTTATGGTAGCAAATGAGGGAGACTATTAGCACGACTAGCGAAAGGAAATCACATTCGTCATCAACATATTACAGCGTTAACGAATAAACATGGGATCATGAACACAGACCCTCGAAGCATAAACACCATTCTACAAGAATACTACTCAGACTTATATAAGGTGGAACATACGGATAGTGCGGAGGGTAACACCTTTGTAGATGGAATACGGTTACCATCCATCACAAACTATCAGCTTCTCCTTTTAAAAAAACAAATTGAGGTGACGGAAGTGACAGCGGCGATAAGTTACTTGAAATACGGGAAAGCTCCAGGACCTGACGGGTTTACAGCCAAATTATTAAAATTATTGAGTGAGGATATCCCGTCCACATTGGTACGCACCTTCAATCATATATTGGAGACAGGAGGGTTGCCCAGCCATTCAAACATGTCACACATGAAGTGCTACTAAAACCAAACAAACCTTCACATCTGCCTGGATCCTATCGTACATTCTCACTCATTGACCATGATATCAAGATTTTGTCCAGGATCATGGCAGATCGTTTGAGTAGCATTGTTCCTACACTGATAGGGCGATCACAAGTGGCCTTTGTTAGCTACTTTGTTGGCTACTATCAGTCTCACTATGCATAACACATGTGTGCAGTGGGCAGTATTACCTTTGCCTTCGGTGGAGTAGGAAAACACCTCTCCTATCGAAGTGTTAGTTGGGGAGATGGAAGATTTGCCACCGGGACCTGAATTGTAATACTTAAATGTGACAGGTGACAAATTTGGTAAGGCGCAACTCCGCGGCCCCTACGTTGAGTCTAGCCCGTGAAAATTTACTGGTTGTCAATGGGGAACCCCAACACCCCGGGGCAGCTACAGTATTTCAACAATTAGAGCTGAACCAAGATTTGCTGTATCAGGTTTATAAAATACATGTGGAAATTTTTTAGCAATTGCTGCTACCGCAGTCATATCGGAGGTTGGTAATGGACTTAGCGCATGCGCATGTACTAGGGTGACATTTGTGCCAAAAGAAAACCCTACACAGAATTATACAATGGTTTTACTGGCTGGGGGTCTATCAAGAAGTTAAACGGTATTGTAACTCTTGTCGCATGCGCCGGTACACAGTCCTCAGCCTCATTTTGTGAGTCCCTTGGTGCCATTAAAAATTTTAGAGGTCCAGTTTGAGAGAATACCCATGGATCTGGTGGGGCCGGTTAATAAATCAGCAAGGGGTCATCAACAGGGGCAATAAAAGGGGCACTGGTGGGTCACCAGTTTTGAGCACACCCAAGTTCAAAAGAGAATTCATTGTCCAGACTGATGCGTCAGAGGTAGGTCTGGGTGCCGTGTTGTCTCAGGACTAGAGTTGAGCGATACTTTCCGATATCCAAAAGTATCGGAATCGGAATGGTATCGCCGATACCAATAAAATATCGGCGATACCCGATACCGATACCGGAAATCCAATGTAAGTCTATGGGAACAAAATATCGTAACTAAAAAAACCTCTTTCTTTCCTTGTAAACACTAAATATACACACATAGAATACATATATATATATATATATACATGTCATTGTGTCATATATATATATATATACATATATTTATAGTTTATACACTTCTACATAGTAAGTTATTCATGGCAGTTATTCATGGCAGTTAATCAGGGCTGGAATCAGGTACCCCACACTTTGCCTTATTTTTCATTATGTACTTTATCTATTTCCTCCTGTGTTCCCTTGCCATCCACATTCACCGCCCCATCCCCCCTCCATCACGACTCATACACATCAGCCCCTCTGTCCTTCCCTCTCCCATGTACAGCTCCCATGCACTCCTCACCTTCCTGAAAAACCTCAGCCCATCTTGCCCAAACACATCACAGAAAAAACCTACTTACAATTCCAACAACTACCTGTTCTTTATCTTCCTACTCCTACTGATTTCAGGGGACATCTCCCTCAACCCTGGTCCACCATCCCCCAACCTCAATCCCTACCCTACCTCATACCGAAACCATAATAATCTTATTAATATTACTTGCACTCCCTCATCTCCTTCTTTCAATTGTGCCCTCTGGAATCCACGGTCTGCATGCAACAAGCTATCCTTCCTGCACAACTACTTTCTGAACAACTCTCTTAATCTGTTGGCCCTCACTGAAACCTGGATTCAGGATTCTGACACTGTCTCCCCTGCTGCCATATCCTATCGTGGTTTACAGTTCTCCCATTCCCCGAGACCCACAAACAGACATGGTGGTGGAGTTGGCATACTCCTGTCCCCACAATGCACTTTCCAGGTCATCCCCCCAATTCCATCACTCTCATTCCCTTCTTTTGAGGTCCACACCATCAGGCTCTTCCATCCCTCTCCATCAAGTAGCGGTCATATCGCCCAGGCTCACCCACCCAGTTCCTCACCACTTCTCAGCCTGGCTGCCGCACTTCATGTCCTCAGAACTACCAACCCTTATCCTTGGAGACTTCAACATCCCCATTAACAGCCCTACTTCCACATCTGCATCTCAGCTTCTATCACTAACCACTTCTCTAGGCCTCTCACAGCTTTCAACCTCTGAGACACACAAGGATGGCAACACCCTTGACCTGGTCTTTGTCCGCCTCTGTTCAATCTCCCACCTAAATAACTCACCGCTTCCACTCTCTGACCGCAACATTCTTTCCTTCACGCTCACAAATACTCCACCACCCCAGCGCACTCCTACCTACCACACATTCAGAAATCTACAAGCCATTAACCCTCAGACACTTTCAGACTCCCTACACTCATCGCTGTCCCCAATCTCCTCTTTTTCCTGTCCTGATCTGGCTGTTCATCACTACAATGACATTCTTAGAAGCACCCTTGACCAAGTAGCACCGCTCACCCTCAGAACCTCCAAACACACAGTAAAACAGCCCTGGCTCACATTGCAAACTCGACTTCTTCAGCGATGCTCTAGGAGTGCTGAACGCCTCTGGAGAAAAACCCGCACACCAGAAGACTTCATCCACTTTAAATTCATGTTAAGAACTTATAATGCTGCCCTTCACCTCGCCAAACAGACCTACTTCACCACCCTGATCTCCTCACTAGCCAACAACCCCAAGAAACTTTTTGACACTTTTCACTCCCTCCTCAGGCCAAAAGCACAAGCCCCTATCACAGACATTTGTGCTGACGACCTGGCCTCCCACTTTATAGAAAAAATAGATACTATCCGTCAGGAAATCTGCTCTCAACCACCAAGTACTGTGACTCCCATCCCTCCCTGCATTTCCCCTGGCTCACTTTCCACATTTGATCCCATCACAGAAGAAGAAGTCTCCAGACTCCTCTCTTCCTCTCGTCCGACTACATGCACTACCGACCCCATTCCCTCACATCTCCTCCAGTCTCTCTCTCCAGTTGTCACAACTCACCTAACTACAATCTTTAATCTCTCACTCTCCTCTGGCATTTTCCCATCCTCCTTCAAACACTCCATCATTACTCCATTACTAAAGAAACCCTCTCTCGACCCTTCCTGCACAAACAACTACAGACCGGTCTCCAATCTCCCCTTCATCTCTAAACTCTTGGAGCGCCTAGTCTACTCCCGCCTCATCCGTTACCTCTCCACTTACTCCCTCCTAGACCCTTCACAGTCCGGCTTCCGCCCCCTACATTCGACTGAAACTGCACTCATCAAAGTGACCAATGACCTTCTTACAGCAAAACGTAACGGCGACCACTCTCTGCTCATTCTACTCGACCTTTCTGCAGCTTTCGACACTGTTGACCACTGTCTCCTACTGTCTAGGCTCCAGTCACTAGGTATTAAGGACACTGTTCTCTCCTGGTTCTTCTCCTATCTTTCTGACCGCTCCTTCAGTGTTTTGTTCTCTGGCTCCACGTCATCTCCTCTTCCTCTCACTGTCGGTGTACCCCAGGGCTCAGTCCTTGGCCCCCTTCTCTTCTCTCTCTACACGGCCCCAATTGGACAGACCATCAGCAGATTTGGCTTTCAGTACCATCTTTATGCCGATGACACACAACTATACACGTCATCCCCCGACCTTACCACCGCTGTTCTACAGAACACCACCGACTGTCTGTCCGCAGTCTCCAACATCATGTCCGCTCTCTATCTGAAACTTAACCTCTCCAAGACTGAACTCCTTCTGCTCCCGCCGTCTACTAACCTCCCTGAATCTGACATTTCCCTCTCTGTGGGCGGCACCATAATAACACCCCGGCAGCAGGCTCGCTGTCTGGGTGTTATGTTTGACACCAATCTCTCCTTCACCTCCCATATACAATCTCTTGCCCTCTCTTGCCGTCTACACCTAAAGAACATCTCTAGAATCCGCCCTTTTTTCACCATGGAAACAACAAAAACCCTCACTGTAGCATTGATCCACTCCCGCCTGGACTACTGCAACGCTCTATTACTTGGCCTCCCCATTACTCGACTATCCCCTCTCCAGTCCATCCTTAATGCAGCAGCCAGGGTCATTCATCTGGCTAATCGGTACTCGGACGCGTCCGCTCTTCGCCAGTCCTTACACTGGCTGCCCATTCATTATAGGATCCAATTCAAAGTACTGGTTCTCACCCACAAAGCTCTCCACAGTGCAGCACCCCCCTACATCTCCTCCCTCATTTCTATCTATCGGCCTAACCGACTGCTGCGCTCTGCAAATGACTTTCGACTAACCTCTGCACTAATCCGTACCTCCCACTCCCGACTCCAAGACTTCTCCCGCGCTGCGCCAATCCTCTGGAATGCTCTACCCCAAGAAATTAGGACTATCCACAATTTGCATGGTTTCAGGCGCTCCCTCAAAACACATTTGTTCAGAGTGGCCTATCACATTCACTAACCAAAGTCGTTCTATGTTTAAGTGTGTATGTGTAGCCCATTCACTATCTCCATCCATGCCTCACTCCCTCAAGATGGCTGGACCATCATTGTAAATGCACCATTGTATATACACACCTGTACTTTGTATCTCCCCCACCTCATTGTAGATTGTAAGCTCTCACGAGCAGGGTCGGCTTATTTTGCTTTAATTATTGTATTGTTAACGTTGTTACCTATGACTTGTGTTTTGAAACTGTTAAACTGTAAAGCGCTGCGGAATATGTTGGCGCTATATAAATAAAGATTATTATTATTATTATTATAGTAAAATAGCCTCTGATTCAATTGCCGGGTAAAGCCGGCTTTTGTGAAAAGACAGAAGCACCCGACATGAAATGACACTTGGTTTACATAGAGTTAACCATGTCTTTTCATGTAGTTTGATATCTGATTTGCACAAACAATTACATGAGTGGCTGTGTGCAAAATTTCACACCTGTAGTGGTTAATTAAAGGTGTAAATTCGTTGTAAAAAAAACCGACTTTTTTGCTACGAATTTACACCTTTAATTAACCCCTACAGGTGTGAAATTTTGCACACTTACACTCATGTAATTGTTTGTGCAAATCAGATATCAAACTACATGAAAAGACATGGTTAACTCTATGTAAACCAAGTGTCATTTCATGTCGGGTTCTGCATTTTCACAAAAGCCGGCAATTGAATTAGCGGCTATTATACTATGTAGAAGTGTATGAACTATAAATATAAATATATATATATGTGACACAAATTCAATGACATGTATATATATATAATGAGGTGTAAAATTGCTGAAAAAAAATGCGTGGGCTCCTGCCCTATTTTCGCAACCAGACAAAGCCAGTGAGTGGGGGCAGATAATAATAGCCCAGAGAGGGACCATTATTTTTGCCCCCCCCCTGGCTACTAACATCTGCCCCCAGACACCCCAGAAAAGACAAATCTATAATTAGATTCACCCTTTCTGGCACTTTGCCCGTCTATTCCCATTGCCCTGTAGCGGTGGCGAATGGGTTAATATGGGGTTAAAGCCACCTTGCTATTGAAAGGTGACCTTAAGCCAGGTTAATAATTGAGAGCTGTCAATTAGACAACTATCAATTAGTAATCCTATTGCATGAAATAAAAATAAAACACACACACTTTAAAAATCATTTTAATGAAATAAAGACACATGTTTTTGACCATCTTTTATTTGACTGCAAAAACCATTTCCTGTAATAAAAATAAAATAAAAAAGCAAAATTATTCTTACCTATCCCATGCACAGTCAGGTCCCACGGTGTAATCCTTCAGAAAGGGTTAATGTTTACTGCAGGGACCGCAGCTAATGCTGCAGCCTCACAGTAAACCCCCAAATGAATGAGTTCCTCTCCTGGCTCACAGGAGAGGAAGTGGAAAGCTTAATTGATTGCTTTCCACTTTCACTTCAGGTCAGCCAGGGACACAATCAGTGACGTCAGAGGGAACTGATTAACAAAAATAGGGGTTCCCTTCGAAAAAAAAATGGCGTGGGATCCCCCTATTTTTGTTAACCAGCCTGATGAAGCAGACTGCTGAGGCATGGTATTTAAGGCTGTTAGGGAGCCAATATCCATGGACCTTGCCAGCAGCGTCGGACTGGAGTACCTTGGGCCCACCAGAGAAAAATTATTCTTGGGGCCCACCATCATACTTCCCAACCTTTGAAGAAGGGAAAGAGGGACAAAGGCTGTGGCACGCTGTGCCTGCTGCAGCAAATTTTAGGCCATGCCACGTTGCACCACAGACTGTCCAGGAGTTGGTGGATGCTTTAGTCCAGGTGTGGGAGGAGATCCCTCAGGAGACCATCCGTCGTGCTCATCAGGAGCATGCCCAGAAGTTGTAGGGAGGTCATACAGCATACCTCCCAAATTTTGAAGATAGGAAAGAGGGTTAAAGGCTGCGGCGCGCATAGCGCGCCGCTGCAAATTTTAGGCCACGCCCCGACCACACCCATTTCACAGCTAATCACACCCATATCCTCGCCCCAAGCGTACCCATTTAGCACTGCTGATCACACTGACTGGTAATGAGGGCACAGTGGCTGGTACTGAGGAAAAGAAAGAAAGAGCAGCGAGAGAGAAAGAACAAGCAGAGAAAGAAAGAGAGGAAAGAAAGAAAAGAGAGAGAGAAAGAAAGAACAGAGAGAAAAAAGAACAGAGAGCGAGAAGGAAAGAACAGAGAGCGAGAAAGACTAGAGAGAGAGAAAGAAAGACTAGAGAGAGAGCCAGAGGCGTAGCTAGGGTTTTGGTTTAGTGGGGGCGAAACTTCTGAGTGGGCCCCTAATCAGAGAACCTCAACAAATCACCGCGCTGTTGCGAAAAATAATCTATATATAAAAAGACCAATATTGATATTACCGCCATATGGTCTGTGGTAAATAATACCAGTCCTACAGAACATATAATAGATTACAGCACAGGTACAGATAATGACTTACCACTGATGTTCTTTCTAATGGAATTGTTCACTTTTCATGTCTTTTCCATCTGGCCCAGACCGACATGACGACTTCTCCAGCCAGGACTCGACTGCAGAGATTACAACAAAGACACATTTCACTTCTCATATTTTTAGCACTGTCACAGTCACCAATTGGACTATTCTCAACCTGCACAAACTCCTCATCCTGCTGATACCCAATACTGAGCCGCTGCTGCCATATGTGTCCCTATTTCTGCACCTGATACCCCAATACTGAGCCGCTCCTGCCGTATGTGTCCCTATTACTGCACCTGATACCCCAATACTGAGCCGCTGCTGCCATATGTGTCCCTATTTCTGCAGCTGATACCCCAATACTGAGCCGCTGCTGCCGTATGTGTCCCTATTACTGCACCTGATACCCCAATACTGAGCCGCTGCTGCCATATGTGTCCCTATTTCTGCACCTGATACCCCAATACTGAGCCGCTGCTGCCGTATGTGTCCCTATTACTGCACCTGATACCCCAATACTGAGCTGCTGCTGCCGTATGTGTCCCTATTACTGCACCTGCTGTGTGTTCTGTGTGACCTCTAAATTTTAAAGCACCCCTCTAGAATATAGTAATGCCGGGTGCAAGTGCCCTAGAAAACAGTGCCCACATTTTGTCCCCTAGACTGTAATAATGCCCTGTGTGCCCCTTTGACAGTCACAGTAACCCGAGTTCCCCTATAACAATAAGTGTCCACTTTACATTTAATAATGTCCCAAGTCTCCCCCTGTACATCTCCCCTATACACAGAATAATGCCCCTCACTGGATATATACTGACCCCTTAATGTCCCCAAACTATTTCATGGGTCCAACACTGTATGATGGCCCCTAGATAGCATCCATACAGCATAATACACCAGATAGTCCTCAATATAGTATAATGCACCCCCATAGGCAGCCTCTATATTATAATAAACCCCCATAGGCAGAGTCTATAATATAATGCACCACCATAGGCAGCCGCTATATTATAATGCACCCCCATAGGCAGCCTCTGTAGTATAATGCATCCCCATAGGGAGTCTCTGTAGTATAATGCACCCCAATATGGAGCCTCTGTAGTATAATGCAGCCCCCATATACAGCCTCTGTAATATAATGCACCCCCATATACAGCCTCTGTAGTATAATGCACCCCCATTAAAAAAAAAAAAAAAAAAAACAATACTCACCTCCCGGCTCCTGTGCTGCTCACTGTTCTCCCTCTCTGCGTCTGACAGCGGGCGCCGGCAGGTGATGTCATCGCGCCCGCTGTCAGACGCTGAGAGGGGGATTATGGGAGAGAAGGAGCGCTCGCTATGCGGTCAGCTGTATCGGCTGGATGCCGATACAGCTGACCCTCCGATGACGGGTGGGGGGCCCACTGCTGGCACCGGGCCCCCCCACCGCCTGTTCAGGCCCCATAGCTTCCGGGCGGCAGAGCAGGGAGAGCGATTCTCCTTGCTCTGCCGCAAAATGTAACTGTATCGGCGTGCTGTGCACGCCGATACAGTTACTGTAGCGTAGCTCCGGGTGGGCCCCCTCAGAGCGCGGGGCCCGGGGCCACCGCCCCCTCTGCCCCGCGACCTATCCTTTCAAATCAGGGCCCACCACGCAGGAGCTGGGGCCCACCGGAGGTTTCTCCGGTGTCCCGGTGGCTCAGTCCGACCCCGCTTGCCAGCTTGATAATACCAGGCCACAGCAGTCTGCTTATCTTTGCTGGTTACGGCCGTGATTACCCAGCAGTCACTGCAGTTATCACGAGAAACTGCATGTGACCGCCATGGAGAAGAGGATGGTGGCCATCAAGCAGTAAAGAACGTGACCGCCGGAGATCTTCTGCCAGGTAAGTGCCGCTGACTCCTGACAGACCCGACCGACGGACACTGACAGTGACAGTGACATTCCGATTCCGGTATCCGATATGACGAAAATATCGGAACTCGGAATCGGAATTCCGATACAGCCAATATCGGCCGATACCCGATATTTGCAATATCGGAATGCTCAACCCTATTCAGGACTGGAGCTTAACGGGGAGGTGCATCCCATTAGTTTCCTGAGTCGAAAACTTACTCCATCAAAAAACAGAGACAGCATTGTAGAGAGAGAGTGCCTGGCGATAAAGTGGGCACTGGAGTCATTGCGCTACTATTTGTTGGGGATAACATTTTGTTTTCTAACTGATCATTCCCCTCTGACTGGCAGTGTTGTAGCCCAGGGAGTAGAGTTCAGGTGGTAGAAAGATGAACATAACAGGAGACTTGGAAAACGTTGGCAAACAGTTATTTAATCTGAAAACGGACAGGCAAATTCAGGTGAGATCCATGCCTTGTTCATTTTCAGAAAAATAAGCCGGTCTACATTGTCTGAGGATAGTCACATGCGACGGTCTGTTAGTACACCACCTGCAGCACTAAAGACGCGCTCAGATAATACACTGGCAGCAGGGCAAGCCAGCACCTCCAAGGCATACTGGCTAAGCTCTGGCCATGTATCCAGCTTAGAGACCCAAAACTTGAAAGGGGAAGAGGCATCTGGGAGTACACTGAGAGGGAAAGACATGTAGTCTGTCACCATCTTACGGAAACGTTGCTTCCTGGTGAATGGAGCCATCTCGGATGGTGTAGTAGTGATGGGTAGTTCGTGAGTGAGTAGTTCAAAATGAACTAATCTTCAGAGTGAACTAGTTCATCTAGTTCACCATCCTGACACAGATTAGTTCATTGTGAACTAAACAGTAAGTGGGAGGAGACAGAGAGTGATCCAGGTTCATACAGCTCCAGGAAGCTCCCTGCTCTGTCTCACACTGGCTCTTTACAGCTCTTGATGCTGGAAAACAAGGTAGTAAAACACTATACCACACATCAAATACAAATATAATAGTAATAATAATATTATTAATAAAAACTGAAATTGCACACACAGTACACAGACACAGCTCATATGTGTGTATGAGAGAGTGTTTCTGTGTGTAGTTCATGCCTCTAGCCTAGAAGATCAGTCTTGCTAAAATCTTTAACACTGACCCCTGTTCTGTTCTTAAAATGGTGGATGCTGAACTGCTTCTCAGCCCCCTCATACACAATCATTGTGTGGCACTGCTGGGCTCAGTGAGAGGCATCAGATTGAACTAGGCTGTCCTGAGTCATTCTCAATAGAACATTTTGTTCAGCAGTTCATCTAGTTCATTTAGTTCAGAGGTCACATGATGCATTTCCTATCAGCTCCTCACAGGATAGGGTGGAGAAAAACTGAACTAAATGAACTAAATGAACTAAAAGAAAAATATTTAGACTTGAGAGTCCTCAGTGGTTGATACCTTTTAATGGCTAACTGAAAAGATGGTAACAAATTGCAAGCTTTCGAGACTACTCAGGTCTCTTCATCAGGCAAAGACTAAAACAAAAACTGAAGAATCACATATTTATACACAAGAGGACACAGGAATAATGCAATAGGTAAGACATGTGACGTGAAGCAGAACTGTCATTATGGCAGAGGGATGAACATAAATATTGGAACAGTTCATAGATAAGGAGTGAGAGTTTTATTGCCCTCTGATTGGGGTCTGGTATTGTGTTTTGATGCCCCCAGGTCAGAGAAGCAGATTCCTTAATTGATGTACACAGACATGGTATTAAATTACTGGTATTAAAAGCTAACTTCAAATCTGAGAAAGATAGAAAGATTTGGGAATATAAACTTATGATGACCTTTGACACTCTTAAGGGTATGCCACACTAAACAACGTCGCTAACAAGATCGCTAAAAAACGTCACTATTTAGCGATCTCGTTAGTGACGTTGTTATGTGTGGCATCTAGCGACGACGTGGCACCTGCTGAGATCCTGCTGTGATCTCATCATCTCAGCGATCGTTCGGGACCCTATTTTTATCACCGGCGTCCCGCTGGTAAGTATATATCGCTGAGTGTGGCACCTTTTTTTTAGCGATTTAGCGGTATTTTGTACCGCTAAAGTCGTTAAGGAGATCGCTAACCGCGATAGCGTCCTTAACGACATCGCTAAATTAGGCCACTACTAGCGATATTAAAACGATCCCGCTAGCGATCTCATTAGTATGCGACGCTAACGAGATCGTTAGAGGGATCGTGTAGTGTGGCAGTACCTTAGTGCTGGAATGAACGTGTCACATGGATTCATGTCTGTGTACATCAATTAAGGAATCTGCTTCTCTGACCTGGGGCATCAAAACACAATACCAGACCCCAATCAGAGGGCAATAAAACTCTCACTCCTTATCTATGAACTGTTCCAATATTTATGTTCATCCCTCTGCCATAATGACAGTTCTGCTTCACGTCACATGTCTTACCTATTGCATTATTCCTGTGTCCTCTTGTGTATAAATATGTGATTCTTCAGTTTTTGTTTTAGTCTTTGTCTGATGAAGAGACCTGAGTAGTCTCGAAAGCTTGCAATTTGTTACCATCTTTTCAGTTAGCCATTAAAAGGTATCAACCACTGAGGACTCTCAAGTCTAAATATTTTTCTATCTACTGGCTAACACGGTACGAAGATATACATCTTTCCTATATCTAAATGAACTAATCTTTTGAACTAATCTTTTCAGTGAACTAGTTCATGGTGAACTAATCACCAAAATTAACTAGATTTCCCATCACTATGGTGTAGACCTTGGTGGCGCTGTCACAAAACTTCGCCACATTTGTAACATACAGCTCTTGCCCTGTGCAGAGGCGCTGCTTGTGCTCCCTCTTGTTGCAGAGGTGTCTACAATGCCTCGACGCACAGAGCTGCTTTGTAAAGCAGTAGCAGCAGCAGCGCTCTCGGCTGGAATGGAGAACATTATGGATTTCAACAGTGTGTCTTGGTCCTCCAGCATTTTACGGTCCCGGTTCAACGGTGTGATGAGGCTTTGTAAGTTGTCCCGGTAGCGAGGGTCTAGGAGGGTGTACACCCAATAATCTGACGTGGTGAGAATGTGGGCGATGCGGCGGTCGTTTCTCAGGCACTGCAGCATGAAATCAACCATGTGCTGCAGACTCCCAACTGGCCAACAAACGCTGTCCTCTGGAAGAGCGTCACACTAATACATTTTTGTAAATTTAAAATAGAATAAAGCAGCACCAATTTTTGAAAAATGACAAGGATGAGGCAGTGACAGACACTCAGCAGAGTACACGCAGCGGTGGTTGAAGTAAGTGGAGCGGGATCTACACTCCTACAAAAAAATTAAACCTCAGACTAGAGTGAACACTGAAACACAACTGTTCACTTGCTGAGAAAGGCCTTTTTGTGGACTTCTATTATGCTTGCAAGCAATGTATTGTATTTTGATGGAAGAGCGTCACACTAATAGATTTTTGTAAATTTAAAATAGAATAAAGCAGCACCAATTTTTGAAAAATGACAAGGATGAGGCAGTGACAGACACTCAGCAGAGTACACGCAGCGGTGGTTGAAGTAAGTGGAGCGGGATCTACACTCCTACAAAAATTTAAACCTCAGACTAGAGTGAACACTGAAACACAACTGTTCACTTGCTGTGAAAGGCCTTTTTGTGGACTTCTATTATGTTTGCAAGCAATATATTGTATTTTGATGGAAGAGCGTCACACTAATAGATTTTTGTAAATTTAAAATAGAATAAAGCAGCACCAATTTTTGAAAAATGACAAGGATGAGGCAGTGACAGACACTCAGCAGAGTACACGCAGCGGTGGTTGAAGTAAGTGGAGCGGGATTTACACTCCTACAAAAAATTAAACCTCAGACTAGAGTGAACACTGAAACACAACTGTTCACTTGCTGTGAAAGGCCTTTTTGTGGACTTCTATTATGTTTGCAAGCAATGTATTGTATTTTGATGGAAGAGCGTCACACTAATAGATTTTTGTAAATTTAAAATAGAATAAAGCAGCACCAATTTTTGAAAAATGACAAGGATGAGGCAGTGACAGACACTCAGCAGAGTACACGCAGCGGTGGTTGAAGTAAGTGGAGCGGGATCTACACTCCTACAAAAAATTTAAACCTCAGACTAGAGTGAACACTGAAACACAACTGTTCACTTGCTGTGAAAGGCCTTTTTGTGGACTTCTATTATGTTTGCAAGCAATGTATTGTATTTTGATGGAAAGAGCGTCACACTAATAGATTTTTGTAAATTTAAAATAGAATAAAGCAGCAGCAATTTTTGAAAAATTACAAGGATGAGCCAGTGACAGACGCTCAGCAGAGTACACGCAGCATTAGTTGAAGTAACTGGAGCGTGATCTGCACTCAAAAAAAAAAAAAAAACTCACAGACTGCAGTGAACACTGAAACACAACTGTTCACTATCTGTGAAAGGCTCCTTTGTGGACTTCTATAGTGTTTGCAACCAAGGTATTGTATACGGATGGAAGCACGTCACACTATTATTTCAATTGCATGGAGCAGCAAGAATTACACTGAAGAAAAAAAAAGAGTCTGTCAGTGACACGTGCAGATGCCTACAGACAGCGTTGCATACAGAGCAAACTGCAGCGTCACCTGCACTCACACACACCTTGCAGAGCTGTTAAAACAACACTGCAGGCAAAAGGAAGCTTTACACAGCCGGTGGTAAACTAGCCTGCCTAAAGCACAGTACACTAAATCGCAATCTCTAACTGTCCCTCAGAGTCAGCAGAGCAGCGTTCTTTCCCTAACTGAGTTCACAGCACAGTGACGCTAAAATGGCGGCGGCGCCTTTTATAGTGCATTCTGACATCATTTCAGCATCCAATCACAGCCATGCCATTAGTTAACATGACCGCAGCAGTACAGGATGTGCCCACACTTCTTAGGATTCCTCATTGGCTGACTAAAATCACATTGCCTCTCAAAGAATTATGGGAACTTCCGATTCCGGTATACGATATGCGGAAAATATCGGAACTAAGTATCGGAATTCCGATACAGCGAATATCGGCCGATACCCGATACTTGCGGTATCGGAATGCTCAACACTATTAGAGAGCGAATCACAGTTCAAGACCTTGCCGCAGCCTAGCATGACACGACAGATATGCACTGGGGAGTCAGGGTACAGTTCACGGTAGCAACCCCGGAGCGTTTGGCATTTTGCTTTGAGGGAGACACCGGACACTCAGCACATTTCTGGTCACAGTCTCTGTCAGTGGTCGCGTGTACGCTGTGGCGTGGGCCTGCACTGCGGCGGTGCTCAAGGAACAGAGCACTGCCTTCTCTGTTGTGAATAGGCTGGAAATGAGTACTGAGCAGAAGCTCCCTCTGGTGGTTACAAACGGTACTGGACTGTCCAGTGAAGATTGTGAGGATTGGGAATCAGGTGTTACTGACTGGTCTTAAATAAGGGAGTCACCTTCCCATCAGGGTTGCCGGTGATCAATTGTTCTGGTCTCAATCCTTGATTCCTGTTTCCTTGGTAGCCTGCTGTGTCGTGTCTGAATCTCCTGCTAACAGATAAGACATTTTCTTCTTTTTGTTTTTGTGCTTGATTTTTGCATTTTGTCCTGCACTTCTGTGGGGGCCTTCAGGGTCCCCTCTGGGGGCTTTTGCCTCTCAGTTCAGTTCAGCCACTGATGTTTGTACATTTGCTTTTTCCAGTTTTTTCAGTGGCTGCTGTTTTGTTTTTGGTTACACCAGAGAACTAATTTAGGTGGTAGAGGTCGTGTGATCTCAGGTGTTTTTGAAATTAGTAGAGTTGGTGCTTTTCAGGGTTTTTTGGGATTGCAGTAAGTGCCCTTCCTATCCTTTTCTATTTAGTAAGTTTGGGCCCCAACATTTGCTCATACTATTTTCTGTCTGTGTCAGTATTTCTTCTTGTCTAACCGCCATTACATGTTTGGGGGCTTTCTATGTTCTTTGGGGATCTGCTCCGGGGCAGATAGCTTTCCTCTTTCTATCTTTAGGTGTAGTTAGTTTCTCAGGCTGTGACGAGGCGTCTAGGACCAACGTAGGAACGCTCCACGGCTGCCTCTAGTTGTGGTGGTTAGACAGGGTACTGCAATCTCATAGTTTCCAACTGCTCTGGTGTATTTCCTTTTTTGCCTGCTCTCCTCAGCTACCAAATCATAACAGTATCACCGGCCTAAACTGAAAATTATATGGTACTCACAGAAGGGAAAAATATTGTGAAAGAAAAAAGTTGTCAGAGTTGTCAGAGTTGTCAGAGATTTTTTTTTTCTGTTTGTTGCATTTTTTTTTCCCTCTGTATCTCTGGGTGCTGAGGAGGATTTTTTTTTTCTCTCAATGGAGTTTGCACAGTTGTCTGGCCGTGTGGATCAGCTTGCCACTGAAGTTCGGAGTATTGCTACCTATCTTGCTAGGTTGCCTGTTGTGGAACCTAGGATTCCCATGCCAGATTTGTTTTTAGGGGATCGAGCTAAGTTTCTGAATTTCAAAAATAACTGTAAATTGTTTTTTGCCTTAAAATCTAAGTCCTCAGGGAACGCAGCGCAGCAGGTTCAAATTGTCATCTCTCTCCTGCGCGGCGACCCTCAGTATTGGGCTTTTTCCCTGACACCTGGGGATCCTGTTTTGAGTGATGTTGATGCATTTTTTTCAGGCTTTGGGGTTATTGTACGATGAGCCTAATGTCACTGATCAAGCTGAAAAAACTTTGTTGGCATTAAGTCAGGGGCTTGAGGACGCTGAGTTATACTGTCAGAGATTCCGTAGGTGGGCAGTCCTGACCAAATGGAATGACGACGCTTTGGCAGCTCTTTTTCGGAAGGGACTGTCAGATAATGTAAAAGATGTTATGGTGGGATTCCCTGTTCCCTCTGGTCTCAATGATTCTATGTCATTGGCGATTCAAATTGACAGACGTTTGCGTGAGCGGAAAGGTATGCGTGGAATAATGTTGCCTTGTGAACCTGCTTCTGAATCCATGCAGTGTGATAGAGTGGTTTCTGGGGCACAGCGTCATGAATTTCGAAAGCGCAATGGGTTATGTTTCTACTGTGGTGATGCCTCTCATGCTATTTCTGTCTGCCCTAAGCGGGGAAGACGTTTTGCTCGCTCAGTTGTCTTGGGTAGTGTTCAGACTAAGTTTTTGTTAACTGTTACCCTGATATGCTCTCTGTCCTCATTTTCTGCTCAGGCTTTTGTTGATTCTGGAGCAGCTATTAACCTGATGGATTTTGATTTTGCTAAACGTTGTGGGTTTCCCTTGATACCCCTACGGAAGTCTATTCCCCTACTGGGGATCGATTCTACCCCTTTGGCTGAGAATAAACCTCAGTTCTCTACTCAGGTGATAATGAGGGTAGAACCTGATCATCAGGAGAGTTGCAAATTTTTGGTTCTGTATAATCTGCATGACATTATCGTACTGGGTTTCCCTTGGTTACAGTCTCATAATCCTGTTTTGGATTGGAAATCTGTGTCTGTTACCAGTTGGGGCTGTCAATGTGTTAATATCAACACTCCTGTTTTTTCTGCCTCCCCCAGGCTCAGGATGTTCCTGACTTTTTGATTGATTTTTCTGATGTGTTTAGCAAAAGTAAATCTGCATCCTTACCTCCCCATAGGAGCTATGACTGCGCTATTGAATTAGTGCCTGGTAGTAAATTCCCTAAAGGTCGCCTTTTTAACTTGTCTGTACCTGAACATGACGCTATGCGGTCTTATATCAAGGAGTCATTGGAGAAGGGTCATATCAGACCATCCTCTTCACCCTTAGGTGCCGGTTTTTTCTTTGTGGCCAAAAAGGATGGTTCATTAAGGCCGTGTATTGATTATCGTCTCTTGAACAATATTACTGTGAAATATCAATATCCGTTACCCTTGATCTCTGATCTGTTTTCCAGGGTGAAAAACGCTACTTGGTTTACCAAGCTTGACCTCAGGGGGCATATAACCTTATTCGCATTAAGCACGGGGATGAATGGAAGACGGCATTTAATACCCCTGAAGGGCATTTTGAGTACCTTGTGATGCCCTTGGGCTCACTAATGCTCCTTCTGTCTTCCAGTCCTTCATGAATGACATTTTCAGGGATTTTGTGGATAAATTTCTGATTGTTTATTTGGATGATATCTTGATTTTTTCCAATGACTGGGACTCTCATGTAAAACATGTTCGGACTGTGTTCCAGATTTTGAGAGAGAATGCTCTGTATGTGAAGGGATCAAAGTGTCTTTTTGGCGTTCAGAGGATCTCATTTCTGGGTTTCATTTTGTCCCCATCTGTTATTGCAATGGACCCGGTCAAAGTTCAGGCTATCTGTGATTGGGTCCAACCTACTTCTTTAAAGGCTCTTCAAAGATTCTTGGGTTTTGCCAATTTTTATCGTAAATTTATTGGTAATTTCTCTGTTATTGTTAAACCATTAACTGATTTGACCAAGAAGGGTTCTGATGTGGTGAATTGGCCTCCTGAGGCAGTCTCTGCATTTCAGGAACTTAAGCAGAGATTCACTTCTGCTCCTGTTCTACGGCAGCCTGATGTTTCTCTACCATTTCAGGTGGAGGTTGATGCCTCTGAAATTGGGGCAGGTGCCGTTTTGTCCCAAAGAGATCCAGAGACCTCTAAAAGTAACCCTTGTGCCTTTTTCTCTCGAAAATTTTCTCCCACTGAACGTAATTATGACGTGGGTAATCGGGAGTTATTAGCCATGAAGTGGGCTTTTGAAGAGTGGAGACATTGGCTGGAGGGAGCCAAACATCAGGTGGTGGTCCTTACGGACCATAAGAATCTGGTTTATCTGGAATCTGCCAAGCGACTTAATCCTAGACAGGCCAGGTGGGCCTTGTTTTTCACACGTTTTAATTTTGTGGTTTCCTTTCTTCCTGGCACTAAGAATGTTAAGGCGGATGCCCTCTCGAGGAGTTTCCTGGCGGACTCTCCTGAGTTATCTGATCCTTCTGTTATTTTGAAAGAGGGTGTAGTTCTTTCCGCCATCTCGCCCAATTTTAGACTGGCTCTGGAGGGTGCCAGGAAGATAAGCCCGAGCGCTGCCCTGTTGGGAAATTGTTTGTCCCGGACCAGTAGAAAAAGAGTGTAATGTCTGAGATTCATTGTTCCGCGTTGGCCGGTCATCCCGGAATTTTTGGTACCAGGGACTTGGTTGGTCGGTCCTTTTGGTGGCCTACCTTGTCTCATGATGTCAGGGAGTTTGTGCAGTCCTGCGGGACTTGCTCTCGCTCCAAGCCTTGCTCTCGTTCTAGTGGTTTGTTGATGCCATTACCGGTGCCCAAGAGACCATGGACCCATATCTCTATGGATTTCATTTCCGACCTCCCTGTTTCTCAGAGAATGACCGTCATCTGGGTGATTTGCGATAGGTTTTCCAAGATGATACATCTTGTGCCATTACCTAAGTTGCCTTCCTCCTCTGAATTGGTGCCTTTGTTCCTTCAGCACGTGGTTCGTTTACACGGCATTCCTGAGAACATTGTGTCTGACAGAGGAGTCCAGTTTGTTTCCAGATTTTGGAGGACCTTTTGTTCTAAAATTGGTGTTCAATTGTCTTTCTCCTCGGCGTTTCATCCTCAGACCAATGGTCAAACTGAGAGAACAAACCAGACATTGGAGACTTATCTAAGATGCTTTGTGTCTGCTGATCAGGATGACTGGGTCTCTTTTTTGCCTTTGGCTGAGTTTGCTCTTAATAATAGGGCTAGCTCTGCCACTTTGATGTCTCCATTTTTCTGTAATTCTGGGTTTCACCCTCGATTTTCTTCTGGACAGACGGAGGCTTCTGTCTGCCCGGGTGTTGACTCTGTTGTGGAGCGTATGCAACAGATTTGGGACCAGGTAGTGGAGAGGTTGTCCCTCTCTCAGGAGAGGGCCCAGCGGTTTGCTAACCAGCATAGGACTGATGGTCCTCGGTTTAAAGTGGGGGACTTGGTCTGGTTGTCCTCAAGAAATATTCCTATGAGAGTGGCATCTCCTAAATTTAAGCCTAGGTTCATTGGACCTTATAAGATCATGGAGATTCTTAACCCTGTTTCTTTTCGTTTGCTTCTTCCAGGGACATTTAGGATCCATAACGTGTTCCACAAGTCCTTGTTGAAGAGGTTTGTTGAGCTAGTGGTTCCTACTACTGTGCCTCCTGACCCTGTTTTGGTTGAGGGCAATCTGGAGTATGTGGTTGAGAAAATATTGAATTCTCGTTTTTCTAGACGGAAACTCCAGTATTTGGTTAAATGGAGAGGTTATGGTCATGAAGACAATTCTTGGGTGTTTGCTTCGGACATCCATGCTAGGAGACTCATCCGTGCGTATCATAGAACTCATCCTGACTGACCTGGTTGCTCAAATGAGGGTTCGGTGACCCCTTCTCAAGGGGGTACTGTAGTGAATAGGCTGGAAATGAGTTCTGAGCAGAAGCTCCCTCTGGTGGTTACAAACGGTACTGGACTGTCCAGTGAAGATTGTGAGGATTGGGAATCAGGTGTTACTGACTGGTCTTATATAAGGGAGTCACCTTCCCATCAGGGTTGCCGGTGATCAATTGTTCTGGTCTCAATCCTTGATTCCTGTTTCCTTGGTAGCCTGCTGTGTCGTGTCTGAATCTCCTGCTAACAGATAAGACATTTTCTTCTTTTTGTTTTTGTGCTTGATTTTTGCATTTTGTCCTGCACTTCTGTGGGGGCCTTCAGGTCCCCTCTGGGGGCTTTTGCCTCTCAATTCAGTTCAGCCACTGATGTTTGTACATTTGCTTTTTCCAGTTTTTTCAGTGGCTGCTGTTTTGTTTTTGGTTACACCAGAGAACTAATTTAGGTGGTAGAGGTCGTGTGATCTCAGGTGTTTTTGAAATTAGTAGAGTTGGTGCTTTTCAGGGTTTTTTGGGATTGCAGTAAGTGCCCTTCCTATCCTTTTCTATTTAGTAAGTTTGGGCCCCAACGTTTGCTCATACTATTTTCTGTCTGTGTCAGTATTTCTTCTTGTCTAACCGCCATTACATGTTTGGGGGCTTTCTATGTTCTTAGGGGATCTGCTCCGGGGCAGATAGCTTTCCTCTTTCTATCTTTAGGTGTAGTTAGTTTCTCAGGCTGTGACGAGGCATCTAGGACCAACGTAGGAACGCTCCACAGCTGCCTCTAGTTGTGGTGGTTAGTCAGGGTACTGCAATCTCATAGTTTCCAACTGCTCTGGTGTATTTCCTTTTTTGCCTGCTCTCCTCAGCTACCAAATCATAACACTTTCTCCTGCCGCATGCTGTCCCTTCCCGCCAAGTCTGACTGCTTCCGCACGCACTCAGGCTTTTTTAACCTAGTCACACCCCCTGCTGACAAGTGCAAAGGTTGGTCCGGTTCTCTAAGCTTTCTCCCGGACAACAGAGGAGACAGTCCCAACAGTTCTGGACCCGGCGTAGAAGAGGTACCCTCAGTCCGGTCCTTCTTCTTACACATCTACCATAGAGAAAATAGATGTGTTAGGCCAAACTCTAGTACTTTATTGATGCTCGCATTTCTGTTAGTGATGGTTCTGTGTGATACATTTAAAGAGAACCTATCAGCATGATTTTGTAATGAAAAGTAAAGACATGACTGTAATGGTGCTGTAATACAGATTAAATTGATACCTTTAGTAAAGAAATGCACTTTGTGGTTCTTCATTAATCACAAATTGAAGTTTTCTGGTAATTTGATTTTGGTGCACAGGGGTCGGACTGTCACGGGGTCTTCTCACCATCTGTGATACCCTGGCTCCTCTGCTGCCTACAGTCTGTGACTGACCTGCCGCCTCTATTTGAAATCTCAGCAATGACCGTTCATTCACATACTGGAGCATTATCCGAATGCTGACCTCTATATAACCTTGCCCACACCACTGATTGGCAGCTTTCTGTGTGCACTGTGCATAGGCAGAAAACTGCTGATCAGTGGAGGGTGAAGTTACATAGAAATCATGAATATGAAGGACTTCATGGCAGCAGGTTTACTAGCCCTCCTGCTGATTAAAACAATGATTTTATAAAAACTTCACCAATCAGCCCAGTAAGTGACACATCGCTGGAATCATGTTCTCTGTCTCTACATTATGCTGTTTTGTGATTAGGTGGCAAAACATTGTGACAGATTTTCAGAAAGAACTGATTTCTATGAGATCAAAGTTTTAACGATTATAAAAGTACAATATAGACTGCTAAACTTCCAAGGACAGTATAAGCCATGTAATTATCAAGTAATAGTCACACAATATCTGAGCCAGTGAGCCCTAGCTACTGTGCGATCATACAGAATCCCTTTAAATAATACCTGTATTTTGCAGTCAGACCTAGGAGAAAATCTGTTAAGTCTTTTAAGATAGTACATACCGCCTTTGTTCATGAGATATGTGTGCGATAGTGAGCATTGTGTTGATAGAAGCAGTGACATCCATCCTCGGGGCCCCATTGATGAAATAAATACTATATGGTGTACATTTTTTTCTCTGCAGTGGTGCACAGCATAGAAAAGCGCAATCTGCTGCTCTTTCTTAAACAATTGAATAAATTATATGTATTCATCTACCTGCTAGATGGAGGCCAAAAGGATGCACTGATGAATGAAGGCTTATGGAAATGGAAATGTACTCACAGGCAGATTTTCTCGGCATACACTCACTTGGCACTTTGTCTTTATCTAAGCGAGTCAGGCAATAGAAGAATATATGGGATAATCTGATACTGATATTTGATAATTTTGGTGTATAGGTTGACTTTAACTCCTTCACCACCTTTGTTTTTTTCCGTTTTTGTGTTCTATTTTTGCTCCCTTCTTCCCAGAGCCATAACTTTTTATTTTTATTTTTCCATCAATATGGCCATGTAAGGGGTTGTTTTTTGCCGGACGAGTTGTACTTTTGAACGACTCCACTGGTTTTACCATATAGCAGTGATGGCGAACCTTTCTGAGATCGAGTGCCCAAACTGCAACCTAAAACTCAATTATTTATGATGAAGAGTAGTGTTGAGCATTCCGATACCGCAAGTATCGGGTATCGGCCGATATTCGCGTTATCGGAATTCCGATACTTAATTCCGATACTTTTTCCATATCGTATACCGGAATCGGAAGTTCCCATAATTCTTTGAGAGGCAATGTGATTTTAGTCAGCCAATGAGGAATCCTACGAAGTGTGGGCACATCCTGTGATGCTGCGGTCATCTTAACTAATGGCATGGCTGTGATTGGCTGCTGAAATGATGTCAGAATGCACTATAAAAGGCGCCGCCGCCATTTTAGCGTCACTGTGCTGTGAACTCAGTAAGGGACAGAACGCTACTCTGCTCACTCTGAGGGACAGTTAGATATTGCGATTTTGTGTACTACTGTGCTTGAGGCAGGCTAGTTTACCAACCGCTGTGTAAAGCTTCATTTTGCCAGTGTTGTTTTAACAGCTCTGTGCAAGGTGTGTGTGTGACAGTGCAGGTGACGCTGCAGTTTGCTCTGCATCCACCGCTGTTTGTAGGCATCTGCACGTGTCCCTTTTTTTTTTTTTTTTTTTCTTTATTTTATTTAGTGGAATTGGTGCAGCTCCATTATATTAGAAAAAAATCAAATCTATTAGTGTGACGTGCTTCCATCCGTATACAATACATTGGTTGCAAACACTATAGAAGTACAGAAAGGAGCTTTTCACAGATTGTGGACAGTTGTGTTTCAGTGTTCACTTCAGTCTGTGTTTTTTACTTTTTTGAGTGCAGATCACGCTCCAGTTACATGTTCAAGCACTGCTGCTTGTACTCTGCTGAGCGTGTCTCAGTGGCTCATCCTTTTCATTTATCTCCAATTGGTTCTGCTACATTCCATTTAAAATAAATCTAATCTATTAGTGTGACGCGCTTCCATCCGTATACAATACATTGGTTGCAAACACTATAGAAGTACAGAAAGGAGCTTTTCACAGATTGTGGACAGTTGTGTTTCAGTGTTCACTTCAGTCTGTGTTTTTTACTTTTTTGAGTGCAGATCACGCTCCAGTTACATGTTCAAGCACTGCTGCTTGTACTCTGCTGAGCGTGTCTCAGTGGCTCATCCTTTTCATTTATCTCCAATTGGTTCTGCTACATTCCATTTAAAATAAATCTAATCTATTAGTGTGACGCGCTTCCATCCGTATACAATACATTGGTTGCAAACACTATAGAAGTACAGAAAGGAGCTTTTCACAGATTGTGGACAGTTGTGTTTCAGTGTTCACTTCAGTCTGTGTTTTTTACTTTTTTGAGTGCAGATCACGCTCCAGTTACATGTTCAAGCACTGCTGCTTGTACTCTGCTGAGCGTGTCTCAGTGGCTCATCCTTTTCATTTATCTCCAATTGGTTCTGCTACATTCCATTTAAAATAAATCTAATCTATTAGTGTGACGCGCTTCCATCCGTATACAATACATTGGTTGCAAACACTATAGAAGTACAGAAAGGAGCTTTTCACAGATTGTGGACAGTTGTGTTTCAGTGTTCACTTCAGTCTGTGTTTTTTACTTTTTTGAGTGCAGATCATGCTCCAGTTACATGTTCAAGCACTGCTGCTTGTACTCTGCTGAGCGTGTCTCAGTGGCTCATCCTTTTCATTTATCTCCAATTGGTTCTGCTACATTCCATTTAAAATAAATCTAATCTATTAGTGTGACGCGCTTCCACCCGTATACAATACATTGGTTGCAAACAATATAGAAGTACACAAACGGGCCTTTCACAGCTACTGAACATGGGTTTTTAATTTTTAACTAAAATATGTATTTTTTCAAATGACACAAATATAAGTAATGTTGAAGAGAATAGTCCTACATCCATTGTTTGCACAATATTACAGGTGTACATCATGTCCCTTAATCAACAATGTATTATTATATTTACTTGTATGCTTTTATTTAAAAGCCAAGACACAGAAGGATAACCTTCGCACTGCAGCTGTTGTCAAAGTTCAACCCACATTATGCACTTCCAACATTGCAGCATTTGAGGCATGATGTGAGTTGGATTGGTCAAAGTTATGGAGTGAGAAGGTTCACCATCAGTACCCTATAGCATAAGTATGCTTTTGTGTTAGCATTTGTGTTAGACATGTGGATATCTGCCATAATATGTCACAATTATTTAGTTACAGATTTGTTACCAACATAATCATTGAATGGTTTTAAATTTGACGTTTCACTTGTTTACAGCTTAGAAATAAGGGTGTAGCCTGATATCTATGTGTAGCACTAGCCACTTTAACATGTCATGTTTTTTTAAACATGTGTAGCTAGGTAGCAGTAATTTTTGCCGGACACACAGCAGGGGAACAGCAGGCGTTACTGAACCCCACTATCACTATAGCTTGTGTATTGGTCTGTGGACACGACACTTCTGAGCAGCAACTGGCAGTGTTGTAGCCCAGGGAGTATAGCTCAGGTGGTAGAAAGATGAACATAACAGGAGACATGGAAAACGTTGCCAACCAGTTAGTTAATCTGAAACCGGACAGGCAAATTCAGGCGAGATCCATGCCTAGTTCATTTTCAGAAAAGTAAGCCGTTCTACATTATCGTAGGATAGTCGCATGCAACGGTCTGTTAGTACACCACCTGCAGCAGTAAAGACGCGCTCCGATAATACACTGCCAGCAGATCAAGCCAGCACCTCCAATGCATACTGGCTAAGCTCTGGCCATGTATCCAGCTTAGAGACACAAAACTTGAATGGGGAAGAGCCATCTGGGAGTACACTGAGAGGGCAAGACATGTAGTCTGTCACCATCTTACGGAAATGTTGCCTCCTGCTGACTGGAGCCGTCTCGGATGGTGTAGACATTGGTGGCGCTGCCACAAAACTTCGACACATTTGGAACATACTGTTCTTGCCCTGTGCAGAGGCGCTGCTTGTGCTCCCTCTTGTTGCAGAGCTGTCTCCACTGCCTCGACGCACAGAGCTGCTTTGTAAATCAGTAGCAGCAGCAGTGCTCTCGGCTGGAATGGAGAACATTATGGATTGCACCAGTGTGTCTTGGTACTTCCGCATTTTACGCTCCCGGTTCAACGGTGTGATGAGGCTTTGTAAGTTGTCCCGGTAGCGAGGGTCTAGGAGGGTGTACACCCAATAATCAGACGTGGTGTGAATGTGTTCGATGCGGCGGTCGTTTCTCAGCCACTGCAGCATGAAATCAACCATGTGCTGCAGACTCCCAACTGGCCAAGAAACGTTGTCCCCTGCAAGAGGCGTCATCTCCGCCTGCTGTGCATCACCCCACCCTTGGTCTACATACTGACTAGAGCATTGTCTACCTCCCTCTGGAGCGATGTCTTCCTCCTCCATTGACTCCTCCTCATCCTCCTCACAAAGTCCTTCAAATACATATAAATTTACAAAATTTAAAACTCAAAATTTAAAAACTTTGTATCATAATTCTGTAACATCAGTTTATGGAAACACAATAGCATTACAAAAGGATAGACAAAAAATGTACATTATGTGCTTTGTAAATACATTAAAAGTTTGTAATGGTTATGAAAATATAGACAGCGACTCTGGAGGTTCAATTGTTGATACAGCATGGTACTTTGAAAGTCCTCCAGCCCTTTGTGAGGAACCACGTTGCGCTGACTGTCCAGAAGGTGATGGAATTTGTGACTCCTCATCCTCCACCTCTTCCAAAACCTCATGCCTTAGTGCTTGCAGTGTTTTTTGAAGCAGGCAGATAAGGGGGACAGTCAGGCTGACTAGTGCATCATCTGCACTCGCCATCCGCGTTGACTCATCAAACGCACGCAAAACGTGGCAGATATCCTTCATAGAGTTATTCGCCACTCATTACACTGGCAGTGGCTGCCCATTCATTATAGGATCCAATTCTAATTACTGGTTCTCACCAACATAGCTCTCCACAGCGCAGCACCCCCCTACATCTCCTCCCTTATTTATATTTATCGGCCTAACCGACTGCTGCACTCTGCAAACGACCTTCGACTAACCTCTGCACTAATCCGTACCTCCCACTCCCAACTCCAAGACTTCACCCGCGCTGCGCCAATCCTCTGGAATGCTCTACCCCAAGAAATTAGGACTATCCGCAATTTGGATGGTTTCAGGCGCTCCCTCAAAACACATTTGTTCACAGTGGCCTATCACATTCACTAATCAAAGTCATTCTATGTGTAATTCTGTGTGTGTAGCCCATTCACTATCTCCATGCATCCCTCACTTCCTTAAAATGGCTGGACCATCATTGTAAAAACACCATTGTATATAAACACCTGTACTTTGTATCTCCCACACCTCATTGTAGATTGTAAGCTTTCACCAGCAGGGGCGGCTGATTTTGCTTTAATTATTGTATTGTTAACGTTGTTACTTATGACTCGTGTTTTGAAACTGTTAAACTGTAAAGCACTGCGGAATATTATGGCGCTATATAAATAAATAATATTATTATTCTTATTATAGAGGCCCACTCAGTAGTGGTGAAGTGTGAACGCCGCAAATTGCGAGTTGACTGCGCCTGATGCAGCTGATACTCCATTACTGTTGGCTGCTGCTCACACAACCGCTCCAACATATGTAACGAGGAATTCCACCTGGTGGGTACGTCACATATAATGCGATGTTCATGAAGGTGAAATCTGCGTTGCAGAGCTGCAATCAGCGATCTGGCCATGCTGGAACGTCGCAAGTGAGCGCACTCTAGGCGGACCTTGTGCAGCAGTGCATCAAGATCCGGATAGTCCCTCAAAAAACTCTGCACGACCAAGTTGAGCACATATGACAGACATGGTATGTGAGTGAGGTTGCCAAGGCCCAGAGCTGACACCAGATTTCGGCCATTGTCACACACTACCAAGCCTGCCTGTAGATTCTCTTCCAAAAACCACACGTCGCTCTCCTGCTTATGGCATTACAGAGCTCCTGCGCTGTGTGGCTAAGATTCCCCATGGAAATTAATTTCAGGATGGCCTGTTGACATTTGGACACGGCTGTGCTCATATCGGTCGCAACAGGTAAACGTTCACGGGTCCATGTGGAGGTAGACCGTGACGGCTCCTGCAGCGATGATTCTGAGGAACTGGAATAGGAGGAGGAATCAATGTGTACAGACTTGATTCCTGCAATCCTTGGAGTTGGCAGAACACGTACAGCGCCACTCGCAAGATCAGTACCCGGCCCCTGCACAACATTGACCCAATGGGCAGTGAGGGAAAGGTATTGTCCCTGGCCATGGGTGTTAGAACCCTCTTGTTAGGTTTGTTTCAGTTTGCTGGTCACATGACCTTTTTTCCCTATTTAGTCTGGCTCCGCCCTTCTGGCTTTGCTTGACTTCATGTATTATCTACTGTTAAGCTAGCCGGGTGCTTAGGTGCCTTAATCTGTGAGTTTGCTTGATGTTAGGATCACAAAGTATTTATTTTTCTGTTTAATTATCCATGCTCAATTTATGTTAGGACTAGGAGGTGTCCACCTTTTCTCCCAGTCCCTAGATCTTGTAGGGATTACTCCCTCGCAACTATAGGTCTTCGTTCACACTAGATGAGACTTTAGCGGGTCTGGTCGCAGGATCAGGTTCCCCGCTACATCGTAGGGATTCAGCTTAGTTGTATTGTAGGGACAGAATTCCCTTCTTTCCTTACTGGTTGTAGCAGATCATAACAATGGGTACTGGTCCACGCATCGGTGGTCAGGTGGACCTTGCTACTGAGGGCTTTTAGTAGCGCATGTTTAATTTTTCCCTCAACATGCTTTTGCAGACCAGGGATGGCTTGCCTGCTGAAATGAAATCGGCTTGCACATTGTATTGTGGATTGACAATGATATTCAGTTACGGAAACTGTCTGTCTCCACCAGCCTGAATCACAGCATTTCAAGGGACAGGAGTTTTGCAATGCCAGCATTCAGAGCCTGTGCTCGGCATGGTTTGCGGAGTATGGCCGTCTTTTATCCCATGCCTGTGCTACCGCTGGCTGTTTTGTGGCCTGGGAGTGTGAGGATGACAGGGAACTTGCTGCTGTGTGTGGAATAAACAGTTTGTCTCTGGACAACAGTGGCCGAGGTTCTTCCATGGCGATCCTGTGAGGAAGCATAACCAGCTGTGTTGAGCTCGATGAAGAGGCTTCAACACAACCTGAAGATGTAGGTGCTGCTGTAGGTTGGCCTACATCTCCAGTGTGTCTTTGTAACTCAACTACGTGCTTTGTCCGCCATGTTTCCACATATTTGTGGTATTGAGGTGACTGCACTTTTAGCTTTTTTTAAATTTTTTGATTACACAGCTTGATTTCACATACAAATATCATGTGCAAGTGTTGAAAAAAGGGGCCACGCAGTGCAAGTCCGGGGGGCGACGTTTTGACTTTTTGGGAAAACAATGTCCCAACGGGCCAAATGGAGGCTCAGGAACCGGGTTCTGCAGCCTAACTCTCCCCCTGTTTGTACCCTTGGGGGGAAGTTTTCCCTATCTTCCTTCTATCCTAAACCCTTTCTCTAGGGGCCCCTTTCCCCCTTTCAACCAAAGTACTGTTTTCTACCCACAAAGCTCTCCACAGGGAGCACCCCCCTACATCCCTCCCATTTCTACTATCGGCCCAACCGACTGCTGCCTCTGCAAACGACTTTCGACAACCCCCTCACTAATACGTACCTCCCACTCCCGACTTTCCCGACTTCTCCCTCTCGCCAACCTCTGGGAAACTGTACCCCAAAATTGGACTATCCACAAATTTTCATGGTTCAGGCGCTCCCCAAACCATTTTTTCAGAGCGGCCTATCCATTCATAATCAAATCTTTTTATGTTTCGTGTAAGTGTGTGTGTGTTCTGCCCTTTTACTACTCCACCCCCATCCCTTTGATGGTGGGAAATCATTGGTAATGACCATTTATATAAACACCTATACTTTGTATCTCCCCCATCTCATTGTAATTTTAAGCTGTCCAGCAGGGCGACTTTTTTAGCTTAAATATTTTATTGTTAACGTTGTTACTTTTATGACTTTTTCGAAATGCTAAACGTAAAGCGCTGCGGAAAATTTGGCGCTAAAAAAATAAATATTTTTTATTCCCTGAGCTGCTCCCACCACCTCCGTTCTTCAGCCTTTTGGGGTTTTTTACCTCATCATCCCCCCTACCCCTTTCCAACACCCGCTGTTTGGGGGGGCGGCCAGCCCATGCCCCAACGAAACTGGCACCGGGTCTT
>JARQOD010000004.1:502780999-502939829 GCA_033576555.1 Oophaga sylvatica
GGAACCCATCACCCACCACTACCCTCTCCAACCCGCTGTTGTTGGGTGGTCTGCCAGCACCATGCTCAACGAAACTGGCAACTGAGTCTCTCACCAATGCGTTCTGCGGTGTGCTGACCTCGGCCGGCTCACCCGCCTCTTCGATTCGGGAGGAGACACAGCTGTTGCCACACCATATGCCTCTTCTTCACATTCCAGAATGCTGCTGGCTGGCCCCTGTTTCCAACCAACAGATTCGAGAACAGAAGCAAACTCACGGCCCTGTAAGAGCTCTTGACGCCTGGGCAATTTGGAGGCGGGAAGAGACTGTGGTTGTTCAACATGCTGTGTCCGAAGGAGGTGGAAGCTATTAATCGTGCATTGGCTGCCATCCAACCAACAACGCTTCAATTTGTTCTTCACGCAGCAGGGGGTACGCTGAGCCCCAAAAGTGCCTAAAGGAACGTCACGGGAAAACTGGTGGATGCGTGTCACTGGGTGCGCAGCACCACAAATCCCCACGTCCTCCCGCTGCAAATCCACGGCCTCGCCAGACCACTGCCTTACTCACTGACTTCTTCATCTTGGTAATTGATAAAGAAAGTGAAAAAGTTAAGGCCAATTGGTTATTCCTCACAGCCACAGGAACCCGCAGACAACGTTCAGTATCGTGAAAGGCCCCTTTGTGGACTTTTTAATGTTTGCAACCATGTATTGTATACGGATGGAAGCGGTCACACTAATAGATTTGATTTTTTTTCCCTAAATGGAGGCCACCAATTAGAAAAAATTGAAGATGAGGCAAGAACCGCTCAGCAGACCTACAACCGGCAGTGGTTGAAGTACAAACTGGAGGCGTAATCTCACTCACAAAATGAAAACCTCACAGATGCAGTGAACACTGAAACACAACTATTCACTATCTGTGAAAAGCTCCTTTGTTACTTTAAAGTGTTTGCAAAAAAGTATTGTTACGGAGGAAGCGCCACACTAATAGATTAGATTTTTTCCACTAAAATGGGCAGCACCAATTAAAAAAAAATTGAAGGATGAGGCAGTGACACACGCCAGCAGACTCAACCGCATGGTTTGAAGTACAAACTGGAGGTAATCTGCACTCACAAAATGAAAAGTCACAACTACAGTGAACACTGAAACAAACTATTCACTATCTGTGAAAAGTCCTTTGTGTACTCTAAGTGTTTGCAACCAAGTATTGTAACGGATGGAACGCGCCACTAATGATTAGATTTTTTTCCACTAAAAGGAGCGCACCAATTAGAGAAAAATGTGAAGGATGAGGCAGGACACCGTCAGCAGACTACAACCGCAGGGGTTTTGAAGTACAAACTGGAGCTAATCTGCATCACAAAATGAAACTCACAGACTACAGTGAACACTGAAACACAACTATTCACTATCTTGAAAAGCTCCTTTGGTATTCTATATGTTTGCAACCAATGTATTGTATCGGAGGGAAGCCGTCACACTAATAGATAATTTTTTCCCTAAAAGGAGCAGCCCAATTAGAGAAAAAAGTGAAGGTGAGGCATTGACACACCTCAGCAACTACAACCGGCAGTGGTTAAGTACAAACTGGGGAAATCTGCACTCACAAAATGAAAAGCTCCCAGACTACATGAACAGAAAACACAACTATTACTATCTTGAAAAGCCCTTTGTTATTCTAAGGTTTGCAACCAATTATTGTATAGGGGATGGAACGCTCACACTAATAATTAGATTTTTTCCACAAAATGGAGCGCACCAATTAAGAAAAAATTGAAGGAGAGGCAGTGAACACACGCTCAGCAGACTACAACCGGAGTGGTTGAAGTACAAACTGGAGCGAAACTGCACTCACAAAATGAAAAGCCCACAGACTACAGTGAACCTGAAACACAACTATTCCTACTTGAAAAGCCCTTTTGTACTTCTATATTTTCAACCATGTATTGTATACGGATGGAAGCGCGTACACTAAAATTAGATTTTTTTTCCCTAAAAGGACCACCATTAAGAAAAATGGAAGGATGGGCAGTGACACACGCTCAGAACTACAACCGGCAGGGTTGAAGACAACCTGGAGCTGATCTGCACCAAAAAATCAAAACCTCCAACTGCAGTGAACCCTGAAACACAATATTCATAGTTATTGTATACGGATGTTGTATACGAATGGAAGCACGTCACACTAAAGATTTGATTTTTTTCTAATATATGGAGCGCACCAATTCCACAAAATAAAATAAAAAAAAAAAGAGTATGACACGGCAAGCCAACAAACCAGCGGTGGTCAGACAAACTGCAGCGTCACCTGCACTGCACACACACCTTCACAGAGCTGTTAAAACAACATGGCAAAATGAAGCTTTTTCACAGCTTTGGTAAACTAGCCTGCCTCAAGCACAGTTTTAAAAAAAAATCGCAATATCAATGTCCCCAGATGAGAGAGTAGCGTTTGTCCCTTACTGATTCACGCCAGTGACGTTTAAAAGGCGGCGGCGCTTTTATAGTGCATTCGAATCATTCACAGCCAATCACCCTGCCATTATTAAGATGACCGAGCAACAGGATGTGCCCACACTTCGTAGGATCCTAATTGGCTGACTAAAATCAATTGCCTCTCAAAGAATTTGGAACTTCCGATTCGGTATACGATATTGAAAAAGTTCGGAATTAAGATCGGAATTCCGATAAGCGAATATCGGCCGTACCCGATACTTGCGTATCGGAACTCAACACTAGCCTTAGTATATTTTTTAAGTAAATTGTTAAAATTTATTTTTGTTTGTTAAAAGTACAATCCTTAGGTGATCTTTTTCAGATGAGTACTACAATAATATCACTTTCTATATTTTTTTGTTAATTACTCATCCCCTACAGTATTCCGTTGTCTGGGGTACCTCACGTAATTCTAGCACTCCAAAAAAGCATTCAAAAATTTGCTGGTTAAATTTTTCACCCCCTACATATCCCAGGTCTGGGTACATTTCTTTGGTATATACAATCAAAAGTTTAAAATGTTTTGCGTACAATTAGTCTCCATACCTGTAACGTGCTTTTGGACCAAAAGAAGGAGAAACCACACAAGCTCCCAAGAAAGTGACTACAGAAATTTGGGGCCAGAGGAAGCTTCACAACAGCAGGGGTTCAGGAACTTAGTCCGGATCCAGGCAACTACCTAAATCCCAACTCAGGTCGATCCTTTACCAGTTTGGTTATTTCAGATGCGAACAGGAGAGCCAGGATCTAGGACTGGTGGTGGACACGGGGCTAAGCTTTCAGAAGAACAGGTGGTGACCAAGACAATGTCTGGAAAAATTTTTTGGACCCGTTAGGCACAAAATACCAAGAGTTACTCTTGGGAATGGGCATTACTTATGCCGTCAACGAGAAAGGGTCCCTTTTAAGGTTTGGGACCCTCACAAACTCGTTCCCACAGGCAATAGAGACGGCACCTTTCCTCGAAAGCTGCAAGAGAGATGGCTAAACCAGGGTCATGTTCCCGAAATGGAGGGGCAAAAAATTTCTGGATTAAGTAGGTTGTGATCCGAGAAGGAAGGGGCAGATTGAACCCTTCTTGGGGGTGAAAGGGCCTGGGAAAGGCGCTTTTTGAGGTGGTTAACAATCTACTACCTCCTCTGAAAGACATAGTTTGCTTGGATTCCCCACCTCACATGTGGGAAGCGATTTAGGTGACAAAAGGTTCTGTTGCCCATTTCTATATGTCGGTAGCTCCAGCACTAGCTGAAGTTGGGCCACTCACATCCAGGCACCAGAGAATCAGGCTCCAGGAAGCAGGTGGAGGCAGTATCCCCAGCCTCCCGAGGAAGGAGAAGAAGAAGCTGACATCTGAAGAGGATTACTGTATTACACTCCTTATAATTTTTTAATTGGCTTTGCACTTTGTGTAAAGCCTTTATCGTGTAGGAATACAGCAGCTACGCTTTAAAAATATTTGAATGAGGCCCTCAGTTGTTGCCTTTCAGGAGTCTATGGATGACCCTCTTTAGAATGTTTTCCTGACTTTGCACTTTCTGCAAAGCTTTATGAGTATAGAATTGCATAAACTAAACTTTCAAAATATTTACATTCCAGATTTATTTCTTCATTCAGTTAGTCATCTATACAGTGTAAAGCAGGTTTTGGTACATTACAGTGGCATGTAAAGCTACAAAAAGCTTTAAAACATTTGGCTGGGTTACATTTCTCACCCAAACCTATATTGTGGTCTGGGGTAAATTTCCGTAAATATATAACACAAAAAGTTTAAACTTTTTGCTGGGTTAAATTTCTTAGCTATATACCATTCGATGATCTGAGGTAAATATCTCTGATATTTAACCTTCCAAAAACACTTTCCAAAATGTATCTGATTTCAATTTCTCAATCCATAGAGAATTATGTGATCTGAGGTACATTTCAGTAGAAAATAACACTCCAAAAAAGAGTTAAAAAAAAATTCTGGTTTAAATTAGTCATTCATAGAGTATATCTTGTTCTGGGGTACATTTTGTTAGTATATAACCCTCCGAAAAATGAATAGAAAATGTATCAGTATTATATTCCTTATCCATAGAGGTTTACATATTCTTGGGTAGAATACATGTTCTTTTGTATATTTTAGTGATATCTAACCCTCCCAAAAAATTTTTTGAAATGTATCTGTATTATACTTCTCATCCATAGAGTATTATGTCTTCTTGGGTGCCTTCCGGTGGTATTTAACTCTCCAAAAAATTGTTCAAAAATTTATCAGTGTTATATTGCTCATCCACCCAGTATTACATGCTCTTGGGTACATTTTGGTGGTATTAAACCTTAAAAATTGTTCAAAATTGTTCAAAAATGTATCTGAACTAATCGATGGAGTATTACAAGTTCTTTGGTACATTTAAGTGGAATAAAACACTCCAAAAAGGGTTAAAACATGTATCTACTACCTCCTCTGAAAGAGCATAGTTTGCTTGGGATTCCCCACCTCACATGTGGAAGCGATTTAGGTGACAAAAGGTTCTGTTGCCCATTTCTATATGTCGGTAGCTCCAGCACTAGCTGAAGTTGGGCCACTCACATCCCAGGCACCAGAGAATCAGGCTCCAGGAAGCAGGTGGAGGCAGTATCCCCAGCCTCCCGAGGAAGGAGAAGAAGAAGCTGACATCTGAAGAGGATTACTGTATTACACTCCTTATAATTTTTTAATTGGCTTTGCACTTTGTGTAAAGCCTTTATTCGTGTAGGAATACAGCAGCTACGCTTTAAAAATATTTGAATGAGGCCCGTCAGTTGTTGCCTTTCAGGAGTCTATGGATGACCCTCTTTAGAATGTTTTCCTGACTTTGCACTTTCTGCAAAGCCTTTATGAGTATAGAATTGCATAAACTAAACTTTCAAAATATTTACATTCCAGATTTATTTCTTCATTCAGTTAGTCATCTATACAGTGTAAAGCAGGTTTTGGTACATTACAGTGGCATGTAAAGCTACAAAAAAGCTTTAAAACATTTGGCTGGGTTACATTTCTCACCCAAACGCTATATTGTGGTCTGGGGTAAATTTCCGTAATATATAACACAAAAAGTGTTAAACTTTTTGCTGGGTTAAATTTCTTAGCTATATACCATTCGATGATCTGAGGTAAATATCTCTGATATTTAACCTTCCAAAAACACTTTCCAAAATGTATCTGATTTCAATTTCTCATCCATAGAGAATTATGTGATCTGAGGTACATTTCAGTAGAAAATAACACTCCAAAAAAGAGTTAAAAAAAATTCTGGTTTAAATTAGTCATTCATAGAGTATATCTTTTCTGGGGTACATTTCGTTAGTATATAACCCTCCGAAAAATGAATAGAAAATGTATCAGTATTATATTCCTTATCCATAGAGGTTTACATATTCTTGGGTAGAATACATGTTCTTTTGTATATTTTAGTGATATCTAACCCTCCCAAAAAATTTTTTGAAATGTATCTGTATTATACTTCTCATCCATAGAGTATTATGTCTTCTTGGGTGCCTTCCGGTGGTATTTAACTCTCCAAAAAATTGTTCAAAAATGTATCAGTGTTATATTGCTCATCCACCCAGTATTACATGCTCTTGGGTACATTTTGGTGGTATTAAACCTAAAATTGTTCAAAATTGTTCAAAAATGTATCTGAACTAATCGATGGAGTATTACAAGTTCTTTGGTACATTTCAGTGGAATAAAACACTCCAAAAAGGGTTATAACATGTATCTACTACCTCCTCTGAAAGAGCATAGTTTGCTTGGGATTCCCCACCTCACATGTGGAAGCGATTTAGGTGACAAAAGGTTCTGTTGCCCATTTCTATATGTCGGTAGCTCCAGCACTAGTTGAAGTTGGGCCACTCACATCCCAGGCACCAGAGAATCAGGCTCCAGGAAGCAGGTGGAGGCAGTATCCCCAGCCTCCCGAGGAAGGAGAAGAAGAAGCTGACATCTGAAGAGGATTACTGTATTACACTCCTTATAATTTTTTAATTGGCTTTGCACTTTGTGTAAAGCCTTTATGCGTGTAGGAATACAGCAGCTACGCTTTAAAAATATTTGAATGAGGCCCACCAGTTGTTGCCTTTCAGGAGTCTATGGATCACCCTCTTTATAATGTTTTCCTGACTTTGCACTTTCTGCAAAGCCTTTATGAGTATAGAATTGCATAAACTAAACTTTCAAAATATTTACATTCCAGATTTATTTCTTCATTCAGTTAGTCATCTATACAGTGTAAAGCAGGTTTTGGTACATTACAGTGGCATGTAAAGCTACAAAAAAGCTTTTAAACATTTGGCTGGGTTACATTTCTCACCCAAACGCTATATTGTGGTCTGGGGTAATTTTCCGTAATATATAACACAAAAAGGGTTAAACTTTTTGCTGGGTTAAATTTCTTAGCTATATACCATTCCATGATCTGAGGTAAATATCTCTGATATCTAACCTTCCAAAAACACTTTCCAAAATGTATCTGGTTTCAATTTCTCATCCATAGAGAATTATGTGATCTGAGGTACATTTCAGTAGAAAATAACACTCCAAAAAAGAGTTAAAAAAAAATTCTGGTTTAAATTAGTCATTCATAGAGTATATCTTGTTCTGGGTACATTTCGTTAGTATATAACCCTCCAAAAAATGAATAGAAAATGTATCAGTATTATATTCCTTATCCATAGAGGTTTACATATTCTTGGGTAGAATACATGTTCTTTTGTATATTTTGGTGATATCTAACCCTCCCAAAAATTTTTTTTAAATGTGTCTGTATTATACTTCTCATCCATAGAGTATTATGTCTTCTTGGGTGCCTTCCGGTGGTATTTAACTATCCAAAAAATTGTTCAAAAATTTATCAGTGTTGTATTGCTCATCCACCCAGTATTACATGCTCTTGGGTACATTTTGGTGGTATTAAACCTTTAATAAAATTGTTCAAAAATGTATCTGAACTAATCGATGGAGTATTACAAGTTCTTTGGTACATTTCAGTGGAATAAAACACTCCAAAAAGGGTTAAAACATGTATCTGGATTAAATTAGTCATCTATAGAGAATACCGTGTTCTGGGGTACATTTTGTTGGTGTCTAACCCTCCAAAAATTGTTAAATTTTTTTTCGGTATTATATTGCTTATCCATAGAGTATTACATGTTCTTGCGTACATTTTGATGGTATGTAAACCTCAAAACAAGTTGTCAGCTTTTTTTCGGTTTTATATTTGCTCATCCATACAATATTACATATTCTTAAGTACATTTCGGCCATATTATTGTGACTATCATGTAACTTTTATTTGCTTAGCTATGACATCCTGATGATTTATTAAACTTTTGAATTATTTATTTTATATTCTTTAGCTTAGAAAAGGAAACATGAATATTTAAGGTCAGTTTTAAGGTTACTTTTCAACTTCAACCAGTTCCAGGGTGCCTATAGATTTTTGTATATGGGTGAAATGCACTTTAGTCTGCACTTACACTTTAAAATGTCAATGAAGAGCAAACTACTTGAACAAGATCGAGCAGGACCATCGATCTAGCTATCAGTCACAGTCTCTCCCCAGAAAGAAGGCAAAGATGGTTTATTATCTCTCAATACATGTGTGTGTACACCATGTTCCAAATTATTATGCAAATTGGTTTTAAGTGTCATAGCGTTTTTTTTTGCTTTTTTTTGTAAATGAAACCCATTGATGGTATTGTGTCTCAGGGTTCTTTGGATCACTGAAATCAATCTTAGAAACCTGTGATAATTAGTTTGCCATGTGATCCCAATAAAAGGAAAACTGGATGTTCCACACTATTAAGCAGGCCAGAGTTTTCAAGTAACATGGGAAAGAAAAAGGATCTCTCTGCTGCTGAAAAGCATCAAATAGTGCAATGCCTTGGTCAAGGGATGAAAACATTAGATATTTCCCGAAAACTTAAGCGTGATCATCGTACTGTTAAGAGATTTGTGGCTGATTCTGAGCACAGACGTGTTCATGCTGATAAAGGCAGAATGAGGAAGGTTTCTGCCAGGCAAGTTCATCGGATTAAGAGAGTAGCTGCTAAAAAGCCATTGCAAACCAGCAAACAGATATTTGAAGCTGCTGGTACCTCTGGAGTGCCTCGAAGCTCAAGGTGTAGGATCATTAAAAGGCTTGCTGTGGTGCATAAACCTATTATTCCACCACCCCTAAACTATTCTCACAAGAAGAAACAGTTGTCGTGGGCCCAGACATACAAGAAGACTAATTTTCAAACAGTTTGTTTACTGATGAGTGTCGAGCAACCCTGGATGGTCCAGATGGTTGGAGTAGTGGATGGTTGGTGGATGGCCACCATATCCCAGCAAGGCTGCGACGTCAGCAAGGAGGTGGAGGAGTCATGTTTTGGGTCGTAATCATGGGAGAAACAGCTGGCAGGGCACTTTAAGTTTCCTGAAGGTGTGAAAATGACCTCTGCAAAGTATATAGAGTTTCTGAACTTTCTTCCATGGTCGAAAAAGCAGAAACGTGCCTTCAGGAGCAAAATCAAATTCATGCATGACAATGCACCATCTCATGCTGCAAAGAATACCTCCAAGTTATTGGCTGCTATGGGCATTAAAGGAGATAAACTCATGGTGTGGCCACCATCTTCCCCTGACCTCAACCCTATAGAGAACCTTTAGAGTATCATCAAGCAAAAGATCTATGAGGCTGGGAGGCAGTTCACATCAAAACAGCAGCTCTGGGAGGCTATTCTGAATTCATGCAAAGAAATACAAGCAGAAACTCCAAAAACTCACAAGTTCAATGGATGCAAGAATTGTGAAGGTGATATCAAAGAAGGGTTCCTATGTTAACATGTAACTTGGCCTGTTAGGATGTTTTGAAGTTAAATAGCTTTTTTGTTCAGTGAATGTGACCTCCTAATGCTGCAAATTCCACAAATGGGCATTTTCAGTTCTTTAAAACATATCAAATGTTTAGAAATTCTACTGTGCCTAATAATTTGGAACAGTGCATTTTGAGTTTTTATTCATTTTGGAGTTTATACTGTTACCATTGGGAGGTTTCTTCAATAAAATTCGATGTATAATCTAACGGGTGATGACTTTTATTAGACTGACTGTCATTTGCACTGACCATTGAGGAAAATCAGAGAAAAATATAATTTGCATAATAATTTGGAAAATGGTGTATACAGCATATAGGAAGCAATGTCTGGTTGCAGAGGAAGAAAGAGTGCTGGGTCCTTGAAGACATAATCAACTATGCTATACAGCCAGTAGACTGAATTTCCCCTGTAACCCGGGCTCATATGCCAGCTCCAGTTACAGAGTAAATCAAGAATTTTAAAAAATTCATTAATATGTTAAAATGCAACCAAAAGGTCTTTTAAGTTCTTATGGAGAGCACAGTTTGAGAAATAAATAAATAAAAAGTAAAGGTAAAAAACCACCACCAGTCCAAATAGCTGTTTGAAGTCCAAGCAGATGTTTTAAAAAAAAACAATTTATAAAAAATCTTTCTATGGCAAGTGGAACATAATATAAAATGTATTTTAGGTGTTTTTTGAGATCATAAAAGAAATAATCAAAGAAATTTGAAAAATAAACATGCATTTCCCATTTTTCTTTACATTATTCCTGGATATTAGCAAAAAATGGAAAACAAAAAATGACATAAGAATGAAGCCCCATGTATCGAGGAAAAAGGTAAAAATTCCAAGGTGAGCTTTTTTTTTAGAGCCAGTAAAAGCTCAATAATATCCCCAAATATGCCTTTTCTGTAAAGGTGGAACAATGCACAGCCTGGAACTGGTTAATACCTTTTAATCTTTGAATGATTTTTTTCTTATTTGAAGGGTATTTTTCAGCTACCATTGTATTGCTATTACATGAATATTCATAGTATGTAAAGTAGGGGCGTCAGTCTACTCGACAGTCATTTACATAACCTGCAGTATGTTGCCAGCTGTGTAGCACTGCATACATGTACATTCATCACTAATTGTACTATGAAGATTTATTGTTTTTCATAATTTACATTGTAATGTTATTTTTATATATTCAGTCTATACAGAAATCTCTACCAACAATTCAATAAGACAGATGACAGTTTTAAGACATAGAAATTTTGTAGTGGCTCTATATGGGATATACAATGATGACCTGTTCTATGACTTTGGATTATTGCCCGAGGACTGCCAATATCTGACATAAATTTACTTTTTGCTTTTTATAGATGTTTTATTTCTCAAAACAAAACAGATTTTTTTCACAACATAATTTAAATGAAATAAAACAACTTTATAAATAGTACAAATAAATAAAAAAATTCTGCTTAGTCTATAAAGCTCCATACAGACATATGTGTCTCCATGCATAAAGGTCTCTTATAAATATGATTCTGCCATCATTTAGGTAAAGCCAGACTATTTTGGTGGGACTGGCCAGTGGCCATTCTACTCTCATCCTTCCCATCTTCTCCCAAAATCCATTATTTCCTTTCCCATGCAATATGGGTTGTTATTGCAGTCAATGTTAGTTCTGGTCCTATAGCTGTCCTAACAAATTGGTTGTCTCAAATCCTTAAATAAAGTAGGTAAAATTGCAATGTGCTGGTAAAAACAAGCAATTTTGAAACTTACCTCCTATTAAAAATCCGATTTGCTCTCAATGATGACGTCCTCTTCTTTGCTTCCCGTCACGGCTCCTGCACTGGCGCACTGATCTGCACTGTTGAGGGCATCGTAAAGTACTGCAGTGCGCAGGCGCCGGACCTCGCTGGCCTTTCCTGGCGCCTTTGCACTACAGTACTATGATTATTTTTTTTAAATTCTGTGGAAGCATGGTTGAAAAGCAATGTCTGACTTTCATTTGATCATTTTCATAGATTTTTGGTTTATTATTTGGCGTTGAGATCAACGGTGAAGCTGAGCAGCATCTGAACCAGGATGGGAGACTACAGACTCCACTGATGGTTCAGATCCCACTTCAGGTCCAGCAGACTGCCGATGCCTAGCATCAAGGGTCTAGAGTAGTCTGCTTTTGAAGATAAACTCTTAACACGACCCTTTAAAAGTGAAAGCCTTTAAAAAAAATGAAAGGATCTCCTGCAAGTTTCATCTGTAATTTTCAGACCTCTCTAATCTACTTTAGTGGGAGGAGATTAGCTTCTATGACATCTCACATACACTACACACACTGACATGAGGGAGTCCTCTCCTTTCTCTGCAGCGTAAAGTCAGTAGAAGCAGCAGCATGGAAGACTTTATTACTTTAAAGGGAGTCTGTCACCCCATTTTTCGAGTATAAGATGTGGCCACCGCCATCAGAGGCTTATCTACAGCATTCTTTAATGCTGTAGATAAACCTCCGATGACACCTGAAAGAGAAGAAAAACGAGTTACATTTACCGACCCAGGAGCGGTCCGGTTTCCGGTCCGGTCCGATGGGCGTCACGGTCCGGCGCCTCCCATCTTGCAGTGATGACGTCCTCTTCTTTGCTTCCAGTTACGGCTCCTGCACTGGCGCACTGATCTGCACTGTTGAGGGCATCGTAAAGTACTGCAGTGCGCAGGCGCCGGACCTCGTTGGCCTTTCCTGGCGCCTGTGCACTACAGTACTCTGATTATTTTTTTTAAATTCTGTGGAAGCATGGTTGAAAAGCAATGTCTGACTTTCATTTGATCATTTTCATAGATTTTTGGTTTATTATTTCTTTTGTCAGATTCAAATTACTTATATGAGCATTGGGGGTTTTCTGTCATTAAACGAGGGGTACCAACAATTTTGACCACGTGAGTATTTCTACCTACAGTAAGTACATATATAAAGAAGGACACATAGTCAAAGGCTGGATTTTCAAAGTATGTTTACTATGTATCCTTTAGGGTTTTAGAGTAAAACTCTCCTGGTAGCAATAGCATAGTCCGTTTCTGATTCATGCTGACAGAGTATCAGGCAACAAATGTTTAAGCTTTCTTTCCTCTAGACATAGAGGATGACCTTTCGTAATTGTTGCAAAGATCTTGTAAAGATCATTAGAGAGATCTCTGTACTGTTCATTCTTACATTTTTCTGTTGTTAAAAGATTTCCCCTAACCCTTAATTTTATCAAACTAAATAACCTCAAGACTGATAACCTGTCTCGGTATTGCCGTCCACATATTCACTTTATAATAACCTTGGTCACTCTTCTCGGCACCTATGTAGATCAACTATGCCTTTCTTATACACTGGATCCTAAAATTATTCTAAGTATAAATAATTACATAAGGGCAAAACTATGTTCCTGAGTATGTATGCCTCTTTTAATGTAAACCCTGATTTAATTTGCCTTGGTGGCCGCTGCCTGAAACTATTTAGTAAGGTTGAGTTTACTGTTTACTGATACACTCAAGTCTTCTTCAGTGAACGCACCATCCAGAGTTTTACTTTTTAGCACATAGGTGTCCATTTTGTTTCTTCTGCATGCGTAGATGACATTACATTTATCTATGTTAAACTTCAATTGCCAATTCTCAACTCAAGCCTCCAGCTTCCCCACATCCTCCTGTAGATTTATATTATTCTCCTCTGTGTTGATTACCTTGCAGTACTAAGCATCACATACAAATATTGATATTCTATCCTGCTTGCCTTCAACAAGATCGTTAATAAGTATATTAAATAGAAGAGAGCCCAATACTGACCCCTGTTGTTGCTCATTGTTAACTCTGATCCAATCAGAGTGTGTTCCATTGTTAACCACCCTAGCTTCCTATCATTGAACCACTTATTAAAGCATTTACACATTTTCTCACTAGTCCACTTGTTCTTATTTTATGTATCACTCATTTATGTTCACAGTATAATTTTATGCACTAACCTTTTATTTACACTGTACCTTTTTTATATTCCAACTAATTATGCCAAACTAGGACTGGAGATATTTCTGAAGATATGGCAACTTAGATTTTACCTAATCAGTCATTGCCTTTAATGATGGTTCTGCTAGACAAATCACCACCTCAGAACCCCTTTTTGGCAGACATAGTAAATTGTTGGCCATACATTTATGGGAGGTTCTCTCGTGTTAATAGGCTAATGGTTCACTCTGCATTTATTCTCTTGATCGTGGACATTCAAGGTTTATGCTATTATAAACTGCTCAAAAAAAAAGGGAACATTAAAATCTCATATCCTAGGTATCACTGAATTAAATATTCCAGTTGCAAATCTTTATTCATTACATAGTGGAATGCGGAGGGAACAATAAAGCATAAAAATGATCAATGTACTGTAAATCAAAATTAATATCCCATGGAGGTTGGATTTGGAATGATACTCAAAATCAAAGTGGAAAAGCAAATTACAGGCTGATCTAACATCAGTGGAAGTGCCTCAAGACAAGGAAATGATGCTCAGCAGTGTGTGTGGCCTCCATGGACGTGTATGACCTCCCTGGGCAATTCTCCTGATGAGGCGGCGGATGTTCTTCTGAGAGATCTCTTCCCAGACCTGGATTAAAGCATCAGTCAACTCCTGGATAGTCTGTGGTGCAATTTTGCATTGGTGGATGGAACAAGACATGATGTCCCAGATGTGCTCGATTGGATTCAGGTATGGGGAACAGGCAAGCCAGTCCATAGCATCATTGCTTTCATCATGCAGGAATGGCTGACACACTTCAGCCACATGAGGCCTAGCATTGTCATGCATCAGAAGGAACCGAAGTGCCACTCCACCTGCATATGGTCTCAATATGGGTTTGAGAATCTCATCCCGGTACCTAATGGCATTCAGGGTACCTCTGGCTAGAAAATGGGGGCTATGCGGCCTTCCAAAGTAATGCTTCCACACACTATTACTGACCCACTGCCAAACCCGTCATGCTGGAGGATGTTGCAGGCAGCAGAATGTTGTCCACAGCATTTCCAGACTCTTTCACGTCTGTCACATGTGCTTAGTGTGAACCTGCTCTCATCGGTGAAGAGAACAGGGTGCCAATGTCAAATCTGCCAATCTTGGTGTTCTCTGACAAATGCCAATTGCCCTGCACGGTGTTGGGCTGTAAACACAACACCCACTTGTAGACGTTGGGCACTCACACCACCATCATGGAGTCTGTTTCTGACAGTTTGTGCAGACACATGGATTTTAGTGGCCTGGTGGAGGTCATTTTGCAGAGCTCTGTCACTGCTCCTCCTGTTCCTCCTTGCACATAGGAGGAGGTAGCGGTCCTGGTGCTGTGTTGTTGCCCTCCTAAAGCCTCTTCCACATCTCCTGGTATACTGGCCTCTCTCCTGGTATCTGCTTCATGATCTGGACACTGTGCTGACAGACATAGCTATTTTTATAGCCACAGCTCGCATTGATGTGCCATCCTGGATGGGCTGCACTACCAGAGCAACTTCTGTTGGTTGTAGACAACACCTCATGCTACTGTACAGTACCTCTAGGGGTGAGAGCAATGATAAAATGCAAAAGTGACCAAAACAGCCAAAAAATATGAAAATAGAGAAATGGTCAGTGGTCACCATTTGCAGAACCACTCCTTTATAGGGGGTGTCTTGCTAATTGCCAATCATTTGTACCTGTTGTCTGTTCCATTTGCACAACAGCAGGAGAAATTGATTCATAATTGATGTTGCTTTGTTACTGGAGAGGTAGAATTCACAGAAGTGTGATTGCCTTGGAGTAACATTATGTTGTGTTAGTGTTCCCTTTATTTTTTTGAGCAGTGTATAAATTGTGATATATTCATGTATTGCACCTTAGTTATTATCTATGCAATGTTAATTCTTAGGTGTTGATGTTCCTGCGAGCCTTAGATCACGTCCCTCCATTTAATTGCTTATGTCTATTATTGTAGATATTGTCATTTCCTTTGGTATTTGTTTCTAATTTAGTGTCTAATGTAAACCTTTTTTGGACTATTGATGTCCAACACAAAAGAGAGATGTAATTTTTCTTTATTGATTTCTTGTGTGGTCACAAATCTTTATCTTTATAATATTTCACCCACTTTCCCAACTCCTAGGGTTATGTAATTAGATGATTAAATGATCTCTAAAAAATTGCTTTTTAGCAATTTATATCACAACACTACATTTCGGCATTCCCCTATAGAAGTAATCCCATTTACATTCACGTACCCTATTTACTAATGGAGCTATCTTTTGATGGAGTGGCGCTATCCAGAGTCATGATGTCAAGGTTATACTTCCTGTCACATTCCGGACATGCGCTCTGTATTCTTTGAGATTCCAACGCATTTGCACAGAAATACGTTTAATATATCACTAATTTGTATTTACTTTGTGAAATAGTTAAGAGTATTTCATAGATAAAATTATGCTATTTTATGACTTTGAAATATTTACTTTTTTATAACTTTGTAATTATTGCATCATGCGGTCACTTTATTATTAAAGCTACATATACTGTAGAGAATGTGTAATAAAACGATAGCACTAACCATCACATATATATATATATATATATATATATATACCTGAATGTCGGTGAACAAATCACAACTATGGTAATGATGTATATATGTATATATATATATATATACGTAGGACAATATGGGAAAAACTGCAACAGCAAAGCAAAGAACGAAAAAATAGCAGTACAAAAATCCCATGAAATAAACTTTATTGAATACAATATTAAAATGTCAAACTATCAAAGGTGAATGATACAGGTAAGGGCTGATAAACATAGTGGTGTCAGCACATAAAAGCCACAAAGGGACAGGGGCCCATCTACCCACCTATTGCATCCCAGCTATATAAATGCCATATCTGCTCAATGAACACAAATCATGAACGATCATAATATTATATATCAAATGTACAGTGACATGACATAAATTATATACACTATACCTGGTAGAGTGGGACAGAAAGGGACCACCGACCCACCCCGACGCGCGTTTCGGAGACTCCCACTCCTTCCTCAGGGGCATTTTGAATTGGACTTGAAACTTTAGCTGCACTTTCTCATACAAAGATAGCAATTTTGAATTTATCTGTATTTTTTTCTTACATTTTCTTACGAACCTCGAAAAGATTCCTGAGGAGTGGAAATCAGCATAGATATCAGGTGGATAAAATGGAGCAGTAAATATCTGTTGTGTTATTTTCAGCTATGTATCCAGTGTGTACATATGTGAAAACATACTCCTACCTTTATAAATGGAGTTTTCATATAAAACTACCTTACTTAGAATTAAGAATCAATATCCCTGGCAGGAATCATTAAATGTGGAGCTTAATATCTGAAATTGAATGATATTGAGTTTACGAAACATGATTATTTTTCTACATCAGCCGTGAAGTAGATGGGAGCAGTTTAAGGGGAAAGGGTTGGTGGCAGCATCATTTTATCATTTTCTTTTGGTGTAGCACTGGCAGTGAACACAGTGCAGTACCCAGAATTTTATCGACTCAATCATTTTGTGTCTCACAATCATATATTAGATTTAGAGTTAACCATATACTATTGACTGAACAATATGATGGAAGTCGTCACTGGTATTATAACCTGGCCTGAAAGGAAGGTTATAGCTAAAATATATGAAGCAGGAACTGCAAACTTTCAGGAACACTCAAAAAAGTTCATCAATATTTTATTAGTATAATATTAATCATATACATACAGTATATTAATACCACGTATAATGGATTTTTTAGACGTGTTCACATACATGGAACATATTGATTATTATTGTAATTTTATCAGTAATACACCTGGTAAATCCACCTATATACTCACATTTATGACCCCCTTTTAAACTATTATAATGGTATTCTCATCTCCAAGATCCTAAGTAGTATAGGGACCCCAATATTCGTCAAACTCAAATCTGACAGGTCGACACGCCCCCTATCATTTAATCCGTCTCCCTGTCAGATTGATCCAGGTCGTCATGTCCCCTGGCTGAACTTTGCTCAGGCTGGGAAATCTGGTCTGCTGGATTTGTGAATTTCATTAAGGACCCAGTAAATGTAAAGCTATTTTCTAGCAGAGTCTGTAGTACAGACTCCAGTATATAAGAATTTTTAGTGAAATACAGACTCTTAGTGAAATACAGGCACCAGATCAAAGACTTGTTTACATCCATATGAGGAGCTATATTAAAAAAGCAACGATTATTCTATAGTACCTGGGTAGATGCTTTTAAGGACCCAGTAAATGTATAAGGAGTTCTAGTTAAATACAGACTTCTGTATATAACTAGTATATAATGATTTTTAGTGAATTAAAGAGTGAATCTTGATCTTTTTTGTGGTGAGAAACTTTTAAGGACCCAGTAAATGCATGTAAAACACTATTGTGGTGGAGTTTGGAATTATGACGCTCAACTTATAGTTTTATTCAGTATATATATTTTTAGCTTGGCAGTGTATCTACACTTATACCAGGGCTGGGAAGAATGTACTTTTGTTACAGATCGGTAAGCTATTACTACATGGTACATAGATATACATCTTTACTGGCACATAGAAATGTAGTACAACAGTGTTGACATGAATTGTCAGAATGAGTGAAGGTCGATGCTGCGGTAATTCAGGCAAACAGTAAATAGTATTGCATTGTGTATAGTCAGTGGGATCTTTTAAAACCAACACATTTATGTGTATTCTGATAGCAGTGCCCATAGAATGAGTGAAGGTCGAATGACCTGTAAGTACAATGAGAGAAGGTCGCATGCATTCAAGAATTCATTTGTCTCTATTTACCTGTAAATGTGTGTAAAGGGGAAAGTCATGGCGAGATTGAAATAAATTGAAAAAGGAAGCTTTTGCAGTATAAAATACAAATTTTATTAAGGTCTAAAATACATTATCATGGATAAAAATCCAAAAAGAGTAGGATATACAGCATGCAGAAAAAATAACCAAAGTGTTGACATGAAGTTACAGCTCAAAGACATATACATTATCATGAATAAAAATCCAAAAGAGTGGGATATACAGCATGCAGAAAAATAGCCAAATGCAGACAGGTATGAACTACATTCAAATCAATATATAATAGTGCACATCTCCATATCTTATATGTTATAACGATAATAGACTAATCCGTGGCTAAACAATAATAACCTACATATATTTGTCCATATATATGCAGTCTATGTAACTCACAATATCCCCCAATAGGCAGACATATATGCACTATATATAGGATTATAAGTATCTCAATGAAGCATGTATATCAATAAAGTAACTTCCCCATCACAGATGCTAATATAATGATGTTAGCATGCAAGTGCAGGGCTCACAATACATACTGTGCGTGCATATGAAGTCAATTAGCACATCCATATGAGGAGCTATATTAAAAAGCAGTTGTGTATAGTTGGCCAATCAAATATTAGTTATGCGTTCGCTATCAGTGTCAACCATAGCAGCTCTCATGATGCTAGCTAATCACAGATGCTAATATAATGATGTTAGCATGCAAGTGCAGGCTCACAATACATACTGTGCGTGCATATGAAGTCAATTAGCACATCCATATGAGGAGCTATATTAAAAAAGCAGTTGTGTATAGTTGGCCAATCAAATATTAGTTATGCGTTCACTACCACTGTCAACCATAGCAGCTCTCATGATGCTAGCTATTCTGATCAGCTTATCATATCAACCATGAAGCCTCTTTTAACCCCTTCACAATAATGTACAGAGGAGTTTTTATGTTTTAATACTGATAGACATATTGTGAACGGACATATAGGGTCCATGTGAGATACCATATTTTTCAAATATTAGTTAAGCGTATATTTCAACATTTTGCTCCTTCACAGATTTATTTTACATTATTTTTTTATTTTGCTTAAGGATCGTGTACAGAGGGATTTTTATGTTTTAATACTGATAGACATATTGTGAACGGACATATAGGGTCCATGTGAGACATGCCTGGACAAGTCCGGGCATGTCTGGGCATGCCTGGACAAGTCCTGGTCACGGGACAGCCGTGGAAAAAACAATACTGAAATTCAAAAACTATGTGCTGGCCGTTAACACGCGCACAGTCATCTAGAAAATATTGAGCGAGTTGCTTCACAAACCCTCTCAAGGCATGTTGAATGTTAACGTTCCCGCTATGAGCTACACACATGACCAACTGTATAGCCTGGGATGCGTAGCGTTCTTGCAGCGCAAGCCTATTTTTAAAGACGCTAAGACCATCAGATATAAAAGACAGGCATGTTGAGACGTGTCCCGGCCTATTTTGGTACATACCCACTCCTATGCAGCGATATTGAGTACCGTTCAACAAAAAATCAGGTACAAACTTTTTAACATACCTGTGTTTCGGACCCTCAGACCATGCCAGAAGCACTCTGTGCCATGTACTCTAACTCATAATATTCGATTTTGATCAGCATTCAACAAAAAATTGGGTGCTAACTTTTTAGCATACCTGTGTTTCTATAACGAATACACGGACCCCTACAGCGCATCCCAATAGTGTAGTTTAATGTAGGGGCAAACAGATTATCGCTGGTGCTTGGAAAATACCACATTTCATAGATGGTGCTGATCCGCTGAATCATTTTTAAACATTTCACGCCACTCATGCACCCACAGCACACTTATGCTGTACCAGCACCGCTGCAGCTAGCGCTTTTTAGCTAAAAAAGACCCTTATTTGCATCATTTTCATTATAGTACGACTGGTACATACCCACTCCTATGCAACGATACTGAGTAGCGTTCAACAAAAATCAGGTACAAACTTTTTAACATACCTGTGTTTCGGGCGCTCATGCCATACCAGAAGCACTCTGTGCCATGTACCATAGCCCATAATAATCGATCTTGATCAGTATTCAACAAAAAATTGGGTGCAAACTTTTTTTTAGCATAGCTGTGTTTCTGACTCCATGTCGTACCAGAAAGACCTATTTTGGCACAGGCCTACACCTATGCAGCGGTTTTGACCACTACTCAACAAAAATGGCTACAAACTTTTTAACATATCTGTGTTTCGGACTATCATGTCATAGCAGAAGCACCCTGTGCCATGTACTCTAGACCATAATATTCGTTTTTGATCACCATTCAACAAAAAATTGAGGCATGTTGAGACGTGTCCCGGCCTATTTTGGCACATGACAAATGTTTCTGACTATCATGTCATAGCAGAAGCACCCTGTGCCATGTACTCTAGACCATAATATTCGTTTTTGATCACCATTCAACAAAAAATTGAGGCATGTTGAGACTGTGCCCCGGCCTATTTTGGCACATGACAAATGTTTCTGACTCTCATGTCATACCAGAAGACCCTGTGCCATGTACTCTGACCATAATATTTCACATCGGGTATGGGAACTACATAGCTTTGTCTTCTCAGGTATTTAAAAAGTGGGTGCTAACTTTTTAGCATACCTGTGTTTCTATAGCGAATACACGGACCCCTACAGCGCATCCCTATAGTGTAGTTTAATGTAGGGGGCAAACAGATATCGCTGGTGCTTGGAAAATACCACATTTCATAGATGGTGCTGATCCGCTGAATCATTTTTAAACATTTCACGCCACTCATGCACCCACAGCACACTTATGCTGTACCAGCACCGCTGCAGCTAGCGCTTTTTAGCTAAAAAAGACCCTTATTTGCATCATTTTCATTATAGTACGACTGGTACATACCCACTCCTATGCAACGATACTGAGTAGCGTTCAAACAAAAATCAGGTACAAACTTTTTAACATACCTGTGTTTCGGGCGCTCATGCCATACCAGAAGCACTCTGTGCCATGTACCATAGCCATAATAATCGATCTTGATCAGTATTCAACAAAAAATTGGGTGCAAACTTTTTTTAGCATAGCTGTGTTTCTGACTCCCATGTCGTACCAGAAAGACCTATTTTGGCACAGGCCTACACCTATGCAGCGGTTTTGACCACTACTCAACAAAAATGGCTACAAACTTTTTAACATATCTGTGTTTCGGACTATCATGTCATAGCAGAAGTACCCTATGCCATGTACTCTAGACCATAATATTCGTTTTTGATCACCATTCAACAAAAAATTGCGGCATGTTGAGACGTGTCCGGCCTATTTTGGCACATGACAAATGTTTCTGACTCTCATGTCATACCAGAAGAACCCTGTGCCATGTACTCTAGACCATAATATTCCACATCGGGTATGGGAACTACATAGCTTTGTTTTCTCAGGTATTTAAAAAAGTGTGGAAAACTGAAAATCCCGCGACCTGTGGTAATTTAGTGAGAACCATATAGACAAATCGGGTATCGTCACACACGAGGACCACGACACCTCGGGCTATCACATTTACCATTAGTTTTCAAAAATCAGCTCCTTAACAATAAAGTAAGAATCGTAGTGTCCTGCATTGTGGTCTATAAATGTATAGTTTGAAAATTTACGTTGCTAAAGAACAGTAAAAAGTCGTGCGTACAACTATCAACCCCAAAACTCTCACCACTATCACAAACATCTATAAATGTATAGTTTGAAAATTTACAGTTGCTAAAGAACAGTAAAAAGTCGTGCGTACAACTATCAACCCCAAACTCTCACCACTATCACAAACACTATTGCCTACAGAGGCGCCCAGCGAGAATTTCCGTATGTGTGTATCAAGATGCTCCCTGCTATGACCGAATGTTTGCTCGTGGATGCTGGCATTTCCAGTGACATCATAGTTGTGTAAATGCGCAGGGGCACGTGTATCGATCCCCTAGGGTGTAATGCGTGATCATTTTAATTATTTTTCAATTCATAACCACACGTTCTCAGGCAGACAGGTTTATTTCACAGAAGTTGACTGTACAGTTGCATAATCTTTGTTTAAAATCATACATTTGCATAATTTTGTTTAAAATCGCACAGCTCTGCAATAATGTCGGGTGTTGGACATGCACTTATCAGTCTTTCATACGTGTCGCAGAAAGATTTTAGTCTGTTCTGCGAGAGTTTATTATGCACGTACTGTGCAGACATGTCAAGAAACATTTTGGTGTGTTCACCAGTCCATACGGTGTTGGTGTGTAAGGCGATCGACCATCATCCTTCTGCTTCTTACTTAAACGCCGGCGCGATACCGCGCGTTTCTTTGGTGCTAATGCATCGGCTGAATTGGCAGCTGCTGCTTCCGCGTTGCTATTTGCAGATTCTGTAGCTTGACACAGACGTATATTCTTAAGCCGACTACTCTCAGCATTCCGGGGTGCTCGGTTGGCGCGTCGTTTTCTTCACGATCTGCGACACACCCGTGTGAAAGAGGCTCCGTTCTCACCTCCGTTCTGTTCTCAAATCCATAATTGCGCTGCTGCAAAACTCGCGAATGACGATCCTCCGTAACTAAAGAAAAGATACGTGGTGTAGTTAACCGCTAAGTGGGGGAGATATAGGAAGAGCTACATGAGCCACTTTACTCTGATTCAACGCGATATTTGTAAAGCTACTAGCACCGATTATCTGTGAAACCGATGCATGATTGTTTGTATAAGTACACTATAGAGCGGCCTAGACATATATACTTACAAGTATGCCCCGGGTGCTGGTCTACAGAGAATGCTGAATTAACAGACATCTCGCTGCTGGGGCGCCGCCGTATGGGGCTGTTTTCTCCCTCAAACTGCAACCTCACGGGCGATACTTAGCAGCTGTAAATAAAATATAGCATACATGAATGCGCACAACACATTCACAAAGCTAACTTGACACACGTAAATAAAATATATCTACTAGTTACCGCAGAAATTTTTTATCTGCGTGTATAAGTACACTATAGAGATGCGTAGACATATATGCTTACAAGTATGAGACGTGTAGTGTAGTTCAGAGATTGGTGAATTAAACGGTGTGGAGGTGCTCGGGCGTTTTCGTATGGGTGTGTTTTCTTTTTCAAGCTGCAGCCTCCTGCTCGTTAGTTTAACATCTGTAAATAAAATATAACTATTACTCGCCACAGAAATGATATCTACGTGGGCCACACGCACAAAGCTAAATTCGCAAAGCTATCGTAACGCGCGTAAATAAAATATATCCACTAGTTATCGGTGGGGTCACAGGGTACAGAGGATACAAACACACATATCACCCGGGTTTCAAGGACCCGCTACCTTTTCTATTCCAGAGCCGTGTGCTTAGCGAATCACCCCATCTTTTAGGAGCGTTGGGAGGATTATAGTCCAGTTCGACGAACTCGACATCTGAATCCTGGGGATCCTCCACGATCTCAACATCGGAATCGCGATGCTCGAGCGGCTCAGTCGCCACACGGTTTCCAACCGCCCAGTCCGCTACAGCTGTATCTGTATGAGAAAATGTTTATATTATTAAAACATGTCTAGCTAACGACCCAGTCAGCTAAAATAAAATTAACTGTGTGGATTTTAGCGGCAGTCTATATTAATTATTAATATTAATAGTAGGCGTTATAAATTTACAGCTACCACGTTTACACGTCTAGATACATAGGTTTAAAACATATGATATAGCTATAGGTTTCTTGCCTGTGACAGACTGGTGAGAGCTTGAGGCTCGTCGCCCGCTAGTAGAGTTGCCTTCCTCTAACAGGTTCTGCGTAATGAACCGGTTCTCGTAGGAGTAGTCTGAATGGACTCCCACTTCTTAAATAAGAAAGAATGAAATATATCACTTATATATACAAAGCGCAGACTCAGACATCCCGAGACATTGCGGAGTACCCTATATACTGTGTAAAACTTACCCGATTGTTCTGGTGAAAGCATAGCAGTATATTGACCGCGAGAATATCTGGCCTCCATCTTGAATAAAAAAGGGTCCGCTATTGAATTAAAGCAAATAAAGATCAAGTATGAAAACACGGCTAACCTGTTAATACAAATACTACACAAACTTAAATATAATTGAAACGAAATCCGTGAAAATACTCACTCTAGTCCTGTTCAGATCGGAGTTGTGGTCTGTGAGTTGTGAACAAGTGCGAACTGTATTGCTTGTGAGCTACCCGTATTTATTAGGGCTATCAGAGAGAACACGCCCTCTGTCACTGCCCCCATGCTAGGGGCAGAAAAAACATCCCATTCATGTTTTACAGAGGGATCATGGCGGCTAACCGCGTTGATGCAATATTGTAGAAGTAATATTTCACGACAGAACCCCCAACCATCATTACCCTGTATTAGCTTTGTGCGTGTGGCCCGCGTAGATATCATTTCTGTGGCGAGTAATAGTTATATTTTATTTACAGATGTTAAACTAACGAGCAGGAGGCTGCAGCTTGAAAAAGAAAACACACCCATACGAAAACGCCCGAGCACCTCCACACCGTTTAATTCACCAATCTCTGAACTACACTACACGTCTCATACTTGTAAGCATATATGTCTACGCATCTCTATAGTGTACTTATACACGCAGATAAAAATTTCTGCGGTAACTAGTAGATATATTTTATTTACGTGTGTCAAGTTAGCTTTGTGAATGTGTTGTGCGCATTCATGTATGCTATATTTTATTTACAGCTGCTAAAGTATCGCCCGTGAGGTTGCAGTTTGAGGGAGAAAACAGCCCCATACGGCGGCGCCCCAGCAGCGAGATGTCTGTTAATTCAGCATTCTCTGTAGACCAGCACCCGGGGCATACTTGTAAGTATATATGTCTAGGCCGCTCTATAGTGTACTTATACAAACAATCATGCATCGGTTTCACAGATAATCGGTGCTAGTAGCTTTACAAATATCGCGTTGAATCAGAGTAAAGTGGGGCCTGTAGCTTTTCCTATATCTCGCCCACTTAGCGGTTAACTACACCACGTATCTTTTCTTTAGTTACGGAGGATCGTCATTCGCGAGTTTTGCAGCAGCGCAATTATGGATTTGAGAACAGAACGGAGGTGAGAACGGAGCCTCTTTCACACGGGTGTGTCGCAGATCGTGAAGAAAACGATGCGCCAACCGAGCACCCCGGGAATGCTGAGAGTAGTCGGCTTAAGAATATACGTCTGTGTCAAGCTACAGAATCTGCAAATAGCAACGCGGAAGCAGCAGCTGCCAATTCAGCCGATGCATTAGCACCAAAGAAACGCGCGGTATCGCGCCGGCGTGTAAGTAAGAAGCAGAAGGATGATGGTCGATCGCCTTACACACCAACACCCGTATGGACTGGTGAACACACCAAAATGTTTCTTGACATGTCTGCACAGTACGTGCATAATAAACTCTCGCAGAACAGACTAAAATCTTTCTGCGACACGTATGAAAGACTGATAAGTGCATGTCCAACACCCGACATTATTGCAGAGCTGTGCGATTTTAAACAAAATTATGCAAATGTATGATTTTAAACAAAGATTATGCAACTGTACAGTCAACTTCTGTGAAATAAACCTGTCTGCCTGAGAACGTGTGGTTATGAATTGAAAAATAATTAAAATGATCACGCATTACACCCTAGGGGATCGATACACGTGCCCCTGCGCATTTACACAACTATGATGTCACTGGAAATGCCAGCATCCACGAGCAAACATTCGGTCATAGCAGGGAGCATCTTGATACACACATACGGAAATTCTCGCTGGGCGCCTCTGTAGGCAATAGTGTTTGTGATAGTGGTGAGAGTTTTGGGGTTGATAGTTGTACGCACGACTTTTTACTGTTCTTTAGCAACTGTAAATTTTCAAACTATACATTTATAGATGTTTGTGATAGTGGTGAGAGTTTTGGGGTTGATAGTTGTACGCACGACTTTTTACTGTTCTTTAGCAACGGTAAATTTTCAAACTATACATTTATAGACCACAATGCAGGACACTACGATTCTTACTTTATTGTTAAGGAGCTGATTTTTGAAAACTAATGGTAAATGTGATAGCCCGAGGTGTCGTGGTCTCGTGTGTGACGATACCCGATTTGTCTATATGGTTCTCACTAAATTACCACAGGTCGCGGGATTTTCAGTTTTCACACACTTTTTTAAATACTGAGAAAACAAAGCTATGTAGTTCCCATACCCGATGTGGATATTTATGGTCAGAGTACATGGCAAGGTCTTGTAGCTGGCAAAAATTTTCTTGTGGCAAAAACCGCATGCTAAAATGTGCAATTTTTGTTGAATTGATCAAACGATATTATGGCTATGGTACATGGCACAGAGGTGCTTCTGGTATGCATGATGTCCGAAACACAGTATGTTAAAAAGTTGTACCATATTTTGTGATGTGTAAACGCTGATCAGGTATCGGCTTGCATAGGTGCTTGGTCTGTACGACATGGGAGTAAAAAAGCTATGCTAAAATAAGTTTGCACCAATTTTTTGTGAAATACTGAGTGCAAGATCGATATTATGGGCTATGGTACATGGCACAGAGTGCTTCTGGTATGGCATGAGCGCCGAAACACAGTATGTTAAAAAGTTGTACCTGATTTTTTTGAACGCTACTCAGTATCGTTGCATAGGAGTGGGTATGTACCAGTCGTACTATAATGAAATGATGCAAATAAGGGTCTTTTTTAGCTAAAAAGCGCTAGCTGCAGCGGTGCTGGTACAGCATAAGTGTGCTGTGGGTGCATGAGTGGCGTGAAATGTTTAAAAATGATTCAGCGGATCAGCACCATCTATGAAATGTGGTATTTTCCAAGCACCAGCGATAATCTGTTTGCCCCTACATTAAACTACACTATAGGGATGCGCTGTAGGGGTCCGTGTATTCGCTATAGAAACACAGGTATGCTAAAAAGTTAGCACCCACTTTTTAAATACCTGAGAAGACAAAGCTATGTAGTTCCCATACCCGATGTGAAATATTATGGTCTAGAGTACATGGCACAGGGTGCTTCTGGTATGACATGAGAGTCAGAAACATTTGTCATGTGCCAAAATAGGCCGGGACACGTCTCAACATGCCTCAATTTTTTGTTGAATGGTGATCAAAAACGAATATTATGGTCTAGAGTACATGGCACAGGGTGCTTCTGCTATGACATGATAGTCAGAAACATTTGTCATGTGCCAAAATAGGCCGGGACACTCTCAACATGCCTCAATTTTTGTTGAATGGTGATCAAAAACGAATATTATGGTCTAGAGTACATGGCACAGGGTGCTTCTGCTATGACATGATAGTCCGAAACACAGATATGTTAAAAAGTTTGTAGCCATTTTTGTTGAGTAGTGGTCAAAACCGCTGCATAGGTGTAGGCCTGTGCCAAAATAGGTCTTTCTGGTACGACATGGGAGTCAGAAACACAGCTATGCTAAAAAAAAGTTTGCACCCAATTTTTTGTTGAATACTGATCAAGATCGATTATTATGGGCTATGGTACATGGCACAGAGTGCTTCTGGTATGGCATGAGCGCCCGAAACACAGGTATGTTAAAAAGTTTGTACCTGATTTTTGTTGAACGCTACTCAGTATCGTTGCATAGGAGTGGGTATGTACCAGTCGTACTATAATGAAAATGATGCAAATAAGGGTCTTTTTTAGCTAAAAAGCGCTAGCTGCAGCGGTGCTGGTACAGCATAAGTGTGCTGTGGGTGCATGAGTGGCGTGAAATGTTTAAAAATGATTCAGCGGATCAGCACCATCTATGAAATGTGGTATTTTCCAAGCACCAGCGATAATCTGTTTGCCCCCTACATTAAACTACACTATTGGGATGCGCTGTAGGGGTCCGTGTATTCGTTATAGAAACACAGGTATGCTAAAAGTTAGCACCCAATTTTTTGTTGAATGCTGATCAAAATCGAATATTATGAGTTAGAGTACATGGCACAGAGTGCTTCTGGCATGGTCTGAGGGTCCGAAACACAGGTATGTTAAAAAGTTTGTACCTGATTTTTTGTTGAACGGTACTCAATATCGCTGCATAGGAGTGGGTATGTACCAAAATAGGCCGGGACACGTCTCAACATGCCTGTCTTTTATATCTGATGGTCTTAGCGTCTTTAAAAATAGGCTTGCGCTGCAAGAACGCTACGCATCCCAGGCTATACAGTTGGTCATGTGTGTAGCTCATAGCGGGAACGTTAACATTCAACATGCCTTGAGAGGGTTTGTGAAGCAACTCGCTCAATATTTTCTAGATGACTGTGCGCGTGTTAACGGCCAGCACATAGTTTTTGAATTTCAGTATTGTTTTTTCCACGGCTGTCCCGTGACCAGGACTTGTCCAGGCATGCCCAGACATGCCCGGACTTGTCCAGGCATGTCTCACATGGACCCTATATGTCCGTTCACAATATGTCTATCAGTATTAAAACATAAAAACTCCTCTGTACACGATCCTTAAGCAAAATAAAAAAATAATGTAAAATAAATCTGTGAAGGAGCAAAATGTTGAAATATACGCTTAACTAATATTTGAAAAATATGGTATCTCACATGGACCCTATATGTCCGTTCACAATATGTCTATCAGTATTAAAACATAAAAACTCCTCTGTACATTATTGTGAAGGGGTTAAAAGAGGCTTCATGGTTGATATGATAAGCTGATCAGAATAGCTAGCATCATGAGAGCTGCTATGGTTGACAGTGGTAGTGAACGCATAACTAATATTTGATTGGCCAACTATACACAACTGCTTTTTTAATATAGCTCCTCATATGGATGTGCTAATTGACTTCATATGCACGCACAGTATGTATTGTGAGCCCTGCACTTGCATGCTAACATCATTATATTAGCATCTGTGATTAGCTAGCATCATGAGAGCTGCTATGGTTGACACTGATAGCGAACGCATAACTAATATTTGATTGGCCAACTATACACAACTGCTTTTTAATATAGCTCCTCATATGGATGTGCTAATTGACTTCATATGCACGCACAGTATGTATTGTGAGCCTGCACTTGCATGCTAACATCATTATATTAGCATCTGTGATGGGGAAGTTACTTTATTGATATACATGCTTCATTGAGATACTTATAATCCTATATATAGTGCATATATGTCTGCCTATTGGGGGATATTGTGAGTTACATAGACTGCATATATATGGACAAATATATGTAGGTTATTATTGTTTAGCCACGGATTAGTCTATTATCGTTATAACATATAAGATATGGAGATGTGCACTATTATATATTGATTTGAATGTAGTTCATACCTGTCTGCATTTGGCTATTTTTCTGCATGCTGTATATCCCACTCTTTTGGATTTTTATTCATGATAATGTATATGTCTTTGAGCTGTAACTTCATGTCAACACTTTGGTTATTTTTTCTGCATGCTGTATATCCTACTCTTTTTGGATTTTTATCCATGATAATGTATTTTAGACCTTAATAAAATTTGTATTTTATACTGCAAAAGCTTCCTTTTTCAATTTATTTCAATCTCGCCATGACTTTCCCCTTTACACACATTTACAGGTAAATAGAGACAAATGAATTCTTGAATGCATGCGACCTTCTCTCATTGTACTTACAGGTCATTCGACCTTCACTCATTCTATGGGCACTGCTATCAGAATACACATAAATGTGTTGGTTTTAAAAGATCCACTGACTATACACAATGCAATACTATTTACTGTTTGCCTGAATTACCGTAGCATCGACCTTCACTCATTCTGACAATTCATGTCAACACTGTGGTACTACATTTCTATGTGCCAGTAAAGATGTATATCTATGTACCATGTAGTAATAGCTTACCGATCTGTAACAAAAGTACATCTTCCCAGCCCTGGTATAAGTGTAGATACACTGCCAAGCTAAAAATATATATACTGAATAAAACTATAAGTTGAGCGTCATAATTCCAAACTCCACCACAATAGTGTTTTACATGCATTTACTGGGTCCTTAAAAGTTTCTCACCACAAAAAAGATCAAGATTCACTCTTTAATTCACTAAAAATCATTATATACTAGTTATATACAGAAGTCTGTATTTAACTAGAACTCCTTATACATTTACTGGGTCCTTAAAAGCATCTACCCAGGTACTATAGAATAATCGTTGCTTTTTTAATATAGCTCCTCATATGGATGTAAACAAGTCTTTGATCTGGTGCCTGTATTTCACTAAGAGTCTGTATTTCACTAAAAATTCTTATATACTGGAGTCTGTACTACAGACTCTGCTAGAAAATAGCTTTACATTTACTGGGTCCTTAATGAAATTCACAAATCCAGCAGACCAGATTTCCCAGCCTGAGCAAAGTTCAGCCAGGGGACATGACGACCTGGATCAATCTGACAGGGAGACGGATTAAATGATAGGGGGCGTGTCGACCTGTCAGATTTGAGTTTGACGAATACTGGGGTCCCTATACTACTATCCTATCCCAATATGTAGTTGATGTAGTAGTAATAATAATAATAATATTAGCAAATACCTTCAATTAGAAATGTAGTATAGTTCTTCTGATAAGCTATGTCTTTTTCCTCATGTGCAGACATTACAGGACCTTAGGTTTCTATGTTTACAACCACTAACAACTAGATAATTGTCACTATATCTATGGTCATAATAAGGATAGATACCTAAGGTTCTGTAATACTTGCACTTAAATAAAGACACATAGTAAATCAGAGAAACTATACTTCATTTCTACGACAATAAACTCACAGAGAATTCATTTGTGCCAAAACATTAGAAGCATATTGTTATAGGAAACAATTTATCATCCCCCATTTGGTTGTAAATGGATAGATATTAATTGTAAACTAATATGATATATTAAACACAGAAGAGAATGGAGTACTATATAATTTATAACAAAAATGTATTTTATTTTATAAATAAATTAGACCAATTACCAATAAGCAACATTTTTTCCCGAAAAATACAGAGAAATCGCTGGTCAACTTTTAACCATTCTAACTTCCTAACAAAAAAAATTATGTTTCCAAAATTGTGCTGATGTAAAGTAGACATGTGGGAAATGTTATTTATGAACTTTGTTGTGTGACACTACTCTCTGATTTAAGGGCACAAAAATTAAAAGTTTGAAAGTTGCAAAATTATCAAAATTTTTGTAAAATTTCTATTTTTTTCATGAATAAACGCAAGTCATATCAATGAAATGTTACAACTACCATGAAGTACAATATGTTACGAAAAAGGATCTCAGAATCAGTGGGATACATTGAAGCTATCCAGAGTTATTACCACATAAAATGACACTGGTCAGAATTTTAAAATTTGGCTTGGTCATTAAGGGGTTAAAGGACTTTATTCTGGCTATGTGTTTATTTACAATATAACTATAGGATTATTAATGGATAGGTGTCTTATAAACGCCTTGCCATTACTAACCTGTGGGCATGATGTCATCGGACAATACAAAGATGACTTCAACCTCACAAATGTGAACCCAACTTGCTACCGCCACAGGGCAAGTGGGAAGAACAGGGCAAATCACCAGAATTGGCACATCTAATAGATATACCTTTTCTGGGACTGCTATTTTTAAACTGGGGGTGCAATATCAATGGCCCCTTACCAGGCTGACAATACCAACCCCAGCTGTCAGCTTTAGTTTGGCTGGTTGTTTAAAATGGTGGTGACCCCATGTCATTTTTTTAAATTATTTATTTAAATAATTAAAAAATACGGCTTGGGGACCCCTCTATTCTTGATAACCAGCCTTGCTGAAGCTGACAGCTGAGGGTTGCAGCCCACAGTAGTCAGTTTTACCTGGCTGGTTATCAAAAATACAATACTCTTTTTTATTGTTCATTTGAATACAACTCTCAACATTGTCCCCTGCTAGCGCTGATCGTCGCGCAAGTAGGGGACAGTGATGTGTGCGGTATTCAGCACACGGCTCCAGGGAATAGCGCAAATGTTTTGCAGCCCATGCTGCTACCAGAAACTGCTGCTACCAGAAACAGTGATGTCTGAAAGCGCCCTTAGTGAACTCGATCATTTACCGAACTTTGACCGAATTTTGCCGATTTTTAGGAAAATAATCAGGAATCTAAACACTAATCTGAATGTGCAACGTTCGTGCCGAATTTGAGATTTATAATGTCTCAAAAACACTGCATTCACTGTGTCTAAAATGAAAGATTTAGTTTGGTGGGAGTATGGTGTAAGGACTTTGTCTAGGAAGATGGATAGGGGATTCAAAATGGAATCAGTAGATGCTACTATTGGACGTCCAGGTGGGTTGTGAAAATTTTTGTGTATCTTGGGGAGGATATACAGAATGGGGGTGACAGGATGGTGGTTGAGTAGGAACGTTTTGGTCTTGGTGTCAATGGTTCTTTGTTCAAGATGTTTATCTAGAACTAGATTGATTTTGTTACGTATGGAGCAGGTTGGATCTGTGTTGGTCTTCTTGTATGTGGTTGTGTCAGAGAGCTGTCTCCTGATATCAGACACATAGTAACTCCTATTCATGACCACAATAGCTCCGCCCTTGTCTGCTGGTTTTATAACAATGTTTCTATTATTTTTCAATGAATCCAAAGCTTGTTTCTCAAGAGAATTCAAGTTGTGGCGGACAGGGAGGAAGCCTAATTGTTGGTCATGAATGGTCTGTCTAATGTCTCTATTGAGTAGATCAATGAAGGTTTCTGCTGCATGGTTGGATTTAGCTGGCATGAAATTACTGGGATTACGTAACCCTAGGGTGTCAATGGTTATACTAGGTCCCCCGTCACAGTTAGATATGGTGCCGGCTATATTTAGGCTTGGAGAAGTGGTCCCTGCGAAATGTACCTTAAGTCTAATGCTTCGATAGAAGCGGTGGAGGTCCTTCTCAAGTTGAAAGGAATCCCATCTGTGAAAATATTCTTCCTACAGCATATCTGCCCTGACATATCTCTATAATATCCAGCGCGATTTTAACAACCATTGGCTCCATATTGAGACAACATTGGTAAATACCATTATTATTTTAATGGCCATATACTAGCTTTGTGTGACCTATATTAACTACTCATGCTTGTCATTACTATACTCTGATTGCCATGACTTCATTCCTAACAGCACATCTTCTTGAATTGGACCATTAACATGGTCCCTCAACCCTGACTTCACTCACTCTCAGCAGGATTCTTCTTGCATAAACATATATCATTCAATGTGATTTTCATAGGGTTTCTGGTAAATATCATTATGTATCCCTTTCACAAGACTGGTACCAACCATATATTAGCGACTCCACACTAACTATTTGGACGTCACCCTGTCTTTTTTCTATGGTTTAGCTCACTTGGGTCCTTACTATTTATTGTTTTGTAATTTCACTATTGTTAATTATTTTGATATTTTGATTATGTGATATTCCATATTGCTCCGATCTCATCCTATCATTTCTAACAGGATAACTCCCTCAACTCTACTCTTATCCTCATATATGATACAACGTGATGCAATTGCAATAAGGGTATGTTTCTATATGCTTCCTATATCTCAGTATGTGAATGATACATTACTTCCACTCCTTTCTTAGGCCTCGTTCTATGTTATATGAGCCCACATCGCATTATATGCTTATGCCTTAAAATATTATGACATGAATTTGCTCATTTATGTATTTATGTATATATGTATATATTTTATTTTTTCACTGTTTATAATGTACACCTTTTATCTATTTTTTACAGCTACTTTGTGAACAAGGCCCGGTAGAGGCCGAAACGTCATTACTTGTCGCTTTTTTCTAATATGACCAATAAAATTTCACTTGAAGCATAATTCACAGCGAGGGCAGTGTTTTTGAGACATTATGTATTGAGGGAACATTGATCCCGTTCACTAGCACCGCCATACCTATAGTCGTGTGCCAACCTTCTTGCTTTCTCCCCCCCGAATTTGAGATTGGCGGATGTTTTTCGAGCAAGTTTGCTCATCTCTAGTGTAGAACAGTAAGAGTCTAATATTAGGCCTAATAGTGTCAAAATTGCAGTAGTATTATTTTTTATCTAGATAATGAAATGAAAAATATTGTAAAAACTAACAAAATGTAAAAAATACATATTTAATATAAATACTTGATTTTAAGCAACATATTTTTCAATGACACATTTCCTTTAAACTGAGATTCCCAAATGAACGAAAATGTGTTTGATGATAAAAGCTTTTGGGATATTTGCCAAAACATTTAACTAACTGTACAAGTGAATGATTGCCATTATTTATCTCTCTCATTTTCAATATGTTTAGAGCTACTTTCCTACTTGATCATATGATTGAGTTTATTAAGAAACCTATGTATAACTTCAGCTAGCATCAAGATTCATTGTTCCTTGCGGGAAATATTGATTTTTGCTTCATCAAGTCAATAATTCCTGACAAGATCCAATAACTTTGTGTTATGAAACTCACAAGATGGGCTGCTGCCACCTACATAGTAAAGGGGGACCAAGGGTCTTATGCCTTCCAGATACATCTTATCGTTTGATGGAAAAGGATAGTTGGGACAGACCCTTCTCCTGACCTAAACTTTAATATCAATACATCATTGATTTGCTTTGGAAAGTACAAGGGGGCAGAAGAACACAAGTGTTTATAGAACCTTCGAAAGGATTATATTGAAAAAATGATCAAGACTAAATAGTAAAAAATCTATATTTTCCAATATAAGTCTTATGTCATTACATGAACATTCACTTCATGGATATAATTTTTTCGTGAATTTCAAATATTTTTTTATAAGGCCATGTATTTTTGTCAATTCAGTTGCATTATATGCATATAATAATATCTCATTTAAACATTGTTTAGTCTGTCTTTCCTAGACAGCTGTAATGATTGCAAAATTTAACCCCTCTCTGACATCAGAAATACTATCCCGTCCATGAAACCCGTGCCAATCTGACCATGGACGGGATAGCACGTCATAGGCGATTAGCTGCGCTCCCGCAGGGAGCGCAGCTAATCGCCGCCGGGTGTCAGCTGATTATCACAGCTGACACCCGTGACTGTGTGTCAGGAGCGGTCACAGACCGCTCCCAGCACATTAACCCTTGCACACCGCGATCAAACATGATCGCGGTGTACTGGGGGCACAGGGGAGGATCGCGCAGGGTGGGGGCTCCCTGCGCGCCCCCCTGAGACCCTCAGACCAGCGCGATGTGATCGCGCTGTTCTGAGGGCTTCCTCCCTCCCAGGACCCGGATCCAAGATGGCGCCGGGGTCCTGGAGGGAGGCGGCTTCCTCAGTGCCTGCTGAGAGCAGGCGATGAGGAAGCGTCCTGCACTGCCTGTGCGATCGCTGGTGTGACAGTGTGCTCTGCACACTGTCACACCAGCGATCTGATAAAATACAGTGATGTCCCACCTGGGACAAAGTAAAAAAAATAAAATAAACATGTTTTAAAACTTTTAAAAAAAAATCCAAAATAAATAAAAAAAATATATATATTCCCCAATAAATTAATTTCTTCCTGTAAATAAAAAAACAAAACAATAAAAGTACACATATTTGGTATCACCGCGTTCGCAACGACCCCCCCTATAAAACTGTCCCACTAGTTAACCCCTTTAGTGAACCCCTTAAAAAAAAAAAAAAACTAAGCAAAAAATCAATGCTTTATCATCATACCGCAGAACAAAAAGTGGAATAACACGCGATCAAAAAGACGGATATAAAAAAACATGGTACCGCTGAAAACGTCATCTTGTCCCACAAAAAACGAGCCGCCATACAGCATCATCAGTGAAAAAATAAAAAAGTTATAGCTCGCAGAATAAAGCGATGCAAAAATAATTATTTTTCATATAAAATGGTTTTTATTCTTTAAAAGCGCCAAAACATAAAAAAATGATATAAATGAGGTATCGCCGTAATCGTACTAACCCGAAGAATAAAACTGCTTTATCAATTTTACCACACGCGGAACGATAAAAACGCCTCCCCCAACAGAAATTCATGAATTGCTGATTTTTGTTCATTCTAACCTCCCAAAAATCGAAATAAAAAGCGATCAAAAAATGTCACGTGCTCAAAATGGTACCAATAAAAACGTCAACTCGTACCGCAAAAAATAAGACCTCAAATGACTCTGTGGGCCAAAATATGCAAAAATTATAGCTCTCAAAATGTGGCGATGCAAAAAACTATTTTTTGCAATAAAAAGCATCTTTTAGCGTGACAGCTGCCAATCATAAAAACCCGCTATAAATAGTAAATCAGACCCCCCTTTATCACCCCCTTAGTTAGGGAAAAATAATAAAATAAAAAAATGTATTTATTTCCATTTTCCCATTAGGGTTAGGGTTAGGGTTTCGGCTAAAGTTAGGGTTAGGGTTGGCGTTAAAGTTAGGATTAGGGTTAGGGTTGGGATTAGGGGTGTGTTAGGGTTAGGTTTGTGGTTAGGGTTGGGACTAGGGTTAGGGGTGTGTTGGGGTTAGGGTTGGAGTTAGAATTGGGGGATTTCCGCTGTTTAGGCACATCAGGGGCTCTCCAAATGTGACATGGCGTCTGATCTCAATTCCAGCCAATTCTGCGTTGAAAAAGTCAAACGGTGCTCCTACACTTCTGAGCTCTGCCATGCGTTCAAACAGTAGTTTATCCCCACATATGGGGTATCAGCGTACTCTGGACCCAAGAGTTATTGTGCAATTTGTCCTATTTCTTCTGTTACCCTTGGGAAAAATAAAAAACTGGGGGTGAAAATATCATTTTTGTAAAAAAAAAATGATTTTTTTGTTTTTACGGCTGTACATTATAAACTTCTGTGAAGCACTTGGGGCTTCATAGCGCTCACCACACATCTAGATAAGTTCCTTGTGGGGTCTATTTTCCATAATAGGGTCACTTGTTGGGGATTTCCACTGTTTAGGCGCATCAGGGGCTCTCCAAATGCGACATGACGCCCCCAGACCATTCCATCAAAGTCTGCAATCCAAAACGTCACTACTTCCCTTCCGAGCCCCGACGTGTGCCCATACAGTAGTTTTCGCCCACATATTGGGTATCAGCGTACTCAGGACAAATTGGACAACAACATTTGGGTTCCAATTTCTTCTGTTAGCTCTGTGAAAATAAAATATTGGGGGCGAAAAAATCATTTTTGTAAAAAAAAAAAAAGATTTTTTATTTTACGGCTGTACGTTATAAACTTTAGTGAAACACCTGGGGGTTCAAAGTTCTCACCACACATCTAGATAAGTTCCTTGAGGGGTCTAGTTTCCAAAATGGTGTCATTTATGGGGGTTTCCACTGTTTAGGCAGATCAGGAGCTCTCCAAACACGACATGGCGTCCAGCCAATTCTGCGTTGAAAAAGTCAGACGGCGCTCCTTCCCTTCCAAGCTCTGCCATGCACCCAAACAGTGGTTTACTCCCACATATTGGGTATCAGCGCACTCAGGACAAATTGCACAATAACTTTTGGAGTCTTGTTACCCTTGGAAAAACAAAAATTGGGGTGAAAAGATCATTTTTGTGGAAAAAATATGATTTTTAAATTTTACGGCTCTACGTTATAAACTTGTGTGAATCACTTGAGGGTTCAAATTGCTCACCAAAGATCTAGATAAGTTCCTGAGGAAGAGACGAAACGCGCGTTGAGGTGCTTGGGGGACGCCACACCTGACCCACCTCTCATGTAAGTGTAGTTTATGGCAAGGCTTACGCTGATGTTATATAACAAAGCTGTGTTCAGTCCAGCAGTATACGCATTGGGTATTTTCAGCAATATATTTTGCACTGTGATACATGAGATGTATAGGTATTGGTGATGGATAGCAGTCCCAATCATTTGATGGCAGCAGCCTGTTGAATTTTGTATTATGAAGTATCCATGTGATATTGTTCTACTAAGTGATTGTCTGTTTTTTGACTTCAATAAAAAAATTGTTATAAAGTGGCACGGTATACTGAAAGGTTCTTTGTGTGTTTTAGTTATATATCAGTTTATGTGCCTTGTGATATATATGTTAGGGATAAGTTATTAAGTTCCTTAGGGGGTCTAGTTTCCCAAATGGGGTCATTTGTGGGGGGTTTCCACTGTTTAGGCACATCAGGGGCTCTCCAAATGCAACATGGCATCCAATCTCAATTCCAGCCAATTTTGGTTGGAAAAAGTCAAATGGTGCTCCTTCCCTTCCGAGCTCTGCCGTGCGCCCAAACAGTGGTTCCACATATGGGGTATCAGCGTACTCAGGACAAATTGGACAACAACTTATGTGGTCAAATTTCTCCTGTTACCCTTGGGAAAATAAAAAATGAGTGACTAAAAATAATTTTTGTGGGAAAAAAATAGGATTTTTTATTTTCATGCCCGGGCATTATAAACTTGTGTGAAGCACTTGGGGGTTCAAAGTGCTCACCAAAGATCTAGATAAGTTACTTAAGGAGTCTAGTTTCCAAAATGGGGTCACTTGTGGGGGATTTCCACTGTTTAGGCTCATCTGGGGCACTGCAAACGGAACATGACCCCCCTCAACGTCTGCATTCCAAAACGTTACTACTTCCTTTCCAAGCCCTGCCGTGCGCCCAAACAGTTCCCCCCCCACATATGGGGTATCAGCATACTCAGGATAAATTGGAAAACAACTTTTGGGGTCCAATTTTCTTGGGAAAATTCAAAAATTTGGGACTAAAAAATCATATTTGTGGAAATTTTTTTTTTTTTTTTCACACCTAGGCATAAACTTTTGTGAAACACTTGGGGGTTCAAAGTGCTCACAACAGATCTAGATAAGTACCTTAGGGGGTCTAGTTTCCAAAATGGTGTCACTTGTGGGGGTTTCCACTGTTTAGGCGCATCAGAGGTTCTCCAAGCACGACATGCCGTCCAATCTCAATTCCATCCAATTTTAGTTTGAAAAAGTCAAACGGCGCTCCTTCCATTACGAGCTCTGCCGTGTGCCCAAACAGTGGTTTTCCCCAACATATTGGGTATTGGCGTACTCAGGAGAAATTGCATAACAACCTTATCTGTCCATTTTCTCCTTTTACTCTTGTGAAAATAAAAAAAAAGTTTGTAAAAGATCATTTTTGTGGCTAAAAAGTTAAATATTCATTTTTCCTTCCACGTTGCTTTAGTTCCTGTGAAGCACCTGAAGGGTTAATAAACTTCTTGAATGTGGTTTTGAGTACCTTGAGGGGTGCAGTTTTTAGAATGGTGTCACTTTTGGGTATTTTCTGCCATATAGACCCTCAAAGTGACTTCAAATGTGAGGTGGTCCCTAAAAAAAATGGCTTTGTAAATTTTGTTGTAAAAATGAGAAATCGCTGGTCAACTTTTAACCCTTATAACTTCCTAACAAAAAAAAATTTTGGTTCCAAAATTGTGCTGATGTAAAGTAGACATGTGGGAAATGTTATTTCTTAACTATTTTGTGTGACATATTTCTCTGTTTTAAGGGAATAAAAATTCAAAGTTTGAAAATTGCAAAATTTTAAAAATTTTCGCCATATTTGCATTTTTTTCAAAAATAAACACAAGTTATATCGAAGAAATTTTACTTCTAACGTGAAGTACAATATGTCACGAGAAAACAGTCTCAGAATCGCGAATATCCGTTGAAGCGTTCCAGAGTTATAACCTCATAAAGAGACAGTGGTCAGAATTGTAAAAATTGGCCTGGTCATTAACGTGCAAACCACCCTTGGGGGTGAAGGGGTTAAAAAGGTTTATCTAGATTCAAAAAAGTGCACATCATGTGACCCCTGCAGGCAATGCATAGTTTGATTAATGTTCAGATGGAAACATGGTGCTTCCACTGATGCATGGTAATGCCAACAGTATGGCACAAGCCCAATGAGGCCATAGATTTGCTCACATGGGATTGCTGATTGAAAGGTTAGGTAACTTTTAAAGATGGTAGAATGTTTTGAAATTTAAATTGTTTATTATTGGCATATTTTTTCAAAAAATTCAATTTGTGGCTAATCATTTTCCCGGGAATCACAAGTACTCCAATTTTTCTAAAAAATAAGTCTGGCACTCTGAGGTGTACTATGGCTATATCCAAACCCTTTTAACCTGTTTAATTCAAATGCAGCCTAAAGTGATCTCCACATATATGGCTATGGGTAAATGGCAGGTAACCATTCTCCACTGCTATTTTGTCACACACAATATCTGTACAGTATATTCAGAGGTATTTTTGGGTCTATTTGTCCCTATCTCTTTTGCTAAGCTCTGAACTGTAACATACTATTTCTAAACAGATTTTTCTTCTCAAAATAGATGCTGCATTGCATTCACTGCCTCGGCTTTTATACAGGCTACGATAGGTTGTGCTACAGTATATATGAACAAAAAGCAAGAAAGACCAGACACTTAACTGGTGTGCACACCTGCTTCAATACTCAGACCGAGAAAACAATGATAAAATATATAGCGTTATTCAAAAACTAGGACACACAAATCCACAAACAATAAAAACAATTAAAACATGTTAACATAATGGCACCCTGGTAGTTACATTCATTGACATGCATGCTATTTAATGGACATGGTTACAAATTGCAAGCTTTCGAGACTACTCAGGTCTCTTCTTCAGATGTTGTATTAGCCTAGCCTGATGAAGAGACCTGAGTAGTCTCGAAAGCTTGCAATTTGTAACCATCTTTTCAGTTAGCCATTAAAAGGTATCAACCATTGAGGACTCTCAATTCTAAGTATTTTTCTAAAATAACATCAAGCATTTTTGACGATCCGCGTAAATCGAATTTCATTTTGTTCAAACTCGCTTGGTCCAGTGAGTTTCCTAAAGTTTTACAAAAATTTGATTCAAATTGATTCACTCATCTCTAGTAAGCATCCTTTCTTTTGCTGTGTTACAATATTTGCAGCTGTTTTTAAAAACTTTGTAAAAGTTTGATAACTTCCTCCAAAGAATTTAGGAGCGTTACATAAGTGACACCGACTTCACCCAGCCAGGATGTTTTTTGGCTCTTTTCATAACTACTTTAAATCTTCTTATGCTTCAAACGGATCTCACTTTAAAACATTTATTCCTAAACCCCTTCTCCCCGTACAAGCTGCTAATGCCAAAGTATTATCCAAATTAATTGAGATTTTCTCCTTAGCTCTGTGCGTGTCCTACTTCTTTCATTGTCTATGCTCCCTGCTTGTCTGATTCATGTTTTATTCTTTCCGCTTTTGCTTAGCGTGCTGGATTCCAGAGCGGGGGCACTCAGCTGCATCATGGGGCAATGGCACTTTTGTACATATCTTCTATTACAAAGAAGAAAAGCATACTTTAACCCTTTTACTGTATGGTCATGGAAAAGCAGGCACAGCACATAATTGTGATGAAATAATGGATTTCAATTTGCAGAAAATTCCACAGAGAGGGAATTGACTGGATTCAATGTTAAAAGTAACTTATGAAATGAATAGAAAAAACAGTAACATCTGCCTTGTCATGAGCGATGGGAGAGAGATCGCTAATTGTAAGGTTGAGATTTCTTTTTAAAAATAAATTCTTCATAAGTAGTGTAGTACATAAACCTGTCATACTAAATTACAGATAACATTTTTAAGATATAGAAGGGACTCAAGAAAGATGTACAGTTTTGAAAACAATTAGTGTAAATTTATCACAACTAAATAAAGGTTATACAAACTTAAGGTATGGATGTGCTCACTCTCAGGGTAGGCTCAGACGACTATTTTTCTGCAGTGGCAAGTAGAAACAGGAGACTATCATGGTCACGATTAAGGCTGTATCCCAAAACTAGTCGGTTGTGGCTTTATTTCTGTGTAGTCTGATCTGATATGTTACTTGAGGATGTTTCGCTGGACAGTCTACTTTTTTCTACCTATTTAACAGCAGCCTTATCTAGTTGACGAATTGTTTATTTATACGTATGTATTCTCTTGTTAAAATTTGCTTTTGATAAGTATTTTCCAAAAATAATTTGCCATTTTTTAATCAATTTCAATAAAGATTGAGATTTTAGGTATATTTCTGTGAGCCAGCAACAACACACAATCGAAGATGGATATTTGCCCTTTCGGCGGAGAATGAGGAGGAGGTTTAGAGCTAGCTCACACTGGTGTATAATTTGGAGTTGCGCAGTGCGAGAAAACATCGCATTGCACACTGACCAATCTTATTTAGTGAGGTAGTGCTTATCTGTGAGTTTTCCCTAAGCTATAATTATTATTATTATTAACTTTTATAGTGCCATTTATTCCATGGCGCTTTACATGTGAAAAAGGGGCATACAAAGACAAGTACAATAAACATGAGCAGTACAAGGCACACACAAGTACAAAAAGAGAGATGACCCTGCCCGCGAGGGCTCACAGTCTACAGGGGATGGGTGAGGATACACTAGGAGAGGGTATAGCTGGTCGTGCGGTGGTTCAGTAGACTGAGGATCTCTGCAGGTTGTAGGCTTTCTGGAAGAGGTGGGTCTTCAGGTTCCTTTTGAAGGTTTCCGTGGTAGTCTGATGTGTTGGGGTAGAGAGTTCCAGAGTATGGGGGAAGCACGGGAGAAGTCTTGTATGCGGTTGTGGGAAGAAGAGATAAGAGGGGAGTAGAGAAGGAGATGTTAAGAGGATCTAAGTTTGCGTGTAGGTAAATACCAGGAGACCATGTCCCACATGTATGGAGGAGACAGGTTGTGGATGGCTTTGTATGTCATAGTTAGGGTTTTGAACTGGAGCCTCTGGACAATAGGAAGCCAGTGAAGGGCTTGGCAGAGAGGGAGGCTGGGGAATAATGGGAAGACAGATGGATTAGTCGGGGAGCAGAGTTTAGGATAGATTGAAGTGGTGCCAGAGTGCTACAAGGGAGGCCAGAGAGTAGGAGGTTGTAATAGTCGAGATGGGAGATGATGAGGGCATGCACGAACATTTTTGTAGTTTCTTGGTTAAACAATGTATGGATCCGGGAAATATTTTTGAGTTGGAGACGGCAGGAGGATATGTGGCTTGAAAGAGAGGGCAGAGTCGAGGATCACCCCAAGTCACCGAGCATGCAGGACTGGGGAAAGTGAGCAGCCATTGACGATGATAGATAGGTCTGGTGGAGGGTAAAGTGATATGGGGAAAGATGATGAATTCTGTCTTGTCCATGTTCAGTTTTAGAGAGCGAGCAGAAAGAAAAATGAAATAGCAGACATTGTGGGATTTTGGTTAGTAAGGAGGTGATGTTAGGCCCAGATAGGTAGATCTGTGTGTCATTGGTGTAGAGATGATACTGTCCCAGGCTGAAGGTGTAGATGGAGAAGAGTAGGGGTCCTAGAATTTAGCCTTGGGGAACACCGACAGACAGGGGGCAAGGTGCTGAGGTGGTGTGGGAGAGGGAGACTCTGAATGTCCGGTATGTTAGATATGATGAGATCCAGGATAGGGCCAAATCTGTGATGCCAAAAGATGAGAGAAACTGTAACAAAAGGGAATGGTCTACAGTGTCAAAGGCAGAAGACAGGTCCAGGAGGAGGAGGACAGAGTAGTGTCTCTTGTTCTTGGCGGTTAGTAGGTCGTTGGTGACTTTAGTTAGGACAGTTTCAGTTGAGTGATGCAGTCGGAAGCCAAATTGTAACTGGTCAAACAGGGAGCAGGAGGAGAGGTGGGAGGACAGTTCAAGATGGACATACTGTTCCAGTAGTTTTGAGGCATTAGGGAGAATTGATATTGGGCGATAGCTAGAAACAGAGGATGGGTCAAGAGAGGGCTTTTTGAGGATAGGTGCGATTGAGGCATGTTTGAAGTATGAGGGGAAGACACCATTTGTAAGTGAAAGGTTGAAGAGATGTGTTAGGATTGGGATGAAGACTGTGGCGAGGTTAGGGATGAGGTGGAACGGGAGCGGGTCAAGCGTGCAAGTTGTGAGATGTTATCCTAACAGAAGGGTGGAGAGCTGATGTTCTGTAATGGTGGAGAAGCTGGTTTTGGAAGAACAGGGCTGAGCAGTTAAGAGGAGGGGCATTGGGAGCTGCAGGCCAAAGCTTTCTCTGTCCTTTAATTGTACTAAGGAAAAAAATCGCAGTATGCTGCTATTGCACTCGCAAATTCGACAAGACTCCCCATTGCACGGCAATGGGTGCGAGAAAAAAGTTGAACTACACAAGGACCATCTGTATGCCATCCGATTTTAATGCACGCATATCAAAGGACCACTAAATTTAATCAGCCAAGTACAGTAAGTTCACAGTCAGGACCTTCAGAGTAAATACATAAATAGTATAGATACATAGAATAGATATATAGATTAGGTAGATGATAGAATAGATAAATATCCTGTAGATATCTAATTTTACTAGTCCCCTACATACTGTATAATAAATTATCACCTTTTATTGCTTTTCATGTGGAGTTTATTCTACAGCTTTTTAGGCTTGTTTACCCTAATAAATTTGTAATAAAAAAAAAATATGGGGTCCCCCTATTTTTGATAACAAGCAAAGGTAAAGAAGACAGCTGTGAGCTAATATTATCAGGCTGGGCAGTTCCATGGTTATTGGGCCTTTCCCAGTCTAAAAATATCAACTCGCAGTCAACCTAGAACTGGCATTTCACATGAGATGCGCCAATTCTGGTGCTTTGCCTGGATCTTCACTATTGATTTTGTGCAGTGGCAATCGAGGTTTGGTAGTTGGGGTTGAGGTCGGTTGAGATTTGTCAAAAATCACAGCTGGAATCAAGCCCTGGTGTTAGTAATCGAGAGTTGTCTATCCGATGTCCAAATATTTGAGCATTCACAGCAGTTTACAATAAGTGATTAGTCTTGCCAAATATCCTTCTTCTGTGTTTGCTTATTTTAGTGCTTTATGACTCTGTCTTGAGCCAAGGCTTATACTGGTGTGTTGAAATTCGTAAAACTTTGTATTTATCGATAATTCACACATGAAGTCTTTGATATATTAATTGTTAGAGAAACGCTTTAAATCTTTATGATATCAGATTACATTGGTAGACTGATGGGAACTGGGTAGTGGAAGCTCTTATGTGATGAAGGCCAATGGACAATTGCTCTATTTTGTCTATCTTATAATTCAAATCTGTTTAATATAGTTTGTATTAAATGAGTATACCACCTTAGTCAAGTGATAACTGTTAAATCTGTATGGGTCTTACCGTTGAGACACATTCCAATGCCAGAACAGGGCACTTGTGTCTCCATTTCTCCCATTTTAGTCCCGCAAGTGCAAAACAGCGTCCAGTAGAAGCTGCCAGGCCATGCATGAGCCCTGAAACTCAAGTCAAGTGTAAGACACTGACAAAAATATTGTAACGCAGCCACTTGCCAAACAATTCAATTCCATTGCTGCTGGGATAATTGAGGACACAAGTTCCCTGTTCTAGCATTTGGCTGTAGTTCTAGTTATGGGGCATTCACTCAAGTAACAGTTACCACTTATCTCGTTATAGCCCATCCACTTGTTTATATGCATGTAATGAGGGGTCTCTTCAAATCGAGGAATAAAACCATTAACATTTCAATAGTTCAACTTTGCTGAACACAACAGTAGATATAGTGGAACACAATGTTAGGGTCTGCGGAACGCACCAAATATATGATGCAAAGAGGTGCGTTCGCAGCCCGGGGTCCACCGTGCAGGCGGAGCCTGCTGCTAGTAAAATGGCACAAGAAGCGAACTTTGTTATTCCGCAGAGTCACTAAAATAAACGCCGTAACGCGCTGTGGCAATATGTGCAAACTCTGTTATTCCACAGAGCCGCTAGAAGAGTGCCGCAGCGCTATATGGCGATGTGTGCAAACTCACTTAACACCACTGAGTCGCAAAATAAACACGCTAGGGCGCTGTCTAGCGTTGAAAGCGAACCCTGTTACGTCACAGAGCCGCTGAGAAAAACTTCTGTGTCCTGTCAGGCACCCAGGTACACAGTTGACTGCTAAGCGAACATAGAACGTGATCATGAGCTAATGTCCTCGCGGGAGACACCCGCAATCTATGGCGTCTGAACGCCAGGCCCTGAATACGGCAATCAAACTCCTCACCTGTTATGCCGGTAATCTAGGGCATCTAGGACACCGACCCTGACCAGCTAGCATACCAAACTCCTCACCGATTAAGTCGGTATTCTAGGGGCTTATTTCAGCCGGGCCCTAACCACACACACGCATGACCACACTGGCGCAAAGCATATGACGACTGATATTAGCGCATGGCGGCCCAGCCATGCTACCTTTTTATAGTAACAGCTACAGGACCTGCCAGAAAACAAGGACCAATGAAACTTGTTCCAGAACACCAGTAGTCACAGGACCTTCCTGGCGGACCAATAGGAGCTGCTGCAGTAACAGAGCATGTGACCCCTGATCTCCAATGAGAGATCTCACTCTGGGCATGCTCAGAAGGGGAAAACAAGGACTTTGTCCTAAAGACGTCTGCTCGCCGCTACCCAGTACTGGCCACAATAGCAGAGCCTGGAGGAACAGCAGTAATCCTCTGCACACTGTTAGACTGGGCAAGACGCTGGAACCGACGTCTAAGCTGAGCAGGCTCCACTGCAGACGGAGACGAATGGGGGACCGCAGCGGGACTGGTTTGAGACTCCCCTTGTGCAGCAGTGGGAACTCGAACCCTAACATTACTCCCCCTCCTAGGGCCCCCCTTTTTTGGGCCTCGTTGCGTTCAAAGGCAGCGATGAGCTGCGGAGCGTGAACATGCTCGGCATGCTCCCAGGACCTATCCTCAGGCCCATAATCCACCAAATAAAATTTTTTGCCTCGTACCACCTTGCACCCAACGTTCACCTCATGATCGTAGGTAGATGAACCCGACGTCCCGGCAGATGACTCAGAAAACCGGGAAATGGCCACGGGTTTCAGGAGGGACACGTGAAAGGTGTCGGTGATACCAAGGCGAGGCGGAAGGGCTAGGCGGTAAACCACCGGGTTCACCTGCTCAAGAACTTTAAAGGGGCCCAAAAAGCGAGGTGCCAACTTGGTGGACTCTACACGTAGCCTGATGTTTCGGGCAGAAAGCCACACTAGGTCACCCGGAGCAAATGTAGGAGCGGGGCGCCGATGGGCATCGACCGAAGACCTCATCCTCTCTTTGGAGGCCTGAATGGCATCCGGGTGCGGTCCCAAATGTCCCGTGCCTCCACAGCCCTGTCTTCCACCCTGGAATCGGCGGAAGACACAGGCATGGGCACTGGTACCCGCGGATGCTGAACGTAGTTCAGGAGGAATGGGGTCTGTCCGGTGGAGTCAGCCACAGCATTATTTAGAGTGAACTCAGCCCACGGTCGCAAGGATGCCCAGTCATCCTGCCTGGCAGAGACAAAATGTCGCAAATATGTGACCAAGGTCTGGTTGGCCCTCTCTACCAACCCATTCGTCTCGGGATAGTATGCAGAGGAGAGATTCAACTCAATGCTGAGTAAACAACACAGCTCTCTCCAGAACCGAGACGCAAACTGGGGACCTCGATCACTGCCAATTTTGTCTGGCATACCGTGTAGGCGGAAAATATGCCTAATGAACAATGCTGCCAAGGCCCGTGCAGATGGTAACCGTGGTAACGGCACTAAGTGCAACATTTTGGAGAAGTGGTCGGTTATCACCCAGATGATGGTGCAGCCCCGAGACTTGGGCAATCCCACCACAAAATCCATCCCGACCATCTCCCAAGGCCTGTCTGCCACCGGTAAAGGGAAAAGTAGCCCAGCTGGCCATTGTCGAGGGGACTTATTCTTGGCGCAGGAGACGCACGCCTGAACGTATTCCCTGACGTCACGGACCATATGTGGCCACCAGTATGTCCTCGCCAGCAACTCAGATGTCCTTTTTGCCCCAAAATGTCCACCAACCCTGGACGAATGTGCCCAAGAGAGTACCTCCGGTAGCAAATTGGTGGGCACAAAAGTCTTGCCCGGAGGCACAGACTCAAGCGAAACCGGGGCCACAGTTCTTAGGCTCTCTGTGGGGACAATCAACCGAGGCTCCTCCTCCACCTCCTCAGAGGGCACCACGGAGCGAGAAAGCGTTCTTCTCACCGGAGAGGAATTTGAGGGTGAAATGAAACCGGGAGAAGAACAGGGACCAACTGGCCTGATGAGAATTTAGCCGCTGGGCGGTCTGTAAATAGACCAAATTTTTGTGGTCAGTGAAAACTTGAAAGGAAAGCGAGTCCCCTCCAGGAGATGTCTCCACTCGGAAAAGGCCAACTTCATGGCTAGCAACTCCCTATCCCCAATGGAATAATTCCTCTCCGCTGGTGTGAAGGTCTTGGAAAAGAAGAAACAAGGATGTTTCCGACCTTGAGCATCCTTTTGAAAAAGGACTGCTCCAGCACCAACGGATGAGGCATCGACCTCCAATAAAAAGGCTTATCAACCTCGGGGCGATATAAGATGGGAACGCTAGCAAAATGGGACTTAATTGAAGTAAAGGCCTTGGAGACCTCCTCTGACCACAATTTGGGATTGGCTCCCTTCTTGGTGAGGGCTACCAAGGGAGCTTCCAAAGTGGAGAAGTGGGGAATGAATTGGCGATAGTAATTAATGAACCCCATAAAGCGCTGCACCGCTTTAAGAGAATGGGGTTCTTGCCAATCCATCACAGCCTGTAGTTTGGCAGGATCCATAGCCAATCCCTGGGTGGAGATGATATAGCCCAGGAAAGGTAAAGACTCCTGCTCAAACATGCATTTCTCCAACTTTGCATAGAGGGAGTTCGCCCGTAACAGGTCGAAGACATTGCAGACATCCCTCCGGTGAGAGTCAATATCTGGAGAAAAGATGAGAATATCATCCAGATAGACTACTACAGAGGTGGAAAGCATATCCCGGAAGATATCATTGACAAAGTCTTGGAAAACGGCTGGGGCATTACAGAGCCCGAAGGGCATCACCAGGTATTCATAATGTCCATCCATGGTATTAAAAGCCGTCTTCCATTCGTCCCCCTCACGGATGCGAATCAGGTTATAAGCACCACGCAGAGCTAATTTAGTAAATACCCTTGCTCCCGGAGCCTATCAAAGAGCTCAGAGATCAGGGGCAACGGGTACTTATTCTTAATGGTGATGGCGTTAAGACCTCTGTAATCTATACACGGACGGAATTCTCCACTCTTCTTCTGCACGAAGAAGAACCCCGCTCCTGCTGGTGACACCGACTTCCTAATGAACCCTCTTGCCAGATTCTCCTGGATATATTGAGACATAGCCTCCATCTCAGGAAGAGAGAGGGGATAGACCCTTCCCCGAGGAGGTTCTGCCCCAGGCAAGAGGTCAATAGGACAGTCGTAGGGACGATGGGGCGGCAGAGTCTCCGCAGCCTTTTTAGAGAAACGTCTGCATATGACTGATAACACTTGGGAAGAGGAGAAAGATCTGCGGGTATCTCTGTAGTGGTAACCTGAATGCACTCCCTGACACATCTGTCCTTACATGACTCACTCCAACCCAGTATCCTACCGGAGGTCCACTCAATATGAGGGGAGTGGGAACGGAGCCAGGGTACTCCCAGTAGGATTTCGTCTATTCCCTCGGGAAGGACGAGAAGGGAAATAATTTCCTGATGGGAAGGGGTACACACAAAGTAAGAGGGACAGTCTGATGTGTAATTGGCGAGGGCAATGTCAACCCATTCACTACCCGGACAGTCACTGGTTTGTCGAGCGCTACAGATGTATTGTGTGGCGATGAGCAAAGGTGGATGACATGAAATTCCCTCTACTCCTGAGTCCACACAAAGCTCGACTGTAAGTGTGGAAGAGTCCACAGTGACTGTCCCTTTAAATGTCATCTTGGAGGAAAATGCCGCTGTCTCTAGTGAACCTCCTCCCAGGGTCACTAGATGCGATCGCTTCCCCGATCGCTGTGGACATTTGTTGGCATAGTGTCCTGTCTGCTGACAAAGGTTACAGACCACAGATACTCGGACGACTCGAGACTTAGGTCCTGCACGAGGAACCTCTGTGGCCTTTTGGGGTTCGGACGCCAGATCGGGGGATTCGAGAGGTGTGGCAAAGGTGGGAGCCAACCGAATCCTCTGCCTACACTGGGCCCGCTCCAACCTCCGCTCGTGAAAACGGAGGTCGATGCGGGTAGATATGGAGATAAGCTTCTCCAGTGTGCTGGGAATCTCCCTGGTAGCCAAAGCGTCTTTAACATGGTCAGCCAGTCCTCGCCAGTAGACTGGAATGAGAACTTTATCCGACCAGCCTAGCTCTGACTGACCAAATACGAACCCTGTGCCAATGCCAGCAGTTGTAGCGCCGTATCGTGGGTGACCTGAGGTCCTAAAAAGACCTTTTTAAGAGCTTCCAGGAAACGAGGAGCACTCCGCACCACACGATCGTCGCGCTCCCACAGCGGCGTTGCCCACACCAACGCTCTGCCCGAGAGTAGAGACAGTACAAAACCCACTTGTGCCCGATCCGTGGGGAAACGTGCAGCCAGAAGCTCGAGCTGTATAGAGCACTGACTCACGAATCCCCGACATTGCTTGCTGTCACGGCAAACTTGTCAGGAAGCGGAGGTGGGATAATGTAGGGGCAGAGGTGGCAGAGGACAAACTGGCTGCAGCCACGCTAGCAGCTTGAACAGCGACTGCGATAACATCCACAGCTGAGGTTGTGCGCTCAAGAGCCGCCAACCTACCCTCCAGTTGCTGGATGTACTGCGGTAGACGCTGGTCATCTGCCATTTTACTAGCCAGACCCTGGCGCTAATATTATGTTAGGGTCTGCGGAACGCACCAAATATATGATGTAAAGAGGTGCGTTCGCAGCCCGGGGTCCACCGTGCAGGCAGAGCCTGCTGCTAGTAAAATGGCGCAAGAAACGAACTCTGTTATTCCGCAGAGTCGCTAAAATAAACGCGTAACGCGCTGTGGCAATATGTTCAAACTCTGTTATTCCACAGAGCCGCTAGAAGGAGTGCCGCAGCGCTATATAGCGATGTGTGCGAACTCACTTAACACCACTAAGTCGCAAAATAAACACGCTAGGGCACTGTCTAGCGTTGAAAGCGAACCCTGTTATGTCACAGAGCCGCTGAGAAAAACTTCTGTGTCCTGTCAGGCACCCAGGTACACAGTTGACTGCTAAGCGAACATAGAACGTGATCATGCGCTAATGTCCTCGTGGGAGACACCCGCAATCTATGGCGTCTGAACGCCAGGCCCTGAATACGGCAATCAAACTCCTCACCGGTTATGCTGGTAATCTGGGCATCTAGGACACCGACCCTGACCAGCTAGCATACCAAACTCCTCACCGATTAAGTCGGTATTCTAGGGGCTTATTTCAGCCGGGCCCTAACCACACACACGCATGACCACACTGGCGCAAAGCATATGACGATTGATATTAGCGCATGGCGGCCCAGCCATGCTACCTTTTTATAGTAACAGCTACAGGACCTGCCAGAAACAAGGACCAATGAAACTTGTTCCAGAACACGAGTAGTCACAGGACCTTCCTGGCGGACCAATAGGAGCTGCTGCAGTAACAGAGCATGTGACCCCTGATCTCCAATGAGAGATCTCACTCTGGGCATGCTCAGAAGGGGAAAACCAGGACTTTGTCCTAAAGACGTCTGCTCGCCGCTACCCAGTACTGGCCACAATAGCAGAGCCTGGAGGAACAGCAGTAATCCTCTGTGCACTGTTAGAATGGGCAAGACGCTGGGACTGACAGCTGAGCTGGCTCCACTGTGGACGGAGAAGAATGGGGGACCGCAGCGGGACTGGTTCGAGACTCCGCTTGTGCAGCAGTGGGAACTCGAACCCTAACACGCAATACATTTTGTCTGCTGTCACATAAAGGGCAGTTGCAGATGAGCGTATTTTCAGTCCAAGTGCAATCTGGCAAAACATCGGATGGGACTCAGACCAATGTTGTGCTATGGGCCATGAACATCAGATTTTTCTCCTCAGATCAAGTTAGTCCGAGTACACTCTGCACCCATCTTGACTGAAAAAAAAAGATATGTAGAAATTTTTGCAAATTTATTAAAAAAGAAAAACTGAAATATCACATGGTCATAAGTATTGCTCAGTATTGAGTAGAAGCACCCTTTTCAGCTAGTACAGCCATGAGTCTTCTTGAGAATGAGGCAACAAGTTTTTCACACCTGGATTTGGGGATCCTCTGCCATTCTTCCTCGCAGATCCTCTCTAGTTCCTTCAGGTTGGATGATGAATGTCGGTGGACAGCCATTTTCTAGGTCTCTCCTGAGATGCTCCATTGTGAATAGGTCTGGGCTCTCGCTGGGCCAGTCAAGAATGGTCACAGAGTTGTTCTGAAGCCACTTCTTTGCTATTTCAGCTGTGTGCTTAGGGTCATTGTCTTGTTGGAAGGTGAACCTTCAGCCAAGTCTGAGGTCCAGAGCACTCTGGAAGAGGTTTTCATCCAGGATATCTCTGTACTTGGCCGCATTCACATTTCCTTCAATTGCAACCAGTTGTCCTGTCCATGCAGGTGAAAAACACCCCTATAGCATGATGCTGCCACCACCATGTCTCACTGTTGGGATTGTATTGGGCAGGTGATGAGCAGTGCCTGGTTTTCTCGACACATACTGCTTAAAATTACCACCAAAAAGTTCTATCTTAGTTTCATCAGACCAGAGAATCTTATTTCTCATAGCCTGGGAGTGCTTCATGTGTTTTTAGCAATCTCAATGCAGGCGTTCATGTCTGGCACTGAGGAAAGGCTTCTATCGGGCCAGTCTGCCATAAATGCTCGACTGGTGGAGGGCTGCAGTGATAATTGTGGAACTTTCTCCCATCTCCCTACTGCATCTGTGGAGCTCAGCCACAGTGATCATGGGGTTCTTCTTTACCTCTCTCACTAAGGCTCTTCTCCCACGATTGCTCAGTTAGGCTGTTCGGCCAGGTCTAGGAAGACTTCTGGTGGTCCCAAACTTCTTCCATTTAAGGATTATAGAGGCCACTGTGCTCTTATGAACCTTGAGTACTGCAGAAATTCTTTTGCAACCTTGGCCAGATCTGTGCCTTGCCACAATTCTATCTCTGGCTACTTGGCCTGTTCCTTTGACCTCATGATTCTCATTTGGTCTGATATGCATTGTGAGCTGTGATATCTAATATAGACAGGTGTGTGTGCCTTTACAAATCAAGTCCTATCAGTTTAACTAAACACAGCTGGACTCCAATGAAGGAGTAGAACCATCTCAAGGAGGATCACAAGGAAATGGACAGCAAGTGACTTAAATATGAGTGCCTGAGAAAAGGGTCTGAATATTTATGATCATGTGATATTTCAGCTTTTCTTTTTTAATAAATTTGCAAAAGTTTCTACATTTATGCTTTTTTTAGTTAAGATGGGGTGCAGAGTGTACATTAGTGAGAAAAAAATAAAAATTTTTTGAATTTACCAAATGGCTGCAATGAAACAAAAAGTGAAAAATTTAAAGGGGTCTGAATACTTTCCCTACCCACTATATGCTCATCTACACCTCGCCTAAGAGGAAATGTTTGCTTCTATGGGGACCATTTATTAAATGTTCATGCTCAAGTCTATTTTTTTCCAGAAGGGATCTCATCTAACAGTGTATTGCTTCACACAGTTTGATACCAATTTCTCAATCTCTGATATGTATCTGATGATAATCTCTCATTTTCTCCCAGGTATTCTGCTTCTCAAATGCATATGTCTCAAGGGTTCTGTCGAACCATACATTGACTACAAAGAACCCAACAGGCAATCTCAAAACGGGATAATAAGGCCACACTTCAGGCCAACAATTATTAAGGCATTACCCGAACATCAGTTGTTATCACATGTGTGCTATATCTTGGTTAGAATATCAGCACATGGACACATAGTCTACATGTCTGTTATATTTGAAGAAGTCTAAATATTTTTCTATATTTGAAGATGAACATTCTGCAAAAATTAATAAAGAGATGTCTTAAGGTACTGTCACACTAAACAAGATCGCTAATGCGTCACCGATTTTATGATGCAGTAGCGATCTCGTTAGCGAAGTCGCTGTGTGTGACATGTAGCAGCGATGTGGCCCCTGCTGAGATGTCGCTGATCGCTTATGAACGTTCTGAGCCGTTTTTTAGTCGTTGGTGTCCCGCTGGTGAGCCTGAATCGCTGAGTGTGACACCCTTTATGAACGACTTTACCAGCGTCGCAGGTGGGACTAGGTTTTCCCAACTACCGCAGAGGTCATTATACAGATCGCTGATGAGTTGTGTTTGGAATCTAACTAGCGATCACATAGCGATCGCACCAGCGATCTCGCCAGGTCGTGTCATTGTCGTGATCGCTGGTGCGATCGCTAAGTGTGACAGTGCCTTTAGTTTGGTCCAATTTGTGGCCCAAACTTGTCACCGCTAAAGATAGGATCTGCAATTCAACAAACATAGCACAATTGCCATCCATTTTTCATTCATGTGCTGTCCCAAAGTGTGAATAAGGCCTAACTGAATTGAAAGTAGAGCATCCCTCCCAGTATGGGAAAGAAATCAAACTATTACACATCACTGAAAAATCCATAGTAACCATACCAGATGATATACTGTTAAAATATCAGTTCAGTGCACGATGCAGGTCAAATGTCCAGAATGATGCATAGAACAGTAATTGAGCGTTATGGTAATCTGTTAGGAGCAGCAGGCACGTATTGCTGATTAATGTCACAAAGGTTCTGTCAGTGCTCCTCTTAGTACATAGCAATGATATGGGAAGCTCCTGCCTCTCCATTAAATGACAGCTAATGCACAAGTGACAATTATAGTGTCTTCTTTTTTTAGCCCACTTTTTATGACTTGTTGTTTGGCCTTTTTCCATATTAATTATACCGGACCCAGAATCCTACGATGCAGCTGTAAAGACCTGTATAAGCTAAGTGTTCACTGAAAAGAAGAGGTTTTCAAAAGAGATGTATAGTATTTATTTAGCAGAAGCATTTGGTAGGATGTCAGTCAGGAGCTTTTTTTTCTATATTTTTTGACAATACAGATCTAAGTTTCTAAGACCCCAGTAAAATTTAGAATTTTAAATTTGAGAGAATATGGTGTCCAATGTTGAATACACCTGGAATGCCATGAAGAAGGTTACTGCTGAAGAGTCAATTTGACTTACTGGGAGGGGCGAGGTTGATGTTGAGACTTGATACATAACCATAAGATATATGGAATTTTTCAATATGTGTGGTCGGTGTTGTTGTAATATGCCTATTTATAGGATCACAATGTTTAGTAGAATAATATTGTTCTGTATGGAAAGTCAAAATCATAGATTTATAATTGTATGTTATAATGCATACAAATTATTGGATGGTATGAACTTAGCTGGACAGATGTACTGAAATGATGCATGTTTATAACCCCTATGTTAGGTTCTTTGGTTCTTTCTTGTGTTCATAAAAAGAGACGATTGGATTACGGTAATATATCTTGCAAATAAAAATTTGATGGGAAACAAAAAATATTCAATAAAAATGTGGTTGATTTAAAAGAAAAAAAAATTAAATTAATTTACTACACCATTCTAGAAAAAAATATAAATCTTTCAAGTCCATTTATTTTATATTTTCATGTTTTGATAATGCTTACAATTTATTGATACCTCCTCATGCAACTATTTGCTACGTGACTTAGATAAATCTTGTAGTTAAAGAAGAGCAAATCTTTTCGAAATTCAAATTTGCTTTGCCAAAAATTTGGCTCCCAGTGAATTGATTTGCCGCAAATTGAAATGCTGAAAAGCCTTCTGTTGCCCAGAAAATACATGTCTAAACACACTGAGTAAGATGAGAGTCCCACGAGCATATAACATGGCCGAGTGCTATGTGATAAAACACTGCATAGCACTTGGCCCAGTGTTATACTATGGGGCAGCTTACATCTGTGATTATTTTGTCATGCCGATTCGGCATGAGAAGACAATCGCAGCATGCTGCGATAATTGGATCGCACTCACCCATATAAGTCTATGGGTGCTTGTGAAACATTGGAGTGCACTTGTATATCATTCTAATGCAGTACGATTACTGATGATGTCGGCAATGGAGGAGATGGAGAAATTGCTTTCTCCATCTCCTCCTCACCTGTGCTTCAATTCTCCCATGCGAGGGGATCGGAGCACAGTGCACTGATAATTAGCTCATGCTCGAAGCAGAGTTTGAGCAAAATGTCATTAACATATCGAATCCGATGCTATACTCTAATGTGACCTCGGCCTTAAGATGAGCAAATCAATCAGCAAAGGAAGGATTTTGAGTAAAATTTTCAGAAATTTGCAGTTCCACATTAATTTGAACAATGTAACACCTTCACGCCATGGGCATTTTCCATTTTTTCATTTTTGCTTTTTCCTCCCCTTGTTCCGAGAGCCATAACATTTTTGTTTTTCTGTCAAAATAGCCATACAAGGCTAATTTCACACCAGCGTCTGACTGACCTGCGTCGGTCAGCGCACGGCCGCCACTAAGCTCCGCCTCGGCAACGCCTCCTCTCGCTCGCTCTGCCTATTAGCGCATGACGCTGCATGCAACCTGCGCACCCTATCTTTAGCATTGGGATCGCAGGCTGTACACAGGTATGTGTTTGCCAGCGCATGCTTCCTTTTGACGGTGCGCTGAGTGCACCAAAATGCAACACGGTGCGTTGGGCGCAGGTCGGCGCACTGTCAAAAGGACGCAGGCGCAGGCAAACGCATAGCTTTTTTCAAATTTTGAAATTTGTAAGAAAAAAATAAATGTAGCTTTTGTCTTCATTTTTCTGAGACCCATGATGTTTTCATTTTTCTAGCTATGGGTCTGAGTGAAGTCTTATTTTTGCCACCTGAGCTGATATTTTTACTGATACCATTTTGGGAAGATATGATGCTTTGATCACTTCTGATTGCATTTCAATGCAATGTTGCAGCGGCAAATAAAAACATAATTCTGTCGTTTTGATTTTTTTTTTGCTTTTTGTAAAATAACATTATTTTCACAGCTTGGTGATTGCCGTATGTTCCTCTACTTTTTAAATAGTATGTGGATGTAAAATTTAACTATTAAAAGAGGTGAACAAAATAAATATTTGTGATTTACACACATTGTAAAGTGCGCAGACAAATTTAAATGTCTGGATTTTGTGGATTTTCTTTCGTATTTTTAAAAAACAATTATTCTTTCCTTCACAAAAAGGATTGCAGAAGAAATGTAAAAATTACATACATTCACTAGTGACAAACAAGCACACTGTCTCTGACTGACACTGATTTCTGATTTTTTTAAAAAAATATTGTGCTCCTTTCTAGTGTATTACGATGGAAATAAAAAAAAGTGTAATTCAAATGCAGCATGATAAATTTCAGCTCCACTGTATTTCTGCTGCTAGCACCACTTTCTCCTATCAATTGAATCTCTGTATTATTCAGTTATTATTCAGATATTATACTACATTCATCTTCTTCTCTGCTGCAGTTGCATAACAGATTACTGTCTGTAGTATTTTCCAAAGTTTTGCTGTTTATTTCCTAAAGCTTTGGCTGAGCTGTGTGCTCTGACATACTCTCTATCTTAACCAAAAAATTTTAAATGACTGCAGCATTCCCTGCTTCAGCTTTTAAACAGGCCCTGTTAGTCCTTTGGGATTGGCTGCACAGTGCCATGTGATGTGATAGCTGTAAGTCATTATGGGGAAGCCTGTGTGGCAACACCTGAGGTCATGCGAGCCATCTTTGGCTGATGAAATTTTATTGCAATTTATTGAAAGAGCGGTGGGCATTTTTTTGATGATATGTGCAATTTGAATTGCAAATTGATCAAATTCATCAGGACTTGCAAATATTGCTTTGAATTCAAGATATTAATCTCTGCTTATGAGTTTACATATAGTGAATGCTCAACAATGCAATTAAGTTGTACTCATGGTCACAAATATGGATGAGCCAACTCAAACTGTAAATTTCAGGGTTCATACCGGACACCTCGTTTCCGGTGCTGAACTCTGTACATGGACTTTCTTCCAGAAGTCTACTTTAATGTTTGGGTTCGGATGTCAAATAAAGTTTGTTAAAAGGCTGCAGCACAGTTGTGGGCACTTCCGGAGCCATCACAGACATGCCAAGTATTGTACATGGATGTAATGGGTTTGCGTGATACATGACCCGGACTGGAGAAAAGGAGAAATGCTGAATCATGGGCTGTGCTCCCATTTTAGTTTCAGCCTGATGCAGAGTGCCATAACAGCCAGGTGCAGTGTGCCCTAGAAGCCTGGTGTAGAGTGCTCTAAAAGCCTGGTGCAGCCTGTCATAACAGCCTGGTGCAAGATACCCTGCTAGCCTGGTGTAGAGTGCCCCAACAGCCTAGTACAGAGTGTCCTAAAAAACCTGGTTCAGCGTGTCATAACAGTCTGGTTTAGCCCTAGTATGCGTGACATCAGAAATCTTCATATCAACGTATTGGGGGCCTTTTAGGCCCCCATGCAAATCATATGGAAAAACACTTATATAACTTTTACAAGTTTATTTTAAAACTGCTAAATAAAATATGATTAGTAAAACAAAATTTTAATTATAATTTTTCACCAAAAAAACAACCCAAAAATTTTTTTTTCAAAATTTCACACAAACATGAAAAAACACACAAAAATGCACAGAAATCTATACCAAACTAGCTGCAGCTACATTTCTATTATGTTTCTTTTCTATTATATTAATCTTCCAAACAATTTTGACAAGTTATTTTTTCGGAAGAATGTTCTTTGCAGACATTTTCCTTACAAATTGAACAAAATCTCTCAGTTTTCCTTTCTAAGTTTCTTGGACACATGAAACAGCGCTTTCTTTTTCTTTCTCCTGGCCCTGGAATCATCTGAAACTGTACGCCACACTGTTTTATTGCTTCTTTAGTTTGCTTTAGCAAGCCTTTCACGTCACTTTGCTGTATCATGTGAGGCATTACAAGTTCATGACAAAGGTCCTTCAAAAATAGGCGTCTCCTGTCCTTCCTCCGTGCATGGAATTCTGGATGAGTTTCTGTATAAATGATGAATGAATTTAGGGCTGCTACATCAAGCATATTTGAAAAAAGTACTACAGGCCATCATTTTGTTTGCCTCTTCCATGAATATTCTCCCACCATCTCATCCATTTTGTCTATACCTCCTTTTGTTTTATTGTAATGCAGGATGATTTCTGGTTTTAAATTTCTGTCATTGCTGTCAATATTGCAATTGTGATGCATGGTACTGAGTAAAATCACTGATTTCTCCTTCTTCGCTTTGCAAGATACCAAAGTCGCTTTGTTATTGAATCCAAAGACACTCTCATAAAGTGCTCGCTGACGATTGTGTTTCAGTGCTTCTGGAATTTCTCGTCGGTCTAGCTTGATAGTACCAACAAGTGTACTAGCTTTTTGAAGCAGAAAATTGCCTAGTTCAACATTGGTGAAATAATTGTCCATGGTAATGTTTCTACCTGAATTGAATATTGGAACAGCAAGAGTTTTGACAATTTCAGACCCCAGATCCTTCTGTACTGGTGCACCAACCTCTTTGCCACAGTAGATTACGCCATTTATGCCATAATAATTTGCAGAATCACACATCCAGAAGATTTTGATTCCATATTTGGCTGGCTTGCTGGTCATGTATTGTATGAACTTGCAGCGTCCTCTGAACGGTACAAGTTGCTCATCTACTGTAACATTAGTACTAGGATTGTAAAGTTTGGTGCAATTTTGAAAATATGTTCCAGATATAACTGATAGCGGCTAATTTGTCTGTTTCAAACCTCAATTCACATGTTCACTTATCATCAAATCGAATGTGTCTTCTAATTTCCTCTTATCTGTCCACTGACATTGTCGCCTTATAGTGTGGATCAGAAAGTGGGTCTAGAAATAATTCTCGTACTGGAACATCATACGATTTTTGACTCCCTGCCAGCAGTAAAAGTCCAATGTATGCATAAAGTTCCTCGTTTGAGATATTTTTCGAGGACTTATTTTTTGCAGAAGCGATGCGTCTTCCTTTTAGGTTTGAACATAAAAGGACCTCTTCTGCAATATTGTCAGAAAAGAAAGTACAGAATATGTCTTTATGGGAAAAGTAACTGGGACTTCCCACAGCCCCTTGAGCCTGTCTCACAATATTATGGATTGCAGTACGTCCAACTAATGTAGGATTACTGTCCCAAAAAACATTCGCTTTGGATGTTCTACTTATCACTTCTTGGGGATCCACTGTATTCACTTCTTCATCATCAGAAGAAGAATCACTTGAGGATGTTTGATTCTCTGGTGGCAGGTACTCGTCATCGGACAAAGATAGTTCACTTTCATAATCACTTTGAAAGACAATTGCTTCAATCTCTTGGTCACTCAGACGCTTGGAGGAAGACTGTGCCATTGCTGACTAGATGTTAGCCAACTAAAAGAAAAAACAATGAAGACAATGAGGGTTGTCCACTCCTTGCTTGTGTGTGACACACTGTAAGTGTAAAGTGCCCCCTCCCTCCTCTCACCCTCAGCATCTCTTACCTTTTATACTTTCTTTTAGGTGTTGTACAATTCTCTGGATGTCTGTAGCTCAATAGCTTTACCCATTGCAGGCTTCTTAGAATCAGAGAAACTGAAACTGAATCAGACTTCCTCTCAACATCTTATCTCAGGTCCTTCACAATTAGCTCATAGTGTATACTGTCCTTATTACTCTCTACACAGCTCATTACTGTGTTCAGAAGGACCTCAGATGATGTCATGGCCTTATCTCTCCCTTCAAAAATCACATGACATCCTCATATGGCATTATCCACACCCTGGCCCCTCCATCAGCATTACTGAGTACAAGTAAAGTAACTTGAGACACAAACACTACTGTAAAAGGCCCCCAATCTGTACAGATGTGGTTTTCACCAAAAAAGCATTGTTACACCAAAATGCCTATGGAAAAAATTATATGAACAACTGGATATTACCAACAACGACATACTTGAGAATTACCTGCAGTTTCAAAATTCAAACTTAAGTAATTTTGCAGATAATAGCAAAAAAGTAAGCATGGGGGCCTAAAAGGCCCCCAATACGCATGCTAGGGTTAAAGTACCGTATTAGCCTGGTGCAGAGAGCCCTAACAGTCTAGTGCAGAGTGCTCTAACAGCCTAGTACAGAGAGGATGACACCATTTCATCACGAATGAGTGGGCCTTCATGCGAGATGTGAGCTATGTTGTGTTGCTTTGAGTACTCCATGAACATGGCTAGCGCTAATGATACCATCATCAGCATTACTATCTCACTTCTATGCCTGCTTGAAAAACACGCTTCAGGCGATGATGGATGAGGTGGTGGCACAGGAAAAAAAGGCTTAGGAACGGGGACTGTTCACAACATTATCAGGTCAGCCATGCACATATACTGTTGCTCAGAGGGTGGGTTCCTGTACCAACAGCAGTCAGGCACACAACTGTTCAGCTAGGGGATAGTTTTGGAAGATGAGCATGGATAAGAGGACTAGGAACTGTGTTCACAGTAGGGTAGAACTAAAAGCAGCTCTTGGGCATCACTGGAGAATGGCTGGGGCATACAGAGGGCCCCAATAGCTTGTCGGTGCCTCTGTGCAGTTTGGCACAAATGAGCTAATACATGCTGCGCTGCCTGCAAAATGACTGCCAAGTTGCCTGGATTGTTACCAGTGCTAATTACTGGGTGGCCACTCTGCTGGATCCCCATTACAAGGACAACATACTATCATTACTTCCGTCACTGGAGTGGTATCGTAAATGTGGGAATACAAGCACACGTTGGCAGACGCACTAACTGATGGCATTCCCACCTGACAACGGAGGCTCAGTAGAAGAACAAGGCAGAGGAGGATGAGAAAGAAGTTGCCAACACTGCTGGGGCACAGGCATCACCTTGGAAGGGAAGGTTAGCCTGGCCAATGTGGAAAACATTCCTCAGCACACCACAACATCTGGAACCACCATTTAAAAATGTCCGTATTAACAGGAAATAGCAATTCAACAAGATGGTTGAAGAATATGTGTCCACGAGTCATCAGGTACTGAGTGATGGGTCTGACAGATTTAACTTCTGGTTCTCTAAATTGGACACATGGTCTGAGCACGCACTTTAGACCTTGGAGATGCTGACCTGCCCTATGGCAAGTGTATTGTCAGAATGTGTGCTTAGCATGGCAAGGGGTGTAATCGCAAACAGGTGCATCTGCCTGTTCACAGCCAATGTGGGCTAGCTCACTTTCATTAAAATGAACCTGGTGTGGCTCACACAGCACTTGTATGTGTAACATCCCTGCTGGTATCACTGCATGGCTACCTATCTCCCATCAGGCTGATACACTGTCTTACTCACCACTCTGGGACATGTTGTGAGTTCTGCCCTCTACCTGCTCCATGCTGTGAACCTCATGTCCTCTGCTTGCTGTGTGCATACTTCCTGGCTGCATTCTTAGGGCAGTGGCACCTGCACTTCCTGAATCTGATAGAGACAGTGTGCTAATTCTTAATGTGTCCCCAGCCTATTGCCAAAAGGTACCAGATACTTAAGGCATCTCCACCAATAGGGAGATGCCTGAGCAACATACTTTCTTAGGCTGCTTTCTGCTACTGAGCTGCCAGCTACTGTCTTGTCCGGTTTCCGCTCTTGTCTCAGCCAACCTGGGGGCTATATACCCAGGCCCGTACCTGTATTCTATGTGTCTTGTTTCTGTTACCCTGGAGGCTGTATACCCAAGAGTGCAATCCTTTGTCCTGAACTTGTTCCTGTGTCTGACATGGTCCTTTACCTAAACCCGTTTATATCCTTGTCTGAAGCTTTTCCTATCCTGCTGTGTCTATCCTTGGCTCTGCTCCCTCTTTGCCTCAGCAGCTCTGCTCCCTCTTTGCCTTGGTGGCTCTGCTCTCCTCCCATCCTGCGGCTCTGCAGTGCTCCCGTACTGCATCCTGTGGCTCTGCTCCCGCTTTGCACCCTGCAGCTTTGCTCTGCTTCCACTCCGCAGCCTGCAGCGCTTTGTCCCTCTTGTCTATATTGGTTCCTACCGGTTCATTTATCCCTCTAGTGTGAAATGGTTCCTACTGGTTTCCATATTCCACATGTACCTGCCTGTGTTCCTGTTCTTCCCGAAACAGTTCCTGTTCCTCCAGACTGAACTGGTTCCTACCTGTTCCCATATCCTACTCGTACCTGTCTGTATTCCTGCCCCACAAGAAACGGTTCTGGTTGCTCCAGTTTGAGCCATACCCGCCTGCCTGCCAGATTGCCAGCAGTGCCCGCCTGCCTGCCAGAGTGTCAGTTGTGCCTGCCGGCCTGTCAGAGTGCCAGCTATGTCCGCCTGCCTGCAAGAGTGCCAGCCGTGCCAGCCAGAATGCTAGTCAATAGAGATGAGCGACTTTGCCTCCGGGAGGGTTGAGTCGGGTTTCGGACCACCCAACTTTCACAAAAGTCGAGTCGAACGAAATCGGCCGACTATCGGCAAAAGTCGAAGGTCCGACTGAAACACGAAACCCAATGCGAGTCAATGGGGAAGAAAAGTCGGCAGGGAGTGGAGGACAGTAAACACACCTACAGTGACCATTTCAATGCCTACGACATCAATTCTTATTGCTTAAGCTTGTCAACCCTAATTTACTTTATAATAATAGTAACGCATTGAAAACGGGGGGTTATTTGCCTAAAGTTGTGGGGGGGCAGGGCTAGCTTCAGGTTTTCCTGGGCCAAAGAGTTCAGTGGGCCCCTTTAACACATACCACAATTAATGATGCTCCGAAACGGCAGAGAAATATAGGTATAGTACAATGCCAAATACTTCACTTCTTATATTACATGATTGATATCTATTTTAAATTCTACAATAGCTCAAAAACCGGACAGTATATTCCTCCATACAGTAATATGGCTACCACATAGTGCGCCATACAGAATAATGAGCACCATATATTGCTCCATACATAATTGGTCACATATAATGTTCCATACAGTATATGATGAGCTCCACATAATGCTCCAGTATATGATGGTCCCCATATAATGTGCCATACAGTATAGGACGGTCTGCATAGAGTATAATGAGCCCCACATATTGCTCCATACAGTATAATGAGTCGCATATAAAGCTCCATACAGTATATGATGGGCCCCATATAATGCTCAATACCGAATAAGCCCCATATGTGCTCCATACCCTATATGATGCCCCATAAATAATGAACCCCATATGATGCTCCAGTATATGATGGGCCTCATGGCTGATTCTCCAGTGAATGATGGGCCTAGATAATGCTCCATATATAATGGGCCCCATATGATGCTCCAGTATATACTGGGCCCCATTGAGGATGCTCCAGTGTATGATGGGCCCATGGATGATGCTCCAGTGTATGATGGGCCTATATAATGCTCCATATATAATGGGCCCGATATGATGCTCCAGTATATGATGGGCACCAAGACTGATGCTCCAGTGTATGATGGGCCCATGGATGATGCTCCAGTGTACGATGGGCCTACATAATGCTCCATATATAATGGGCCCCATATGATGCTCCAGTATATTATAGGCCCCATGGCTGATGCTCCAGTGAATGATGGGCCTATATAATGCTCCATATATAATGGGCCCCATATAATGTTCCAGTGTATAATGGGCCCCGTATATGATGCTCCAGTGTATGATGGGCCCCATGGCTGATGCTCCAGTGAATGATTGGCCCAATGGCTGATGCTCCAGTGTATGATGGGCCTATATAATGCTACATATATAATGGGCTCCATATGATGCTGCAGTGTATAATGGGCCCCGTATATGATGCTCCAGTGTATGATGGGCCCCATGGCTGATGCTCCAGTGTATGATGGGCCCCATGGATGATGCTCCAGTGTATGATGGGCCTATATAATGCTCCATATATAATTGGTCCAATATGATGCTCCAGTTTAGCACCACAAGATAAAAAATGGGATACACCAAATGTCAGTACAGAATATATTGATAATGAAGAAGATGTGTATGATGGGCCCCATTTATAATGCTCCAGTGTATGATGGGCCCCATGGATGACGCTCCAGTGTATGATGGGCCTATATAATGCTCCATATATAATAGGCCCCATATGATGCTCCAGTATATGATGGTCCCCATGGCTGATGCTCCAGTGTATGAGGGGCCTATATAATGCTCCATATATAATTGGTCCCATATGATGCTCCAGTGTATAATGGGCCCCGTATATGATGCTCCAGTATATGATGGGCCCCATGGCTGATGCTCCAGTGTGTGATGGGCCTCATGGATCATGCTCCAGTTTATGATGGGCCTATATAATGCTCCATATATAATAGGCCCCATATGATGCTCCAGTGTATGATGGGCCCCATGGCTGATGCTCCAGTGTATGATGGGTCTATATAATGCTCCATAAATAATTGGTCCCATATGATGCTCCAGTGTAGAATGGACCCCGTATATGATGCTCCAGTGTATGATGGGCCCCATGGCTGATGCTCCAGTGTTTGATGGGCCCCATGGCTGATGCTCCAGTGTATGATGGGCCTATATAATTCTTCATATATGATGCTCCAGTGTATAATGGGCCCCATATATGCTTCAGTGTATGAAGGGCCCAATGGCTGATGCTCCAGTGTATGATGGGTCTATATAATGCTCCCATATATAATGGGCCCCATATGATGCTCCAGTATATGATGAGCTCCATGGATGATGCTCCAGTGTATGATGGGCCCCATTTATAATGCTACAGTGTATGATGGGCCCCATGGATGATGCTCCAGTGTATGATGGGCCCCATTTATAATGCTCCACTGTATTATGGGCCCCATGGCTGATGCTCCAGTGTATGATGGGCCTATGTAATGCTCCATATATGATGGGCCTCATATGATTCTCCAGTGTTTAATGGGCCCCGTATATGATGCTCCAGTGTATGATGGGCCCCATGGCTGATGCTCCAGTGTATGATTCGCCCCATGGATGATGATCCAGTGTATGATGGGCCTATATAATGCCCCATATATAATGGGCCACATATGATGCTCCAGTGTATAATGGGCCCCGTATATGATGCTCCAGTGTATGATGGGCCCCATTTATAATTCTCCAGTGTATGATGGGCCTATATAATGCTCCATATATAATGGGCCCCATGGATGATGCTCCAGTGTATGATGGGCCCCATTTAAAATGCTCCAATGTATAATGGCCCCTATGGATGATGCTCCAGTGTATGATGGGCCTATTTAATGTTCCATATATAATGGGCCCCATATGATACTCCAGTATATGATGGGCCCCATGGCTGATGCTCCAGTGTATGATGGGCCTATATAATGCTCCATGTATAATAGGCCCCATATGATGCTCCAGGGTATAATGGGCCCCGTATATGATGCTCCAGTGTATGATGGGCCCCATGGCTGATACTCCAGTGCAGTGTAAGATGGGCCTCATGGATGATGCTCCAGTGTATGATGGGCCCCATTTATAATGCTCAAGTGTATTATGGGCCCCATATATAATTCTCCAGTTTATAATGTTCCCCATAAATTGCTCCAAACATTTAAAAAAATGAAATACCTCTCCTCGCTGGTCACTGCTGTACTCTGGACTCCTCAGCGTCGCCATCTTCCAGCTCTCTACACTGTGACTATTCAGGCAGAGGGCGCACAGACGTGACGTCATCGTGCTCTCTGACCTGAATGTCACTGTCAGGAAATGCGGAAGACGTCACAGCGGTGGAGCAGGGAGAGGTAAGTATTGCTAGTGCTGGAGCCCTGAGCAAGCGGGGGGCCCTCATAGTACGCCGGTGTCTCTGACGGCGAGTGGGCACCCCAACTGGTCAGGGCCATGGCACTTGCCCGGGTGCGCCAGGTTCTGACGCCGGCCCTGGGTGGGGTAAAGCCCAGTTAGGGAGGTGGAAAAACAGGCGTATGATGAGGTGTAGGCTGGACGTTCAGCAGCTGCAAATGGAGGAATTGGAGAAGTCGGAGGAAGAGGAGGACAAAGCGAGCCATTTTGCTGGCAACCTATGTGTCATCAGGGGAAGGTGGAACAAAATCCTTTGAAACCCAGGCATGGTTCATTTTAATGAAGGTGAGATCACCAACATTTTGGGTCGACAGTTTGGTCCTTCTTTCTGTCAGGATTGATCCAGCAGCACTGAAGACTCTTTCTGATAGCACACTACCGGCAGGGCAAGCGAGCTCCTGTAAGGCATATTGTGCCAATTCAGGCCAGGTGTCCAGTTTACAGGCACAGTAGTCAAAGGGGAATGAACTGTGAGGGAGTACATTGATAGGGGAGGAGAGGTAATTTTGAACCATAGTTGACAACTGCTGTCTCCTGTCTGTTGCAATCGATTCAGTATTACCAGTCGTGTGAGCGGTATTCGAGAAATCAGTCCACAACATGGTCATGAAACCCGTCTCCAACGCCACTTCAGCTGTGTGCACCACGAACACCTCTTCCATTTGGCCCAGTACGGCTCGTGGTAGAACCTGCACTGCTGCAGTGTGCTGGGAATGCCTCTAACAAATGGTTTACCAGAGTTGCTTGTTTGTTCGCCAATATTAGCTCTAGGTTCTCCTGTGGCATGATGTTCTGTAATTTGCCTTTATAGCGTGGATCGAGGATGCTGGCCAACCAGTAGTCGTCATCCTTCATAATTTTGGCAATGCGGGGGTCCCTTTTTAGGATCTGCAAGACATAATCACACATGTGGGCCAATGTCCCAGGTGTCAATGATGCACTGCCAGTGGTGGGTGGAGGAGTACTTTCTGCCAAATCCACATCCCTCCAGTCACGCACAAACCCTGTACCTGACCTTGGCAAACCAACATTTTCTCTTGCCCCTGGAGAAGCATCCTCCTCCCCAAAATAATCATCCCCCTCATCCTCCTCCTCTTCCTCTTCTTCCTCCACCTCGTCCAGGACAGTTCCCTGAGCAGACAATGGCTGTCTGTCATCAAGGCTTCCATCCTCCTCCTCCTCCGCTGCAGATGCCTGATCCTTAATGTGCATCAAAGTTTGCATGAGCGGACATATAAGTGGCATGCTCATGCTTATGATGGCATCATCTGCGCTTACCAGCCGAGTGCATTCCTCAAAACACTTAAGGACTTTACAGAGGTCTTTCAGCTTTGACCACTGCACACCCGACAACTAAATGTCTGCCATCAAACTGCCTGACCGTGTATCCTCCCACAAATGCATTACAGCCTGCCTCTGTTCGCACAGCCTCTCAACCATGTGCATGGTTTAGTTCCACCTTGTTGCAACGTCTATGATTAGGCGGTGCTTGGAAAGGTGGAGCGATCGCTGCAACCTCTGCATACGACTGGAGTCTACAGGCGAGCGACGGATGTGCGAGCACAGTCTTCGCACCTTATGGAGCAGGGCTGGTAACTCTGGATAATTATTTATGAAGCACTGCACCACCACGTTCAAGGTGTGAGCCAGGCAAGGTATGTGTCTGAGTTTAGCTAGGGCTATGGCCACCATAAAACTGTGGTCGTTATCACTGACTACCTTGCCTGGCTCAAGATGTAGACTGCCCAGCCATGACTCAGTCTCTCTGTGTCTGTTGTCACCCAAAGACATAATCTTTAAAACAGCCTGCTGACGCTTACCACTAGCTGTGGGACACCTCGTGTGCAACACTGGCAGCTGCGGATGGAGTTCTCGTGTGACTGCACTGTCGATGAGCTTTTGCTTCTGGAGGAGGAGGAGGAGGAGGAAGGTCGAACGCCTACAGCCAACTGTTGCCTATACCGTGGGCTAGGTAGCATTGTCCCACCTCCGCTGTCCCCTGTGGACCCTGCATCCACCACATTAACCCAGTGGGCAGTGATAGACACGTAACGGCCCTGGCCATGCCTACTTGCCCATGCATCTGTTGTGAGGTGCATATTTCCACTCACTGATTGTTTGAGTGCATGGACAATGCGGTCTTTCACATGCAGGTGGATTGCAGGGATGGTTTTTCTAGAAAAAAAGTGCCGACTGGGTAGGTCATAGCGTTGGACAGCGTAGGCCATGAGCTCTCGGAACGCTGCGCTTTCAACCAAATGGAAGGGCATCATCTCTAATGAGATTAGTTTGGCAACGTAGGCGTTCAAAGCCAGTGTATGCGGATGAGAGGATGAGTACTTTCTTGTCCTACTCAAAGTGTCTGCTAGGTTGAGCTGGACTTGAGAGCTGCATATGGGGGGAACTAGCGGTGGACATGGTGGACTGAGAGGGGGTTGGTGATGGTGGTGGTGGTGATGATGGCCTATATTCAGTCTTTGGTTGCAAAAACATTGTGATTCCCTGACTGCTTGGCCTTGCGAAGACACCTCAACATTTCTTGATGGTGGTGTGCTAACCGGTGGGCTTACAGTGGGGGAAGCGATGTAACGTTGCTGGCTACCTTCAGTCGGAGCAGGTGCACATGTGCTACCTGAGGTATTGTAGTCCGTCCACACTTGCAAGTGCATGGTGTTTAAATGTTTAGGCATGCAATTGGTATTCAAATTTCTGAGATTTTTCCCTCAGCTAAAGGTCCTTCCGCACTTCTTACAGATAACCTTTGCCTCATATAGTATTTTGGTCAAAAAAGTGCCACACTGCACTCTTCCTCCTATGGGATAAATTTTCTTGGCTTGCATGTTGTGCTAATTTGACCATCTGGCCAAGCTGTCCTGCAACTCTTTTTTTTTTTTAACACGTTTTTGGACTGCTACGGGCCTGCCAGATAACCGCATCTGCGATCTCGATGCCTGCTGCGGATCATCGTCCTCTCATGAGCTATTGCCAGCGGCACCCTCTTCCCCCAATGGATGCCAATCCGGGTCAACAACTGGGTCATCCATCACCTCCTCTTCAATTTCATCTGCACCTTCCTCTGTGTCACCGTGTAAGGTGGTATAGTATGCAGGAAGGGGCACCTGAGTTTCATCAGGGTCAGATTCTGGCTCAGTAGACTGCGAGGGCAATGTAGTGCTATGGGTGAATGTACCAGCAGATTCACATAGCAGTGGCTGTGCATCAGTGCACTCCATGTTATATTCATCTTGGACTGGAGAATCCAGGATTTGACTTGATAACCCAGGCATGGTATGTGAAAAGAGCTCCATGGAGTAATCTGAAGTGTGGCCTGCCGCATCCTTCACTTTTGGTGGGGGTGAAGGACACAAGGAAAGGTGTTGTTCCTGACCAGGAGCCTGCACTGACGACTCAGTGCTTGCATTTTTTGAAACTTCAGAAGAGGAGGCGATAGAGCTGGAGGCTGTTTCGGCAATGTAAGCCAAAACCTGTTCCTGATGTTCCAGCTTTAAAAGTGGTTTACCTACTCCCAGAAAAAGGAGCCTTCCAGGCCTTCTGGAGCCAGGCGATGATGCAGGCTCAACACCTCCTGCCTTAGGTGCTATTGTGCTTTTGGCACTACCAGCAGATGCACCACCACCAGTACCAGCATATATATTTCCGGAGTCACACACAGACGCTCTCTCGGTATGGATTTGACCATAATAAAAAAGGGAGAAAAAAGGCACTGTATCAGAAGATACCAGGTGTATATAGTGTAGGGTAAAATTTAAATCTCCGTATATATTTCCAGAGTCACACACAGACGCTCTCTCAGTATGGATTTGACCGTAATAAAAAAGGGAGAAAAAAAGTACTATATCAGAAGATACCAGATGTATATAGTATAGGGTAAAATTTAAATCTCTGTATATATTTCCGGAGTCACACACAGATGCTCTCTCAGTATGGATTTGACCGCAATACAAAAGGCAGAAAAAAGGTACTGTGTTGTGAATTCTCTGGATTCTGAGTTGGCGCTCCCTCTGGTGGCTGTTCATATTAATGAACCAGTCTTGACTGACAGAGACCTTTCAGCTGCTGACGATTGGCAATCTGGGAGTCATGAGTGGGAGATTTAAGGGAGTAACTTTCCCATGATCCTTGCCGGTGATTAGTTCTCTCTTCCTGGTCCAGTTTGGAAGTCAGCTTCTGCGCTCTCCTGCAAACTTTCAGATAACCTATTTCTTGCTTGTTTCACTGGTTTTGTTTTCTTTTGTTTTTTTTCTGCTTTCTGAGTGAGGTCAGCCAGGTCCCCCTGCTTGGGCCTGCGCTGGTCTCTGTTTCTCAGTTATTTGTTCTTTTTTCAGCCCCTGTTATTTCAGTGGCTGCTGGGTAGCTACATGTTCACACCAGAGTTCTGATATAGCTGGAGAGTTCATGTGGTCTCATTTTTTTTGGAATCAGAAGTGTTGGAATTTTTCCTAGGGTTTTGCTGGATTGCAGAAAGTATTCTTTTCTGTCCTGTCCTATCTAGACAGTTTTGGGCCCCAGCGTTTGCTTACTCTATTTTCTGCCTGTGTTTGTATTTCATCTTGTCTCACCACCAATATATGTGTGGGGGCTACCTATTCCTTTGGGGCGCTACTCCGGGGCAGTTAGCCTTCCCTTTTCTATCTTTAGGCTTAGCTAACTCTCGGCTGTGTCGAGGCGTCTAGGTCATCGTAGGTACGTCCCACGACTGCTTCTAGTTGTGTGGTTAGTTTAGGGGTCTGCAATCCATTAGTTACCAACAACTCTGGGTGACTGGCTGCCTTGGCTACTTTTGTTACAGTCCTCCTCAGCTACCATATCATAACAGTACTGTATAAGAAGATACCAGATGTATATAGTATAGGGTAAAATTTAAATCTCCGTATATATTTTCGGAGTCACACACGGACGCTCACAGGCTCAGCATGGATTAGACCAGAATATAAAAAGCAGAGAAAGGGTACTGTATCAGAAGCGTACAGTTGTACACAGTGTAGGGGAAATTGTTAATCACCGTATATGTTTCCGGAGTCACACACAGACGCTCTCTCAGTATGGATTTGACCGTAATGCAAAAGGCAGAAAAAAGGTACTGTATCAGAAGATACCAGGTGTATATAGTATAGGGTAACATTTACATCTCTGTATATATTTCCGGAGTCACACACAGACGCTCACAGGCTCAGTATGGATTAGACCTGAATATAAAAAGCAGAAAAAGGGTACTGTATCAGAAGAGTACAGTTGTATACAGTGTAGGGGTAATTGTAAATCTCTGTATATATTTGGTCTGTCTCTATAAGGATGTCTCTTTAAGGATACCTGACTACAGAAATATGTCAGACAGATAACTCCCTGCTACAGATGCTTCATTATTATTATTATTACTATGCTTCTTCATTATTACTATGATTCTGACAATCGCTCTGCCTCATCCTCAGGTATGTCTAATGACTGCAGCAATAATATAACCCATCTTTCCTGATCAAAATCATCCTGCATCTCTCTGCTACTCTTGGTATGTCTAATGACTGCAGCAATAATATAACCCATCTTTCCTGATCCCAATCATCCTGCATCTCTCTGCTACTCTTGGTATGTCTAATGACTGCAGCAATAATATAACCCATCTTTCCTGATCCCAATCATCCTGCATCTCTCTGCTACTCTTGGTATGTCTAATGACTGCAGCAATAATATAACCCATCTTTCCTGATCCCAATCATCCTGCATCTCTCTGCTACTCTTGGTATGTCTAATGACTGCAGCAATACCTTATTTCATAGATGCTAACAGTCACTTGGCCTTTTCTGTCCATTTGGCTCTATTTCTCTTGTATTTTGTCTTCTGACTTCTAATTAATCCCCTCCTGTGTCTGTAACCAATCTGCCTGCTGGCCCTCCCTCCTGATCACACCTGACCTGTTTCATGTGCTGTTAACTTGTTATAAATTCAGACTCATAGGTCTGTCTGGACCTTGGTCTGTCTCTATAAGGATGTCTCTTTAAGGATAACTGACTACAGAAATATGTCAGAAATGAGTCAGAAATGAACAGAAGGTAAGACTAACTTTTGTTATTAAATGTACTATATTTCTTCCTCTTTCCTCCACACTTACTCCCACCATGCTGACATACGCTCTACCAGTTTTGCCTCCATTAATCCTCACTCTCCTTCCCTATCCACAAACTCTAGCACCCGCTAACCAACTACTAATCTCTGCTTCTCTCTTGCCTCCACACCTAACCTCCTCCGCTGACCTGCTCCTCAACCTCACATCTCTCCTAATAAGACACAAAACAAGCTGCCCATTGTCCTTCTCCCACATACTTTGTCTCTCTTAGCTGCTCCTCACTGATGGTGACATATCTCCCAATCCTGGACCCCCACAGCTCATACCTCCCATTATTACCCCCTCCTATCACTCCCAACCAAGTATTAACACCCGAAATCTTTCCAACTTCAAATCCATGCCCTTGACGCCCACCACCCTGCTCCCTCTCTATGGATCACTCTGGAATGCCCGCTCCGTCTGCAATAAACTCCATGTGATTTACGACCTCTTTACCTCTCATAATTTTACCTTCCTTGGCCTCACTGAAACATGGCTGACACCCTCTGACACGGCCTCCTGTTGTGAATATGCTGGAGGCGGCTTCTGAGCTGGGGCTCCCTCCGGTGGTTGCTGAGGGTAATGAACTGATTAATGAATGGCCTTCAGCTGGCGCTGAATGGTAGGATATAAGTGGCCTGAGTTCCCAGCAGCCTTGCCGGTTATCAATTGTTCCTGCTGGTCTTGATTGAAGCACTGCTAGTTTCCTGCTCTCCTTCAGATAAGTGTTTGCTGTTTTTTTTTTCTCTGTTTGATTTTCTCTGCTGGTTTGCTGCCTGCAGTGGACTGCAGCCTGTCCCCTTTTGGGGGTCTGGCGCTGCAATTGTGCTCCATTTGTGTCTGCACTTTTGCTTTGCTCTTTTGTTACTTTTTATTTGCTGAATAGCTTTTTGTTACACCAGAGATCTGATTTAGGTGGATGAGATCGTGTGATCTCAGTTTTCTTGGCAATCAGAAGTGTTGTTTTTTTTGTTAGGGTTTTGTTGGATTGCAGTCAGAATTCTTTCCTGTACTTTTCTGTCTAGACAGATTGGGCCCCAGCGTTTGCTCATTCTATTTTCTGTCTGTGTCCGTGCATTCTTCTTGTCTAACCGCCATTACATGTTTGGGTGCTTCCTATTTTCTTTGGGGATCTGCTCCGGGGCAGATAGCTTTCATCTTTCTGCCTTTAGGTGTAGTTATCTCTCAGGCTGTGACGAGGTGTCTAGGATCAACGTAGGAACGCTCCACGGCTACCTCTAGTTGTGTGATTAGTTCAGGGTACTGCAATCCAATAGGTTCCAGCCTCTCTGGTGTATTACCGCTTTTGCTATTTTTTGCTATTTCTCCTCAGTTACTGAAACATAACAGCCTCCCTTGCTGCGCTATGTTACGGCGGCCTCCACTTCACCCACACTCCCCGCCCCGGCAACAGACATGGTGGAGGTGTGGGCCTTCTCCTTTCTTCTAACTGTATCTTTAACCCAATCCCACCTCTTCCTTCCCTTATCCTCCCCTCTTTTGAACTCCACTCTGTCCGCATCTACTCTCCCTCCAACCTCCAAGTGGCCGTCATATACCGACCTCCAGGTGCGACCACTGCCTTTATTGACCAATTCTCCACCTGGCTCCTCCACTTTCTCTCTGCTGACATTCCCACCATAATCATGGGTGACTTCAACATCCCCATTGACATCCACCAGTCGGCAGCCTCTAAACTCCTATCCCTTACATCATCTTTTACCCAGTGGTCCTCCTCAGCCACGCACACAGACGGGCACACACTCGACCTGGTCTTCACCCTTCTCTGCTCCCTATCTAACTTTAAAACCTCCCCTCTCCCCCTATCTGACCACCATCTACTCACTTTCTCATCCCTGTCCTCCTCACCTGTGACCCATGTCCAGCAACATGCTCACCCCTGCAGAAACCTTGCTCACCTAGACACCCACAAACTCTCTGACTCTATTCTACCACTGGCATCCATATCCTCACTCCACGACACAGACACTGCCACTAGTTTCTACAATGCCACTCTTGCATCAGCCATCGACTCGGTCGCCCCAGTCATGCATAACAGACTGCGACAAATCAATAGACAACCCTGGCACAATAACACCACAAAAAAGCTTCAGCAAGCATCCACAATTGCTGAACGGCGCTGGAAGAAAACGCATTTACAAGACGACTTCACTGCACTCAAGCAATCAACACTTGCATTCAAATCAGCTCTCACCTTTGCTAAACAGGCCTACTTTACATCCCTTGTATCTTCCTTATCCCACAACCCCAAATAATTGTTCAATACTTTTAACTCCCTCCTCCGCCCACCACTGCCCCTCCTACCTCCCTTATCTCTGCTGAGGACTTCGCCATGCACTTCAAAAACAAGATAGACCAAACACGGCAAGTCTTTATTATTCAACCACCACAACCCCTTTGTATATCTGACCAATGCCCAAACCCCATAACCTCCTTACCCAACATCACGGAAGGGGAGCTTTCTCATCTTCTCTCTAAATCACACCTCACCACTTGTGCACTCGACCCCATCCCATCCCACCTCATCCCCAACCTCGCCACCACTCTTATCCCATCACTAACCCACCTCTTCAATCTATCACTAACTTCTGGTACCTTCCCTTCTGCTTTCAAACATGCCACAATCACGCCTATCCTCAAAAAGCCAACCCTCTACCCAAACGCTATGTCCAGCTATCGCCCAATATCGCTGCTACCACTCTCTTCCAAACTCCTGGAACAGCACGTCCACGCTGAACTTTCCTCCCATCTCTCATCTAACTTGCTCTTTGACAATCTAAAATCTGGTTTCCACCCCCATCATTCCACTGAAACAGCCCTGACCAAAATTACTAATGACCTACTCACAGCCAAAGCTAACAGACAATACTCTAAACTCCTCCTTCTTGACCTGTCCTCTGCTTTCGACACAGTTGACCACTGCCTTCTACTACAGATTCTCTCCTCCTTTGGCATCAAGGACCTTTCCCTATCCTGGATCTCATCATACCTTTCCAACCGCACATTCAGCGTCTCCCACTCCCACACTACCTCCTCGTCCCACCCTCTCTCTGTTGGAGTCCCCCAAGGCTCTGTTCTAGGACCACTACTCTTCTCAATCTATACACTTGGCCTGGGGCAGCTCATAAAGTCCCACAGATTCCAGTACTACCTTTATGACGATGATACTCAGATCTATCTCTCTGGCCCAGATGTTACCTCTCTTCTCTCCAAAATCCCAGAGTGTCTATCAGCCATATCCTCTTTCTTCTCCTCCCGCTTCCTCAAACTGAATGTGGACAAATCTGAACTGATCATCTTTCCCCCATTTCACAGATCTTCCTTACCTGACCTATCTATAACAATTGACAACATCACTCTTTCCCCCGTACTGGAGGTCCGCTGCCTTGGAGTGACCCTTGACTCTGCACTGTCCTTCAAACAGCACATCCAAGCTCTCCACATCCTGCCGCCTCCAGCTCAAAAATATTTCCAGAATCCGTCCCTTCCTCAACCCTCAATCTACTAAAATGCTTATGCATGCCCTCATCATCTCCCGCGTTGACTACTGCAACATCCTTTTCTGTGGCCTCCCTGCTAACACCCTCGCACCTCTCCAGTCGATCCTTAACTCTGCTGCCCAACTAATTCATCTCTCTCCTCGCTACTCCTCCGCATCTCCCCTCTGAAAATCTCTTCACTGGCTCCCATTCCCTCAGTGAATCCAATTCAAATTACTAATACTGACCTACAAGGCCATCTATAACCTGTCTCCCCCATATGTCTCTGAACTAATCTCCTGATACCTTCCTTCACGTAATCTCCGGTCCTCCCAAGACCTCCTTCTCTCCTCCACACTTATTCGGTCCTCACCCAACCGCCTCCAAGACTTCTCCCGAATATCCCCCATCCTCTGGAATTCTTTGCCGACTATCAACCACTCTCGGATCCTTCAGACGTAACCTGAAAACCCATCTCTTCAGGAAAGCCTACAGCCTGCAATGACCCCGCTGCCTCCTCATGACTACCGGAGATATCGGGTCAACCAACACCGGAACTGCTGCAATCCCCCAACCTGCTGTCTCCGTCCCCCATCCTGTAGAATGTAAGCCCGAGAGGGCAGGGTCCTCTCCCCTCTGTACCAGTCTGTGATTGTTAGTTTGTTAACTGTAAGTGATATCTGTAATTTGTATGTAACCCCTTCTCATGCACAGCACCATGGAATCAATGGTGCTATATACAGTTATATGAAAAAGTTTGGGCACCCCTATTAATCTTAAGCTTAATGTTTGATAAAAATTCGTGTTTTTGCAACAGCTATTTCAGTTTGATATATCTAATAACTATTGGACACAGTAATGTTTCTGCCTTGAAATTAGGTTTATTGTACAAGCAGAACATGTGCAATCTGCATTCAAACAAAATGTGACAGCTGCATAAATATGGCCACCCTTATCATTTTCTTGTTTTAAATACTTCTACCTACATTTTACTGACTTACTAAAGCACTATTTTTGGTTTTGTAACCTCATTGAGCTTTGAACTTCATAGCCAGGTGTATGCAATCATGAGAAAGGCTACTTAAAGTGGCCACTTGCAAGTTGTTCTCCTGTTTGAATCTCCTCTGAAGAGTGACATCATGGGCTCCTCAAAACAACTGTCAAATGATCTGAAAACAAAGATTATTCAACATAGTTGTTCAGGGGAAGGATACAAAAAGCTGTCTCAGAGATTTAACCTGTCAGTTTCCACTGTGAGGAACATAGTAAGGAAATGGAAGAACACAGGGACAGTAGTTCTTGCTAAGGCCAGAAGTGGCAGGCCAAGAAAAACATCAGAAAGGCAGAGAAGAAGATTGGTGAGATCAGTCAAGGACAATCCTCAGACCTCCTCCAGAGAGCTGCAGCATCAACTTGCTGCAGATGGTGTCACTGTGCATCGGTCAACTATACAACGCACTTTGCACAAGGAGAAGCTGTATGGGAGAGTGATGCGAAAGAAGCTGTTTCTGCAAGCACGCCACAAACAGAGTCGGCTGAGGTATGCAAAAGCACATTTGGAGAAGCCAATTTCTTTTTGGAAGAAGGTCCTGTGGACTGATGAAACCAAGATTGAGTTGTTTGGTCATACAAAAAGGCGTTATGCATGGCGTCAAAAAACAGCATTCCAAGAAAAACACTTGCTAACCACAGTAAAATTTGGTGGAGGTTCCATCATGCTTTGGGGCTGTGTGGCCAATGCCGGCACCGGGAATCTTGTTAAAGTTGAGCGACGCATGGATTCCACTCAGTATCAGCAGATTCTTGACAATAATGTTCAAGAATCAGTGACAAAGTTGAAGTTACGCAGAGGAATGGATCTTTCAGCAAGACAATGATCCAAAACACCGCTCCAAATCTACTCAGGCATTCATGCAGAGGAACAATTACAATGTTTTGGAATGGCAATCCCAGTCCCCAGACCTGAATATCATTGAACATCTGTGGGATCATTTGAAGAGGGCTGTCCATGCTCGGCGACCATCAAACTTAACTGAACTGGAATTGTTTTGTAAAGGAATGGTCAAAAATACCTTCATCCAGGATCCAGGAACTCATTAAAAGCTACAGGAAGCGACTAGAGGCTGTTATTTTTGCAAAAGGAGGATCTACTAAATATTAATGTCACTTTTCTGGTGAGGTGCCCATACTTATGCACCTGTCAAATTTTGTTTGGAAGCAGATTGCACATTTTCTGTTAGTACAATAAACCTCATTTCAAGGCAGAAACATTACTGTGTCCAATAGTTATTAGATATATCAAACTGAAATAGCTGTTGCAAAAACTCCAATTTTTATCAAACATTAAGCTTAAGATTAATAGGGGTGCCCAAACTTTTTCATATAACTGTAAATAAATAATAATAATATTTCCGAAGTCTCACACAGACTCTCACAGGCTCAGTATGGATTAGACCAGAATATAAAAAGCAGAAAAAGGGTACTGTATCAGAAGCGTACAGCTGTATACAGTGTAGGGGAAATTTTAAATCTCCCTATATATTTCCGCAGTCACACACAGATAGTCAGCATGTATATGTCCATGATAACAGCCGTACATGGTAGTGTGTGAGGAACGTACAGCTCTATACGGTGTGGGAAAAAATGAATGCTCTGTAACCCTGCAGAAAAAAACAATAAAAGTATTTGTGCTGTGTAAAAAGCAGTCTTCACAGCAGTGTACACACAGCAATACAGCTAGCAGGCAGCCTAATTACCAGCGCTGCTGCACACAAGAAAATCCTCCCCTGTCACTGCACACTAACTGTACAGCACAATTGCTATCAGCACAAGCACATAAGAACTTCTCTTTCCTGCCCTAACTCTCTCCCTACTGAAAAACAGCATCAGCAAGCTCTCCCTACTGTTAATATCGGCAGAAGTAAAATGGAGGTCAGGGCTTTTATAGACACTATGACGCCCACCAAAGCAAGCTAATCACTGCAATGCCCTTCTCTAAGATGGTGGTGGACGCTGCCCATGTCATCTCGTTGCCCAAAGAGTACGTCCTTGCTCATTGGCTGAAAAAAGGCACCTGAAAGCATTCTGGGAAATCCGACTTTGGCGCTCAGGTCGACTACCGCATGGCCGACTTCACGCTATGGTCTGGTTTCGATCGGCGAAACTCGACTTTGGCGAAAGTCGGCGACTTTTGAATCTGACCGACCTGTTTCACTCAACTCTACCAGTTAGTACTTGTCCGCACCTGTTATTAGTGTTCAGTCCCCCAGTGGGATCAGCTGCTACTGCCAGACACAGCCCTGGAGTGTTACCTGGTAGCTACCTGCCACACAAACCTGACCTCACCACTAGAGGCTCCAATAAACACCAAGGTAGCTGCTTTGTCATGCCCCTCCAGGGTAGTCTGGTTTGTGGCACAGTGGGGCCACAATCCTCACTTGCTCCATCCAGTCTTGGCGCGAGCATTACAGTATGGACAAGTGCTGTAAGATCCACATCAGCTTCTCTTGGTTGACTAGAGAAGTAGACAAGCCACACCCGGCCATTGTTGTACTCCATTGCAGTTTGTTCTTCTTTTTGCCATACACAATGTTTTTGGGACTTCCCAACTTTAAAAAAAAGCAAAAAAATAAAAAACAAAAACAGTGTTGACTACCTCCTCCTATGCCTCTTTCACCTACACTGCTATGTCCACCTCCACTTTCTCCTCAACCTCCTCCTCCACTTGGACCACTGCCTCATGGTTCAAGATAGTTACTTTTAATTTATGTTATTTTAAGTCATTTCCCTAAAAGAATACAACTCCCTGAAAAAAACAGCACAAAACAGTGTTGTCTACCTCCTCCTTCACCTCTTCCACCTACATTATCACTTCTATCTCCACCACTTCCTCGACCTCCTACCCCACTTGAACCTCATCCTCCTGGTTCAATATTGTGATTTTTTTTTCATTCTGTTAGTCATTTCCCTAACCTCCCCTAAAAAAACACAAAAACAGTGTTAGCTACCTCCTCCTCCACCTCTTCCACCTACACTGCCACATCCACCTCCATCTCCTCCCCATCCTCCTACTCCACTTTGACCTCCACCTCCTGGTTCAAGGTTGTGATTTTTTTTTATTCTATGTTATTTTAAGTAATTTCCCTAAAATAATACAAAGAATCCCCCCACAAAAATCCACCTCCTCCTCCATTTGGACCTGCGCCTCCTGGGTCAAAATTGTAATTTTTTATTTTGCTTTATTGTTATTTTAAGCCAGTTTCCTATCCACAGTTGTTTTCAGGGCAATTGTCCTGCTCTTACTCCCATTTTGTTTCCTTTTTCACCTCCTAGCCCTTACTATGGCCATTTTACAACCATTTTAGAGCACCAAAGTTCTGGTCCCCATTGGCTTCTGTGGGGTTTGGGTTTGGGGTAACGATCAGATCAAGTTCTTATGCCCGAACCAAACTTTGGATTATAGTTTGACCGAACCCGACAAACTTGAACATCCATGGGTCCTCTCATCCCTAGTCACTGGATACAATGACAGCATCAAAGTAAATATCAACAATTTTATTATTAGACCATTGAGTGACATTTTTAAGATTTGTATAAGTGGAGATTTTCGATGTTGAATTTTAAGTGGATGTGATTCAAAAAGCAGATCAAAGAGTAATCAATATATCTGATATTTGAAGCAGATTTTAATGTAAACTTTAAAGAGGGTCAGCTTCAAAATACAAGAAAAGACACTCTTTGAGTTAAGGATCTTCCAGATAAAATCTTCCTACTTACCTAGCAAGATTTTGACTATGTATGTCTAGCATCTAGGACTTGAATGCCTTTCCTATCCCCGCCAACTGCTTACCATTGCCAATAGTCTTCTTTCTACAATAATGACATCAAGAAAGAAGTAGCCAATTATGAAGTGGTATTGGCCAGTCTTGGCATTGCCCTATGTATGTAGAATCTGCTCATGTGACATAACTATGGTCATCAAAGTGTTACCTGGATTGATAAATCAGTGGTAAAATTATTTTTTTCAAAACTTTTTGAAAGCTTTGCTCTTGCTGATTCCAAACCAAGCAGAGGAGCCTTCCTAAATTCAGACCCCACATTTACACTTTCATGACATAAGTGATTGACACATAACTTATAAACCTCGCAATCAACTTGGCTATAACAAGTAAAGTTTTATTGTAGTACATCAACAAACGTTTCGGTGTATTGTGACCTTCTTCAGTTACTACAAATAGTTAAAAAACAGAGTGATATGAAATATATTCATATGTGCAAAAAAATAACAACAGTAAAGGAAAGTATATACATAGTAATAGCAACTGGTCAAGTGACACATTAATCAGAAATGCAGAGGTATAACCAATATATCACACAATAATACCTAGCTGAAGAGATTGCAAATAGACATAAGTGGCTCAAGATTGAAGATTGAAGTGGCTCAAGATTTAAAGTGGAGTATATGAACATACCGTACTAACTGAGCAAGTGCAAATCGTGTCCTACACAGGAAACAAGAGGCTTTGCGCTGTTTCTAGAACATAAATAATAGTCAAGTGAGTGAGAGGAATTATAATAGTGAGAGCTGTAGAGAGAGTGTTAAGCATAGGGCGATGGCGGAATCTGAAACTGGATCCGAGGAGTCTGTGGTCTCCCAACCAGACCTGGCCGAGGCAGATGCTGCTCAGCTTTGCTGTCGATCCCAATGCCTAGCCAATACCCGAGATGCACAAATATAGTCATGGACAAAAGTTTTGAGAATGACACAAATATTAATTTTTACAAAGTCTACTGCTTCACTTTTTCTAATGGCAATTTGCATAAACTCCAGAATGTTATAAGAGTGATCAGCTTAACAGCAATTACTTGCAAAGTCAATATTTGGCTAGAAAATGAACTTTATCCCCCAAAACACATTTCAACATCATTGCAGCCCTGCCTTAAAAGGACCAGCTAACCTCTTTTCAGTGATTGCTCCATTAACACAGGTGTGGGTGTTGATGAGGACATGGCTGGAGATCAATCTGTCATGATTAAGTAAGAATGACACCACTGGACACTTTAAAAGGAGGCTGGTGCTTGGCATCATTGTTTCTCTTCTGTTAACCATGGTTATCTCTAAAGAAACACGTGCAGTCATTATTGCAATGCACAAAAATGGCCTAACAGGGAAGAGTATCGCAGCTAGAAAGATTGCACCTCAGTCAACAATCTATCGCATCATCAAGAACTTCAAGGAGAGAGGTTCCATTGTTGCCAAAAAGGCTCCAGGGTGCCCAAGAAAGACCAGCAAGCGCCAGGACCGCCTCTTAAAAGTGTTTCAGCTGCAGGATCGGGCTACCAGCAGTGCAGAGCTTGCTCAGGAATGGCAGCAGGCAGATGTGAGTGCATCTGCACGCACTGTGAGGCGGAGACACTTGGAGCAAGGCCATGTCTCAAGGAGGGCAGCAAAGAAGCCACTTCTCTCCAGAAAAACATCATGGACAGACTGATATTCTGTAAAAGGTACAGGCAGTGGACTGCTGAGGACTGGGGTAAAGTTATTTTCTCTGATGAATCCCCTTTTCGATTGTTTGGGACATCAGGAAAATGCCTCATTCGGAGAAGACAAGGTGAGCACTACCACCAGTCTTGTCTCATGCCAACTGTTAAGCATCCTGAAACCATTCATGTGTGGGGTTGCTTCTCAGCCAAGGGAATCGGCTCTCTCACAGTCTTGCCTAAAAACACAGCCATGAATAAAGAATGGTACCAGAATGTCATCCAAGAGCATCTTCTCCCAACCCTTCAAGAGCAGTTTGGCGATCAACAATGCCTTTTCCAGCATGATGGAGCACCTTGCCATAAAGCAAAGGTGATAACTAAATGCCTCAGGGAACAAAACATAGAGATCTTGGGTCCATGGCCTGGAAACTCCCCAGATCTTAATCCCATTAAGAACTTGTGGTCAATCATCAAGAGACGGGTGGACAAACAAAAACCTAAAAATTCTGGCAAAATGAAAGCATTGATTGTGCAAGAATGGACTGCTATCAGTCAGGATTTGGTCCAGAAGTTGATTAAGAGCATTCCAGGGAGAATTGCAGAGGTCCTGAAGAAGAATGGTCAACACTGCAAATATTGACTTGCTGCATTAACTCATTCTAACTGTCAATATAAGCTTTTGTTACTCATATGTTTGCAATTATATTTCTGTCTGTGATAAAAACATCTGTCAAACACACATAAAAACCAGAGGGCAGCAGATCATCTGAAAATATAATATTTGTGTCATTCTCAAAACTTTTGCCCATGACTGTAGTTTCTCGTGTCTTTGTTCACAGTAGCCTTAAGCCTAGGTTACGGAACAAGAAAAGGCTGTTGCAAGCCTAAGTCCGGAAATGCCTGCACTGAGCATGTCCGTGACATGGCGAGCCATGATTAGTGCTTAGTGTCAGCTGATCCTCTGACCTGGCATCGCCTGATTGGTCACAGATGGCGTCATCGGTGATGCGATTGACGAGATGGCTGGGGGCAGAGCTTAGCCCTTAAATAGCTTGTCTGTCCGCGGCGCGGTCAGATCATACTGAAATAGGCAGTGCTCATGTGTGGACGTTCCAGAATCTGGGCTCCATGTGCTCTCTAGCTTTGCTCTCCGGGACCTTGCCAGAGTACGCTCAGCTTATTAGCTCAGGTCCTTCAGGCAGGTTCAGCTTATGCCAGGCAGGTAGCCAATGTTGCAGTCTTGCTACGAATATAGGGTAGATATACACCCTGAGCAGACTGTGGGGCACGTAACGTGGGCATCACCTGCCAGTTGAACAGAGAAGCTTGCTCAGTCCGGTCTCACACCAGCTGACAGCACGCGGGCATCGCCACCAGCTGAATATTGAAGTTGCGCAGTCTGGAAGTAACCCGGTTGGCAGCACGCGGCCATCGCCATCAGCTGAATAGTTAAGTTGCTCAGTCCAGTCGCACACCGGCTGACAGCACGTATGCCTGGCGTTAGTCTCACGCACTTCCTAGCGGCTGGCATGTGGCTTCTGTGTAGTCAAATAGCGCTATGTCTATACCAGCTTGCAGCACATAGTGCTAATCTAATATCTGGCAAGAGGCTTCTGTGCCATTAACAGAGCTACATCTACGCCAGTCCTCAGCACTTCTCCCGTGAAGTTAACGGAGATAGTGCAAATGCCATATCTTGCTAAATGTGAAGTTCACAGGCAAGATCTTTATATTTTAATCATCAGTTATTACCCTCCTAACCAAAAGGGTGTTTGGCAGCAGTGAACATAAACTGCATCACGGACCCCGTGTTTGGTTGCAATCCATTATATATTAAGTTGTTTGCAACCGAGCGCATAACAGTATCTGACCGTCAGGGTCTAGCCGATCATGGCTGACGACCAGCAGCTGCAGCATTACGTTCAGCAACTAGCAGCCAGAATTAGGCCTCTGGAGCAGGCCGCTCCAGTTGCTGATCTCACTGCAGTAGCTACTCAGGCGGCCGCACAAGCAGCAAATCTCGTAAGCTCTGCTGCTGTGCAAGATGCGGTAGCTGCTAAAGTGTCATTACCGCAATTCGCTCTCCCGGAAAATTTTTCTGGGGAGAGTAAATCCTGCAGAGGATTCATTAATCAGTGCTCCATTCAGCTAGAGATGATGGAGGCATGGTTCCCCTTCGAAAGGGCTAAAGTGGGTTTTGTCATCCTCTTACTTACCCGCAAGGCCTTGGAGTGGGCTAGTCCTCTGTGGGAGCGGAGTAATCCTGTAGTGGCCAATGTGGGTCTTTTCCTTAGAACCCTGAAAAGTGTGTTCCTCGGTCCTCAGGTCACACACGATACAGCTCTTAAGCTGCTAACATTAGTGCAGGGTTCGACAACTGCCAGTCATTATGCCGTCCAGTTCAGGACATTAGCCGCAGAACTGGATTGGTCTGAACCGTCGCTAATACCGTGTTCTTGAAGGGTTTGGCTGGGCATATAAAAGATGCTCTAGCCACCAGGGAGATTCCAACCTTCCTGGAAGAGTTAATGACCCTCGCCAACCGTATTGATTTACGTCATGCAGAAAGCAAGAAGGAGCTGAAGGTCTCTAAACCTCGGTTTCCGTTGGCACCGTCATTTTCCAAATTGACTTCCGAAGCCGTGGTCCCAGACACGGAACCGGAGCCAGTGGACTTTTCCCAGACCAGGAAATAGTCTCCTTGTTCCCGTCCCACGCATCGCTTGGAGTACCCCAATAATAAGGGTTCCAAGCGGGCGCGAGAACGAGAGTGTCTAACCACCATCGGAGGAGGTGTGTTAGACTCAGAGACTTCTTCCTCCAGACTGGCCTATAACGTGACGTTGCTCTTCGGAACAACCACGGTTGATGCCAAGGTGGTGGTGGATTCTGGGGTCGATGGCAATTTTTTGTCATCAACCTTTGCCCAGAAGTACGCTGTTCCTATGGAACTACTGTCCAGACCCATTAACATCAGGGTAGTTAATGGTTCCATGTTAGACACCCAAATCACCCGCCGGTCTATCCCCCTTACCAAGTCGTTTCCTCAGGGTCACTGGGAGGATATCTCATTTCTTATCCTTCCTGGAGGATTGGATTAGGTGCTATTGGGTCTTCCGTGGTTACATTCTCACAACCCACATATAAACTGGAACACGGGGACAGTTTATTCATAGGGTGAGAGATGTACTACCCAGTGTATGGTGGCCTTAGATCCTCCAGTCAGTATGGATGTGCTTCCAGAGCAATACTGGAGCTATGCCGATGTGTTCTCTCAAAAGGCTGCAGAGACCTTGCCTGCCCACGACCGTATGATTGCGCCATAGATCTGATCCCCGGATCAGAGCCCCCTCGCGGTAGGGTCTATCCCCTGTCTGTCCCCGAGACCCAGGCTATGTCCGATTACATCAAGGAGAGCCTGGCTCGGGGGTTTATCAGGAAATCGGTCTCTCCTGCTGGAGCGGGGTTCTTCTTCGTCCAGTAGAAAGGAGGTGACCTGCATCCGTGTATTGATTACAGGGGATTAAACGCAATCACCATCAAAAATAAATATCCCCTGCCCCTGATTTCTGAATTGTTCGACAGGCTTCGAGGGGTTAAAATTTTCACAAAGTTAGACCTGCGTGGGGCCTATAACTTCATACGAATCTGTGAGGGTGACGAGTGGAAGACGGCCTTTAATACTCGTGATCGCCACTACGAGTACCTCGTCATGTCCTTTGGGTTATGCAATGTCCTCGCCGTCTTTCAGTATTTCGTCAACGATATCTTTCGAGATTTGCTACTGTCATCCGTGGTAGAATATCTTGACGATATCCTGATCTTCTCCCTGGACCTCTCCACACACAGAGAAGATGTTCGCAGAGTTTTTGAATGTCTGCGTGCAAATTCTCTGTATTGCAAGCTGGAGAAATGCCAGTTCGAACAGGAGTCATTACCATTCTTGGGGTACATTGTGTCCAGTAATGGCTTGGTCATGGATCCCCAAAAATTGGTAGCCGTACTGAATTGGCAAGAGCCCCATTCTCTGAAGGCGGTACAGCGCTTCATGGGCTTCATCAATTATTATCGGCAATTTATACCACATTTTTCTACTCTGGTGGCTCCTTTGGCCGCGCTAACCAAGAAGGGGCCAACCCAAAGAACTGGTCTAAAGAGATATCTGAGGCTTTCTGGGAGATTAAGGCTTATTTCTCAAAAGCTCCCATCCTACATTGGCCAGATGTCAATAATCCATTCTGTCTGGAGGTCGACGCCTCTTCTGTAGGAGCAGGTGCTGTTCTGTCCCAAAAGAATGGACAGGGTAGGAGGAGACCATGTTTCTTCTTCTCCTAGACCTTTTCTCCAGCGGAGAGGAATTATACTCTTGGGGATAAAGAGTTACTTGCAATAAAATTGGCTTTTGTTGAATGGAGACATCTTTTGAAGGGAGCTAAACAGCCGTTTGTGGTGTATTCGACAATAAAAACCTCTCATACCTGCAAACGGCGCAGCGTCTCAACCCAAGGTCCCTCTTTTTTGCCCGATTCAATTTCACCATTAATTTTCTAAAAGGGAAGAAGAATCCTCGGGCGGATGCTCTGTCTCGGTCTATGGATACGACGGAGGACGATGACGAGCCCAGGCTTATTGTTCCTGCTGAGAGTATGCGACTTTAGACCAGGTTCCACCCGGGAAGACGTTTATTCCTCTGAATCTACAAAATGAGGTGCTCTCATGGGCACATGCCTCTAAGATTGGAGGTCATTTTGGAATTAAACACACTACTGAGTTCCTCCAACGTTCCTATCGGAGGCCTCGGTTGTCCCAGGTCGTTAAAGAATACGTCCAAGCATGTATCTCCTGCGCGAGAAATAAATCGTCTCATCAGAGTCCGGCGGGTCTTCTACATCCGTTACCCGTGGCTGATAGACCTTGGGAGCTGATTGGGATGGATTTTGTGGTTGAGTTACCTAAATCCCGAGGTAATACGACCATATTGGTGGTTTCTGACCATTTTTAAAGGTGGTTCACCTGGTACCTCTTCCTAGCGTTCCTTCTTCCCGGGTTCTGGCATCATTATTTATCCGTCATGTTTTCCGTCTGCATGGGATGCCTGATAGGATTGTTTGTGACTGAGGTCCTCAGTTCACCTCTCGGTTTTGGAGAGAATTGTGTAATTTGTGTAGCATTGAACTCTCTACTGCCTATCACCCGGAGACCAATGGCCTGGTGGAACGTACTAATCAGACGCTAGAGACATACTTGCGTCATTTAGTTTCTGCCAATCATAACAATTGGGCAACTTTGCTTCCTTGGGCAGAGTTTGCTCTAAATAATGCAGTGGCAGATTCCACAGGTCAGACTCCTTTCCTGTTCAACAATGGTCAGCACCCACGTGTGCCAGTCCCTATATCAGTTAACTCTGGGGAGCCTGGGGTCAGAGATTGGGCTATGGAGGTGCGGGACGTCTGGGATCAGACGCAGGAAGCGTTATTGGACTCCAAAAATCGGATGAGACAGTCAGCTGACACTCATCGTTGTCCAGCTCCCGTTTTCTCTCCGGGCGACAGGGTCTGGCTCGTGGATCGTAATATTAGAGGTCGCGGGGAATCGGCTAAATTCGCCCCTCGGTTTATTGGTCCTTTTAAAATTCTGGCCCAAGTAAATCCCGTGGTGCACCATCTGCAATTGCCCCGGCACTTGAGGATACATGATACATTCCATGTGTCACTTCTGAAACCCGTTCGCATGACGAAATTTTCGGAAGCTTAGCAAGCCTCTCACACTGGGGGTGAGGATTTCCAGGTAGAAGCGATTGTGGGGTCTAAGATGGTGCATGGCAAAAAAATGTATTTGCTACACTGGAGGGATCGCGGTTCTGAGGATCGCACTTGGGAGCCCGTGGACCATATTCATGCTCCTGACACGACGTATAACAGATATATTCTATGATAGTAACATATATCTAATGAGACAACATTCTATATTTCATATTATAGAAAATATCAACATGTATACGTAGAATCTGCCAGCAATGTCTTACATGACATAATATCCAATGTATTGTGGGTCTATACTGTGCACGTGAAACGCTGTCTCAGGATAGAGGTGGACCGGGGTCTATGCTGACCCTGAACTGGGGTCCTGACTAGTCCCTCTACCTGGAGGTACTGTTAATGGTACAGAGGTCCAGGCCGCCAGCGTAACCCTGTCTCCTGTAGATCCCTGACCACTGTAATCTAGTCCTGAGAAGGACCCTGATTACCACCACAGGGAATGGGCAGGTAACAGCTTACACACAGTCAAATACAAACGAGACAGACAGGGGGTAAAGAAAACACTGCCTTGCATACAAAACTTCCACTACAGAGGAACACAAAAGGTTAAGAAGATAAACAATAAGCGAGGAGAGGAAAAACCACAACAGGCACTCTTAGCTTAAGTCTTCTCAGAAAAGATCCGCTCTGCTGGTCTGAATGAATGCTTTCACCGGCAACTTCCCCAGCAGACCAGCAGGTATATGAAGGAAGCTAATTAACAAAACATCAATCGCAGCTGGGCGAGGCTGGTCTGTCCAGCATCGAGAGAGAAAGAATTAACTCCCGCCGCGACACACCCTTGACAGCTCCCCTGCTCATTGAGGAATATGAGCGTCAAGTGGGGGGGATGTTAGAGGGTGGGATAATGTTAGGCATCGGGCGATGGCCGGATCTGAACCTGGATCCGAGGAGTCTGTGGTCTCCCATCCATGAAGGCAGACATTGGCCCCAAATTCCCGGGTAAAAAACAACGGTTCCTACAGAAACCCAAAACGGGAACATTCCCGTGCTTACATTGTGTCCAGTGTAATAATATACTCAAAGGGGACAAATTCCGACATCCCCTTTCCGGCAATGAATTTGAGATCTAGAACTTTTTCACTTGCTTTGTTTGTGATCTATATAATTAAATGTCCATGCGGCCTACTGTATGTAGGGGAAACCTCCCAGCCAATTCGGGACAGAATATCAAAACATAAATCGACGATCCGGTGCAAAAATCTCCTTCTCCCTATACCACATCACTTTATCACCCAAGGCCATACTATTGCACAACTCAGGTTCCAGGTAATAGAACAGTGTCACAGCCCTGTCGAGGCGGTAATAGGATTTCCCTACTAAAGAAACGTGAAGCCTTTTGGATTCATACCCTTGACACCCTGAGTCCCAAGGATCTGAATAGGGAATATGAAATCTCAGCATTTATATGACATGGATATATGTTCGTTATTCTGATATACTTCGACAAGTTATACTTGAGTCTGTAACCAGATATTTGTCTATTTATTGTTTTGATATTTTTCTATGCCAGATTGCTAACATTCTCTCTTTCTCTTTTTAGAGTCGTTTATATTAGCACATAGAATGGACGTCACCATTAGAGTTGAGCGATACTTTCCGATATCCAAAAGTATCGGAATCGGAATGGTATCGCCGATACCCAAAAAATATCGGCGATACCCGATACCGATACCGGAAATCCAATGTAAGTCTATGGGAACAAAATATCGGAATTAAAAAAACCCCATTCTTGCCTTGTTGGTTAATTGTACATGAAGGAAAACAACAAAGAGTAATGTAGAATGTATTGGGGAAGGTTGAGGAGACATTAAAGGCATAGATGTTTAACCCAATCAAATGGAATAGCATAAATATTTTTTTTTTTAAAGATGTTCGGATTGACGAAGAAATTGACAATGTTGTTAACGTTTTTTCTATTTTGGCAAATATGTATATTTCACAACTTCCATGCTCTTCACCTTTTTAACTTTTGACACACTTTCTCCTTCATAATCTTCAGCAGCATCATCTTTTTCATCAAATTATTCTTCATCTTCACCTTCTTTATCTTCTTCTTAAACTTCTTGCTATTCATTTTTTTGTTAACATCACTCATATTCTTCTTATTAAACTATTATTCTTATTCATATTGTACTTCATCTTCTTCATCATATTCTTATTTGTGACATAGATTCCTGTACTTGTAATCTGTCAAAGTATGAATTTTTCATCCTTCCGTTCTTGCTGTCACAAAAGATTTAAATTACAACAGTATTTGTCCGTGTTCAGTTTAGCCTGCAGCAGCAGGCATTTTCCAGGGGAACCACGAGGGGGAACGGACTCACCCCCATACACTGCTTAGTCTTCTTCTGCTTATAATTTAGAGCATATATTTTGCACTTCATTTTGGTCTTATACTTCATGTTCTTCTGCTTTTTTATCTTCTGCTTATTGTTCTTAAGTCTCTTGTTCTGTATCTTGTAGTTTGTCTTAACCTTCTTAGTCCTGTTTGGTAATCTTTTATTTCTTCTTTGTGATGGTGTTTAGGCTGGTTGGCTTGATGCTCGTCGTCCTTGTGGTGGTCATCTTCTTCGGGGTGGTCATCAGGGTCGTCGTCTTCATTGTTGGAGATCCAGAGTGATTTCCCAAAAAAACATTGAAAAAATCTTCAATTTGTAAATGTAGCACAAGGTACAAGAGCCAATGCAAGTAACGAGGACCAGCTGACTGTGCTGGAACCCGGAGGGGCAGCAGAAGGAAAAGAGGCAATGGCACAACCGAGGACCAGCTGACGTTACTGGGACACGGTTACTAAGCAGGAGGTACCTGTGCTCCAAAGCACTACCAAGGACCAGCAGACGTTGCTGGAACTCGGATACCGAGATGGAGGCACCTAGGCCAAAGGCACTGCAGAGAACCAGCTGACGGTACTGGAACCCGGACGGGTAGCAGAAGGTACAAGAGCCAATGCAAGTGACGAGGACCAGCTGACTGTGCTGGAACCCGGAGGGGCAGCAGAAGGAAAAGAGCCAATGGCACAACCGAGGACCAGCTGACGTTACTGGGACACGGTTACTAAGCAGGAGGTACCTGTGCTCCAAAGCACTACCAAGGACCAGCAGACGTTGCTGGAACTCGGATACCGAGATGGAGGCACCTAGGCCAAAGGCACTGCGGAGAACCAGCTGACGGTACTGGAACCCGGACGGGTAGCAGAAGGTACAAGAGCCAATGCAAGTGACGAGGACCAGCTGACTGTGCTGGAACCCGGAGGGGCAGCAGAAGGAAAAGAGCCAATGGCACAACTGAGGACCAGCTGACGTTACTGGGACACGGTTACTAAGCAGGAGGTACCTGTGCTCCAAAGCACTACCAAGGACCAGCAGACGTTGCTGGAACTCGGATACCGAGATGGAGGCACCTAGGCCAAAGGCACTGCGGAGAACCAGCTGACGGTACTGGAACCCGGACAGGTAGCAGAAGGTACCCATGGAAATTTAAGTTGACAGGCCGCGAGCCGGCCACAGTTACCGAATCCCACAGTACTACAGTGGGTGATTGTCCTATTCTCACAACGGAAACAGCCTTTATTTGCATATCCCGCAGCACACATAGGAAGCACCTAAACTCCAGGCACCATAGAGTCGGCTAACCCGACCGCAACACGACAGGACAACTTATTGGAGGCTAAGTGACGTTTACACTGACAGGAAACAGATGGCGTGCTGTAACCAGTCTGGGCAGGAGTAGAAGTACCCGTGCCAAAGACACTTCCGAGCAACAACTGTCGGTGTTGGAGCCCAGGGATGAGAAGATAACGGTTGGAGGCAGCAGGACTTTTTGCCGTTACACACAGCAGGGGAAACAGCTGACATTACTGAACCCCAATAACACAGGAGCAAGTGTTCACTGTGCTAACAGCACTTCCGAGCAACAACTGGCGGTGTTGTAGCCCAGGCATGAGAAGACAACAGGGTGGAGGCAGCAGGACTGTTTGCCGTACACACAGCAGGGGAACAGCTGACATTACTGAACCCCAGTAACACAGGAGCAAATGTTCACTGTGCTAACAGCACTTCCGAGCAACAACTGGCGGTGTTGTAGCCCAGGCATGAGAAGACAACAGGGTGGAGGCAGCAGGACTGTTTGCCGTACACACAGCAGGGGAACAGCTGACATTACTGAACCCCAGTAACACAGGAGCAAGTGTTCACTGTGCTAACAGCACTTCCGAGCAACAACTGGCGGTGTTGTAGCCCAGGGATGAGAAGACAACAGGGTGGAGGCAGCAGGACTGTTTGCCGTACACACAGCAGGGAAAAGCTGACATTACTGAACCCCAGTAACACAGGAGCAAGTGTTCACTGTGCTAACAGCACTTCCGAGCAACAACTGGCGGTGTTGTAGCCCAGGCATGAGAAGACAACAGGGTGGAGGCAGCAGGACTGTTTGCCGTACACACAGCAGGGGAACAGCTGACATTACTGAACCCCAGTAACACAGGAGCAAGTGTTCACTGTGCTAACAGCACTTCCGAGCAACAACTGGCGGTGTTGTAGCCCAGGATGAGAAGACAACAGGGTGGAGGCAGCAGGACTGTTTGCCGTACACACAGCAGGGGAAAAGCTGACATTACTGAACCCCAGTAACACAGGAGCAAGTGTTCACTGTGCTAACAGCACTTCCGAGCAACAACTGGCGGTGTTGTAGCCCAGGCATGAGAAGACAACAGGGTGGAGGCAGCAGGACTTTTTGCCGTACACACAGCAGGGGAACAGCTGACATTACTGAACCCCAATAACACAGGAGCAAGTGTTCACTGTGCTAACAGCACTTCCGAGCAACAACTGGCGGTGTTGTAGCCCAGGGATGAGAAGACAACAGGGTGGAGGCAGCAGGACTGTTTGCCGTACACACAGCAGGGGAACAGCTGACATTACTGAACCCCAGTAACACAGGAGCAAGTGTTCACTGTGCTAACAGCACTTCCGAGCAACAACTGGCGGTGTTGTAGCCCAGGCATGAGAAGACAACAGGGTGGAGGCAGCAGGACTTTTTGCCGTTCACACAGCAGGGGAACAGCTGACATTACTGAACCCCAATAACACAGGAGCAAGTGTTCACTGTGCTAACAGCACTTCCGAGCAACAACTGGCGGTGTTGTAGCCCAGGCATGAGAAGACAACAGGGTGAGGCAGCAGGACATTTTTGCCGTACACACAGCAGGGAACAGCTGACATTACTGAACCCAGTAACACGGAGCAAGTGTCACTGTGCTAACAGCACTTCCGAGCAACAACTGGCGGTGTTGTAGCCCAGGGATGAGAAGACAACAGGGTGGAGGCAGCAGGACTGTTTGCGTACACACAGCAGGGGAACAGCTGACATTACTGAACCCCAATAACACAGGAGCAAGTGTTCACTGTGCTAACAGCACTTCCGAGCAATAACTGGCGGTGTTGTAGCCCAGGCATGAGAAGACAACAGGGTGGAGGCAGCAGGACTGTTTGCCGTACACACAGCAGGGGAACAGCTGACATTACTGAACCCTAGTAACACAGGAGTAAGTGTTCACTGTGCTAACAGCACTTCCGAGCAACAACTGGCGGTGTTGTAGCCCAGGATGAGAAGACAACAGGGTGGAGGCAGCAGGACTGTTTGCCGTACACACAGCAGGGGAACAGCTGACATTACTGAACCCCAGTAACACAGGAGCAAGTGTTCACTGTGCTAACAGCACTTCTGAGCAACAACTGGCGGTGTTGTAGCCCAGGCATGAGAAGACAACAGGGTGGAGGCAGCAGGACTTTTTGCCGTTCACACAGCAGGGAACACGCTGACATTACTGAACCCCAATAACACAGGAGCAAGTGTTCACTGTGCTAACAGCACTTCCGAGCAACAACTGGCGGTGTTGTAGCCCAGGCATGAGAAGACAACAGGGTGGAGGCAGCAGGACTTTTTGCTGTTCACACAGCAGGGGAACAGCTGACATTACTGAACCCCAATAACACAGGAGCAAGTGTTCACTGTGCTAACAGCACTTCCGAGCAACAACTGGCGGTGTTGTAGCCCAGGCATGAGAAGACAACAGGTGGAGGCAGCAGGACTGTTTGCCGTACACACAGCAGGTGGAACAGCTGACATTACTGAACCCCAGTAACACAGGAGCAAGTGTTCACTGTGCTAACAGCACTTCCGAGCAACAACTGGCGGTGTTGTAGCCCAGGCATGAGAAGACAACAGGGTGGAGGCAGCAGGACTTTTTGCCGTACACACAGCAGGGGAACAGCTGACATTACTGAACCCAATAACACAGGAGCAAGTGTTCACTGTGCTAACAGCACTTCCGAGCAACAACTGGCGGTGTTGTAGCCCAGGCATGAGAAGACAACAGGGTGGAGGCAGCAGGACTTTTTGCCGTACACACAGCAGGGGAAACAGCTGACATTACTGAACCCCAATAACACAGGAGCAAGTGTTCACTGTGCTAACAGCACTTCCGAGCAACAACTGGCGGTGTTGTAGCCCAGACATGAGAAGACAACAGGGTGGAGGCAGCAGGACTGTTTGCCGTACACACAGCAGGGGAACAGCTGACATTACTGAACCCCAGTAACACAGGAGCAAGTGTTCACTGTGCTAACAGCACTTCCGAGCAACAACTGGCGGTGTTGGAGCCCAGGGTCAAGGAGGATGTTTAAATACTAGATCAAGTATTTTCCTTGTTACGTGTCAATTAAAAATGTCTGTACTCCAAACAAGAGAAATATAACCTTTAGTACCATAAGATGATGATTTTACTTAAAAAAATATATGTAAATTAATAATTTACAAACATAAACGCATACATTAACATGTTGAAAAGCAATGCAAACCACAATTAAAATAGGTTAAATAATCTGCTATACGGTTTAAAATAAAAGCATACAAGTACATATCAGAATCCATTAATGATGGCTAAGTAACAGTATGTACACCATTTCTATTGTGTAGACAATGAATGGCTGACTTAAAAACATAATCAGCATTACCAGTTATCTTTGACATTCATAAAAGTTTACATTTGGTGAATAATATCACTAAAAAGTTTTTAAAAATATCTAAAATTTCCATCATGTAATACTGATAATATGTGCCAATCATTTATATTAACAAACAAAAACTTTAAAAAGTGCATAGTGCATAGTCAAAACAGCTATTTATGCCTGACTGTGGATTTGCAAGCATGACAACGGATAAATAAGGTATATATAGATGAGACTGCATAGCCACAGATGTTGAATGGCGATGTAATACTGTACCTCAATAAAGTGTGCGTTACTACTACATCCTTTTTTTTATATAGCTTTATAAAAGGTTACGTGCATGTATGGTTGCGCCTTTGTTTGGACGCACAGACTGGCTTCCTGCTGTGACGCGTTGGGTATTGGAGCGTCTGTGCGTCTTATGACGCAGACTAACATTCACGGTGCGCATCGTTCATCATCGCAAGCGTACCGACAACACAAAGGCGTTGTCATGACTGCTTTACTCAGTAAACATGCACCTATGATGAAACATACACGCATGTGCCCTATTACATAACAAGCTACAAGAAAAACGAGTGTGAGGTGTGACACAGCTGTTTTGTTAAGGTACAGTATTATATCGACATTGTACAGGTGTCGCTATTCAGTCTGATAAATAGATATCATTCACCTATTCTATCAGTTGTCGTTCTTTCAGCACCACTTACAGGTATATATTTTGCTATTGTGACTATGCACTATTGACTTTAACAAGGTAATGCATGATTTTTGTTAGCGATTATCATGTTTACATGAAGGACCTTTATGATATGGGCTGTTAACTTTCTAATTAAATATGTATTTTTTAAAATGACACAAATATAAGTAATGTTGAAGAGGACTATTCCTACATGCATTGTTTGCATAATATTAAAGGTGTACATCACGTCCCTTAATCAGCATTGGATTATTATATTTACTTGTATGCTTTTATTTAAAAGCCAAGAACACTGAAGTCTAACCTTCGCACTGCAGCTGTTGTCAAAGTTCAACCCACATTATGCACTTCCAACATTGCAGCATTTGAGTCATGATGTGAGTTGGATTTGTCTAAGCTATGGAGTGACAAGGTTGACCATCAGTATCCTATAGCATAAGTAGGCTTTTGTGTTAGCATTTGTTTTCGACATGTGCATATCTGAAATAATATGTCACAATTATTTTGTTACAGATTTGTGACAAAGACTAATCATTTTATGGTTTTAAAGCTGACGTTTCAAATGTTTACAGCTTAGAAATCAGGGTGTAGCCTCATATCTATGTGTAGCACTAGACACTTTGACATGTCATGCTTTTTTCACCATGTGTAGGTAGCTAGCAGTAATTTTTGCCAGACACACAGCAGGGGAACAGCAGGCGTTACTGAACCCCACAAACACATCAGCGATTGTTTTCATCTGTGCATCTAACACTTCTGAGCAGCAACTGGCGGTGTTGAAGCCCAGGGTCAAGGAGGGTGTAGGCAGAGGCCTTGTATGAGATGTTTGAAGTTGAAGTTGTAGTTAGCAGCAGTAATTTTTGCCAGACACACAGCAGGGGAACAGCAGGCGTTACTGAACCCCACAAACACATCAGCGATTGTTTTCATCTGTGCATCTAACACTTCTGAGCAGCAACTGGCGGTGTTGAAGCCCAGGGTCAAGGAGGGTGTAGGATAAAATATTGAGTTATTGCCTTGTTACGTGGCCATTGCAAATGTATGTACTTCAAACAAGAATAAATGAAGTTTTACTAGGACAATAAAATGATGAATTTCAATTCCAAGAATAGAAAAATATTTAGACTTGAGAGTCCTCAGTGGTTGATACCGTTTAATGGCTAACTGAAAAGATGGTAACAAATTCCAAGCTTTCGAGACTACTCAGGTCTCTTCATCAGGTTAAGACTAAAACAAAAAATGAAGAATCACATATTTCTACACACAACAGGACACAGGAATAGGTAAGACAAGGAGGGAGGGACAAGTGAGGGGAGACCGGCCAAAAAATGAGAAAAGGATGAATTATCAGCGCCACACAATAAGAGAAAAAATAATGGATTTACCGGAGCAAAACACTTTTGTATGCCCGGTCATAGCATGATGGATATGGAATTACTGGTATTAAAATATAACTTCAAATATGAGAAAGATACAAAGGTTTCAGAATATAAGCTCATCATGACCTTTGACACTCTTAGTGATGGAATGAATAGATCACACAGATTTATGTCATTCTATATCAATTAAGGAATCTGCGTCTCTGCCCTTCCAGGGGCATGAAAACAGAAAACCAGACCACAATCAGAGGGCAATAAAACTTTCTATCCTTATCCAGGAACTGTTCCAATATTTATGTTCATCCCTCTGTCATAATGACAGTTCTGCTACACGTGACTTACTTGTCTTACCTATTGCACTATTCCTGTGTCCTGTTGTGTATAGAAATATGTGATGCTTCATTTTTTGTTTTAGTCTTTGCCTGATGAAGAGACGTGAGTAGCCTCGAAAGCTTGCAATTTGTTACCATCTTTTCAGTTATCCATTAAAAGGTATCAACCACTGCGGACTCTCAAGTCTAAATATTTGTCTATCTACTGGCTAACACGGTACGAAGATACACATGTTTCCTAACTTCAAGAATAAAAATAAAGACCCTGCAAATATAAACGCATATATGCACATGCCAACAAGAAATGGAACAACACACCACCCAAAAAATTGGTTACAAAATATAGTGTTTTAAATTTAAGAATAAAAGTCCATTTTTGTATTTATGAATAATGCTTAAGGAACGCTATGTTAAACCATAACATAGTGAAGACAATGGATTTTGTAATAGTCACTCATCATCATCATTGCAATTTATATGTGACAGTCACAGATATTTAAATTATTTAATTTAATAAAATCGTTACTTTGTACAGCATGTATGACATGTCCAGCATGGACTCATCAATGTGATGACGCAATAATGTACGATAAAATATAACCATTTAAAAAAACATTATGCATTGTCACAATGTAAGTGTGTGCCTGCAAGTGTAGGTGAAACAAAGGCTACGGATAGCAAAGGTATATTCTATGTCTGTATCAGACAGTGGACAGCCTCTGATGGGTAATGGCGATGTTACACTGTACGTCAATAAAGTCTGCGGCTGCAATCATGCATTTTTTGCTTGGACAGTGTTGAAGAGGGTAAAAGCATGTCTGGTTGCGCAAGGCTTTATCCGTCAACACTACCTTCCTACTGTCACGCGTAGGGTAGGGTAGCGTGTGTCAATTAGATGACTCTATAAAATGTGACGTTACGCAGCGTTATTGTGCCCTAGGGACGCCAAAAATACGACAGCAGTAATCATTTACTGTCTAATACTCCACCTATGACCAACAAAAAAAGCACGTTCCCTCTTTAACAATCTACAAGACTAACAAGCATAATGGTTGACGCTGACTTTATTGAGGTACAGTATTACATCGACATTGTCCATGAGTAACTATGCACTGTGATACCTATATACCATTATTAATTTATATCTGTTGTGCTTGTTTCAACAGCACTTGCAGGTATAACTACCTATTGTCAGTATGCATGATGCACTTTCTAGATGTAATAATTTATTATTGCACATTATTACCAGGTTTAGATGCTGGCCATTTCATATATGGTGTGTGAAGTTACAGTTGGCATCAGTATGTGTATTTTATAATGTCTGTCATAAATAAAACTCGTGATGATGATGATGAGGATTTTATGATTCGTACATCCATTGACTGCATTATCTTACAGGTACAGATAAAGTTCCTTAAAAAGCATTAATTGATAAGTATGAAATGTACTTTTATGCATTAATTTCAAAAAGTGAACACTATGTTTTAGTTTTTGTTACCATTTATAATAGACATGTGCAGATATGCGCTGTGATGACAAATTATTATTTGTCCATATTTGTTATAAAAATTTATCATTCTAGGCCTGGAAAACTTCACAATTTCCTGTTTTAAGCATAACAATCAGGGTGACGGCTCTTCCCTATTTGGAGCATGTTCCACATGGGTTTTTCCGTCCATGTGTAGGGAACAGGAGACTTCTTGCCGGCCACACAGCAGGGGAACAGCTGGCATTACTGAACCCCACTAACACTATAGCTTGTGTATTGGTCTGTGGGGACACGACACTTCTGAGCAGCAACTGGCAGTGTTGTAGCCCAGGGAGTAGAGTTCAGGTGGTAGAAAGATGAACATAACAGGAGACATGGATAACGTTGCGAACCAGTTATTTAATCTGAAAACGGACAGACAAATTCTGGCGAGATCCATGCCTTGTTCATTTTCAGAAAAGTAAGCCGGTCTACATTATCGGAGGATAGTCGCATGCGACGGTCTGTTAGTACACCACCTGCAGCACTAAAGACGCGCTCCGATAATACACTGGCAGCAGGGCAAGCCAGCACCTCCAATGCATACTGGCTAAGCTCTGGCCATGTATCCAGCTTAGAGACCCAAAACTTGAATGGGGAAGAGCCATCTGGGAGTACACTGAGAGGGAAAGACATGTAGTCTGTCACCATCTTACGGAAACGTTGCCTCCTGCTGACTGGAGCCGTCTCGGATGGTGTAGACATTTGTGGCGCTGCCACAAAACTTCGCCACATTTGGAACATACTGGTCTTGCCCTGTGCAGAGGCGCTGCTTGTGCTCCCTCTTGTTGCAGAGCTGTCTCCACTGCCTCGACGCACAGAGCTGCTTTGTAAAGCAGTAGCAGCAGCAGTGCTCTGGGCTGGAATGGAGAACATTATGGATTGCACCAGTGTGTCTTGGTACTCCCGCATTTTACGCTCCCGGTTCAACGGTGTGATGAGGCTTTGTAAGTTGTCCCGGTAGCGAGGGTCTAGGAGGGTGTATACCCAATAATCAGACGTGGTGAGAATGTGGGCGATGCGGCGGTCGTTTCTCAGGCACTGCAGCATGAAATCAACCATGTGCTGCAGACTCCCAACTGGCCAAGAAACGCTGTCCCCTGCAAGAGGCGTCATCTCTGCCTGCTCTGCATCACCCCACCCTCGCTCTACATACTGACTAGAGCGTTGTGTACCTCCCTCTGGAGCGATGTCTTCCTCCTCCATTGACTCCTCCTCATCCTCCTCACAAATGAGCCCTGCCCAGCCCTTTGTGAGGAACCACGTTGCGCTGACTGTCCAGAAGGTGATGGAATTTGTGACTCCTCATCCTCCACCTCTTCCAAAACTCATCCCTTAGTGCTTGCAGTGTTTTTTGAAGCAGGCAGATAAGGGGGACAGTCAGGCTGACTAGTGCATCATCTGCACTCGCCATCCACGTTGACTCATCAAACGCACGCAAAACGTGGCAGATGTCCTTCATAGAGGCCCACTCAGTAGTGGTGAAGTGTGAACGGCGCAAATTGCGAGTTGATTGCGCCTGATGCAGCTGATACTCCATTACTGCTGGCTGCTGCTCACACAACCGCTCCAACATATGTAACGTGGAATTCCACCTGCTGGGTACGTCACATATGATGCGATGTTCAGGAAGGCGAAATCTGTGTTGCAGAGCTGCAATGCGCGATCTGGCCATGCTGGAACGTCGCAAGTGAGCGCACTCTAGGCGGACCTTGTGCAGCAGTGCATCAAGATCCAGATAGTCCCTCAAAAAACTCTGCACGACCAAGTTGAGCACATGTGCCAGACATGGTATGTGAGTGAGGTTGCCAAGGCCCAGAGCTGCCACCAGATTTCGGCCATTGTCACACACTACCAAGCCTGGCTGGAGATTCGCTGGCAAAAACCACACGTCGCTCTCCTGCTTGATGGGATTCCAGAGCTCCTGCGCTGTGTGGCTTCGATTCCCCATGGGAATTAATTTCAGGACGGCCTGTTGACGTTTGGCCACGGCTGTGCTCATATCGGTCGCAACAGGTAAGCGTTCACGGGTCCATGTGGAGGTAGACCGTGACGGCTCCTGCAGCGATGATTCTGAGGAACTGGAGTAGGAGGAGGAGTCAATGTGGACAGACTGGATTCCTGCAATCCTTGGAGTTGGCAGAACACGTACAGCGCCACTCGCAAGATCTGTACCCGGCTCCACAACATTGACCCAATGGGAAGTGAGGGAAAGGTATCGTCCCTGGCCATGGGTACTGGTCCACGCATCGGTGGTCAGGTGGACCTTGCTACTGACGGCGTTTAGTAGCGCATGTTTAATTTTTCCCTCAACATGCTTTGCAGACCAGGGACGGCTTGCCTGCTGAAATAAAATCGGCTGGGCACATTGTATTGTGGGACTGCCAATGCCATTAAGTTACGGAAACTGTCAGTCTCCACCAGCCTGAATGACAGCATTTCAAGGGACAGGAGTTTTGCAATGCCAGCATTCAGAGCCTGTGCTCGTGGATGGTTTGCCGAGTATGGCCGTCTTTTATCCGATGCCTGTGCTACCGATGGCTGTTTTGTGGCCTGGGAGTGTGAGGATGACAGGGAACTTGCAGCTGTGGGTGGAATAACACTGGGTCTCTGGACAACAGTGACAGAGGTTCTTCCATGGCGATCCTGTGAGGAAGCCGAACCAGCTGTGTGTGAGCTGGAGGAAGAGGCTCCAACACGAGCTGAAGATGTAGGTGCTGCTGTAGGTTGGCCTACATCTCCAGTGTGTCTTTGTAACTCAACCACGTGCTTTGTCCGCACATGTTTCCACATATTTGTGTTATTAAGGTAACTGACACTTTTACCTCTTTTTACTTTTTGATTACACAGCTTGCATTTGACATAGCAAATATCATCTGCAAGTGTGTCAAAAAAGGACCACGCAGTGCAAGTCCTGGGAACGCCCGCTTTGGCTGTTGGAAGAGAACTGCTACGAACGGGTGCCAAACTGGAGGCTACAGGCAACCGAGTCTGCAGCCTACCTCTCCCTACTGTTTGGACCGTTGGGGCAATCTCTTCCTCAGAGCTGCTACCACCACCTTCCTGTTCCTCACGCCATGTTGGGTCTTGGACCTCATCATCTCCACTACCCTTTTCCAACACCTGCTGCTGTTGGGTGGTCTGGCCAGCACCATGCTCAACAGAAACTGGCACCTGAGTCTCATCATCATCAGATGCGTTCTGCGGTGTGCTGACCATCGGCACTGGCTCACCCGCCTCTTCACATTCAGAGAGACACAGCTGTTGCGCATCACTGCATACTGCCTCTTCTTCACATTCCAGAATGCTGCTTGGCTGGGCCTCTGTTTGCAAGCCAACAGATTCTGAGAACAGAAGCAGAGACTCAGCTGGCTCCTTTACAGAGCTCTCTGAATGCCTGGGCAATTTGGTAGGCGGTGAAGAGACAGATGGTTGTTCAACAGTGCTGTGGTCCTGAGAGGAGGTGGAAGCAATTGAAGTCGATGCATTGGCTGCCATCCAACCAACAACGGCTTCAATTTGTTCTTCCCGCAGCAGGGGGGTACGCCGAGCTCCTACAAAAGTGCGCATAAAGGAACGCTCACGGGGAAAACTGGTGGATGTTGTGTCACTGGGTGCGGCAGCAGCCACAGAATCCCCACGTCCTCTCCCTGCTGAAACTCCACGGCCACGACCACGTGCCTTACTCCCTGCCTTCTTCATCTTGGTAGATTGATAAAGAAAGTCAGAAAAGTTATAAGGCCTAAGTGTGGTTATTCCTCAGAGACTGCAGTGAACACTGCAGACAACTGTTCAGTAGCTGTGAAAGGCCCCTTTGTGTACTTCTATAGTGTTTGCAACCAATGTATTGTATACGGATGGAAGCGCGTCACACTAATAGATTAGATTTTTTTCAAATATAATGGAGCAGAACCAATTTGAGAAAAATGTGAAGGATGAGGCAGTGACACACGCTCAGCAGACTACAACCAGCAGTGGTTGAAGAACTAACTGGAGCATAATCTGCACTCAAAAAATGAAAAGCTCACAGACTACAGTGAACACTGCACATAACTGTTCACTATCTGTGAAAGGCCCCTTTGTGTACTTCTATAGTGTTTGCAACCAATGTATTGTATACGGATGGAAGCGCATCACACTAATAGATTAGATTTTTTTCAAATATAATGGAGCAGCACCAATTTGAGAAAAATGTGAAGGATGTTATACAGTGACACACGCTCAGCAGACTACAACCAGCAGTGGTTGAAGAACTAACTGGAGCGTAATCTGCACTCAAAAAATGAAAAGCTCACAGACTACAGTGAACACTGCACACAACTGTTCACTATCTGTGAAAGGCTCCTTTCTGTACTTCTATAGTGTTTGCAACCAATGTATTGTATACGGATGGAAGCGCGTCACACTAATAGATTAGATTTTTTTTCAAATATAATGGAGCAGCACCAATTTGAGAAAAATGTGAAGGATGAGGAAGTGACACACGCTCAGCAGATTACAACCAGCAGTGGTTGAAGAACTAACTGGAGCGTAATCGGCACTCAAAAAATGAAAAGCTCACAGACTACAGTGAACACTGCACACAACTGTTCACTATCTGTGAAAGGCTCCTTTCTGTACTTCTATAGTGTTTGCAACCAATGTATTGTATACGGATGGAAGCGCGTCACAGTAATAGATTAGATTTTTTTCAAATATAATGGAGCAGCACCAATTTGAGAAAAATTGGAAGGATGAGGCAGTGACACACGCTCAGCAGACTACAACCAGCAGTGGTTGAAGAACTAACTGGAGCGTAATCGGCACTCAAAAAATGAAAAGCTCACAGACTACAGTGAACACTGCACACAACTGTTCACTATCTGTGAAAGGCTCCTTTCTGTACTTCTATAGTGTTTGCAACCAATGTATTGTATACGGATGGAAGCGCGTCACACTAATAGATTAGATTTTTTTCAAATATAATGGAGCAGCACCAATTTGAGAAAAATGTGAAGGATGAGGCAGTGACACACGCTCAGCAGACTACAACCAGCAGTGGTTGAAGAACTAACTGGAGCGTAATCTGCACTCAAAAAATGAAAAGCTCACAGACTACAGTGAACACTGCACACAACTGTTCACTATCTGTGAAAGGCTCCTTTCTGTACTTCTATAGTGTTTGCAACCAATGTATTGTATACGGATGGAAGCGCGTCACACTAATAGATTAGATTTTTTTTCAAATATAATGGAGCAGCACCAATTTGAGAAAAATGTGAAGGATGAGGCAGTGACACACGCTCAGCAGACTACAACCAGCAGTGGTTGAAGAACTAACTGGAGCGTAATCGGCACTCAAAAAATGAAAAGCTCACAGACTACAGTGAACACTGCACACAACTGTTCACTATCTGTGAAAGGCTCCTTTCTGTACTTCTATAGTGTTTGCAACCAATGTATTGTATACGGATGGAAGCGCGTCACAGTAATAGATTAGATTTTTTTCAAATATAATGGAGCAGCACCAATTTGAGAAAAATTGGAAGGATGAGGCAGTGACACACGCTCAGCAGACTACAACCAGCAGTGGTTGAAGAACTAACTGGAGCGTAATCGGCACTCAAAAAATGAAAAGCTCACAGACTACAGTGAACACTGCACACAACTGTTCACTATCTGTGAAAGGCTCCTTTCTGTACTTCTATAGTGTTTGCAACCAATGTATTGTATACGGATGGAAGCGCGTCACACTAATAGATTAGATTTTTTTCAAATATAATGGAGCAGCACCAATTTGAGAAAAATGTGAAGGATGAGGCAGTGACACACGCTCAGCAGACTACAACCAGCAGTGGTTGAAGAACTAACTGGAGCATAATCTGCACTCAAAAAATGAAAAGCTCACAGACTACAGTGAACACTGCACACAACTGTTCACTATCTGTGAAAGGCTCCTTTCTGTACTTCTATAGTGTTTGCAACCAATGTATGGTATACGAATGGAAGCGCGTCACAGTAATAGATTAGATTTTTTTCAAATATAATGGAGCAGCACCAATTTGAGAAAAATTGGAAGGATGAGGCAGTGACACACGCTCAGCAGACTACAACCAGCAGTGGTTGAAGAACTAACTGGAGCGTAATCGGCACTCAAAAATGAAAAGCTCACAGACTACAGTGAACACTGCACACAACTGTTCACTATCTGTGAAAGGCTCCTTTCTGTACTTCTATAGTGTTTGCAACCAATGTATTGTATACGGATGGCAGCGCGTCACACTAATAGATTAGATTTTTTTCAAATATAATGGAGCAGCACCAATTTGAGAAAAATGTGAAGGATGAGGCAGTGACACACGCTCAGCAGACTACAACCAGCAGTGGTTGAAGAACTAACTGGAGCGTAATCTGCACTCAAAAAATGAAAAGCTCACAGACTACAGTGAACACTGCACACAACTGTTCACTATCTGTGAAAGGCTCCTTTCTGTACTTCTATAGTGTTTGCAACCAATGTATTGTATACGGATGGAAGCGCGTCACACTAATAGATTAGATTTTTTTTCAAATATAATGGAGCAGCACCAATTTGAGAAAAATGTGAAGGATGAGGCAGTGACACACGCTCAGCAGACTACAACCAGCAGTGGTTGAAGAACTAACTGGAGCGTATTCGGCACTCAAAAAATGAAAAGCTCACAGACTACAGTGAACACTGCACACAACTGTTCACTATCTGTGAAAGGCTCCTTTCTGTACTTCTATAGTGTTTGCAACCAATGTATTGTATACGGATGGAAGCGCGTCACACTAATAGATTAGATTTTTTTTCAAATATAATGGAGCAGCACCAATTTGAGAAAAATGTGAAGGATGAGGCAGTGACACACGCTCAGCAGACTACAACCAGCAGTGGTTGAAGAACTAACTGGAGCGTAATCTGCACTCAAAAAATGAAAAGCTCACAGACTACAGTGAACACTGCACACAACTGTTCACTATCTGTGAAAGGCTCCTTTCTGTACTTCTATAGTGTTTGCAACCAATGTATTGTATACGGATGGAAGCGCGTCACACTAATAGATTAGATTTTTTTTCAAATATAATGGAGCAGCACCAATTTGAGAAAAATGTGAAGGATGAGGCAGTGACACACGCTCAGCAGACTACAACCAGCAGTGGTTGAAGAACTAACTGGAGCGTATTCGGCACTCAAAAAATGAAAAGCTCACAGACTACAGTGAACACTGCACACAACTGTTCACTATCTGTGAAAGGCTCCTTTCTGTACTTCTATAGTGTTTGCAACCAATGTATTGTATACGGATGGAAGCGCGTCACATAATAGATTAGATTTTTTTTCAAATATAATGGAGCAGCACCAATTTGAGAAAAATTGAAGGATGAGGCAGTGACACACGCTCAGCAGACTACAACCAGCAGTGGTTGAAGAACTAACTGGAGCGTAATCGGCACTCAAAAATGAAAAGCTCACAGACTACAGTGAACACTGCACACAACTGTTCACTATCTGTGAAAGGCTCCTTTCTGTACTTCTATAGTGTTTGCAACCAATGTATTGTATACGGATGGAAGAGCGTCACAGTAATAGATTAGATTTTTTTCAAATATAATGGAGCAGCACCAATTTGAGAAAAATTGGAAGGATGAGGCAGTGACACACGCTCAGCAGACTACAACCAGCAGTGGTTGAAGAACTAACTGGAGCGTAATCGGCACTCAAAAAATGAAAAGCTCACAGACTACAGTGAACACTGCACACAACTGTTCACTATCTGTGAAAGGCTCCTTTCTGTACTTCTATAGTGTTTGCAACCAATGTATTGTATACGGATGGAAGCGCGTCACACTAATAGATTAGATTTTTTTCAAATATAATGGAGCAGCACCAATTTGAGAAAATGTGAAGGATGAGGCAGTGACACACGCTCAGCAGACTACAACCAGCAGTGGTTGAAGAACTAACTGGAGCATAATCTGCACTCAAAAAATGAAAAGCTCACAGACTACAGTGAACACTGCACACAACTGTTCACTATCTGTGAAAGGCTCCTTTCTGTACTTCTATAGTGTTTGCAACCAATGTATTGTATACGAAAGGAAGCGCGTCACAGTAATAGATTAGATTTTTTTCAAATATAATGAAGCAGCACCAATTTGAGAAAAATTGGAAGGATGAGGCAGTGACACACGCTCAGCAGACTACAACCAGCAGTGGTTGAAGAACTAACTGGAGCGTAATCGGCACTCAAAAAATGAAAAGCTCACAGACTACAGTGAACACTGCACACAACTGTTCACTATCTGTGAAAGGCTCCTTTCTGTACTTCTATAGTGTTTGCAACCAATGTATTGTATACGGATGGAAGCGCGTCACACTAATAGATTAGATTTTTTTCAAATATAATGGAGCAGCACCAATTTGAGAAAAATGTGAAGGATGAGGCAGTGACACACGCTCAGCAGACTACAATCAGCAGTGGTTGAAGAACTAACTGGAGCGTAATCTGCACTCAAAAAATGAAAAGCTCACAGACTACAGTGAACACTGCACACAACTGTTCACTATCTGTGAAAGGCTCCTTTCTGTACTTCTATAGTGTTTGCAACCAATGTATTGTATACGGATGGAAGCGCGTCACACTAATAGATCACTGTTAATTTCTATTGAATGGAGCTGCACCAATTCCACAAAATAAAATAAAAAAAAGAGTCAGTGAGTGACACGTGCAGATGCCTACAAACAGCGGTGGATGCAGAGCAAACTGCAGCGTCACCTGCACTCTCACACACACACCTTGCACAGAGCTGTTAAAACAACACTGCAAGGCAAAAGGAAGCTTTACACAGCGGTTGGTAAAATAGCCTGCCTAAAGCATAGTACACAAAATCGCAATCTCTAACTGTCCCTCAGAGTCAGCAGAGCAGCGTTCTGTCCCTAACTGAGTTCACAGCACAGTGACGCTAAAATGGCGGCGGCGCCTTTTATAGTGCATTCTGACATCATTTCAGCAGCCAATCACAGCCATGCCATTAGTTAACATGACCGCAGCAGTACAGGATGTGCCCACACTTCGTAGGATTCCTCATTGGCTGACTAAAATCACATTGCCTCTCAAAGAATTATGGGAACTTCCGATTCCGGTATACGATATAGGAAAAATATCGGAACTAAGTATCGGAATTCCGATACAGCGAATATCGGCCGATACACGATACTTGCGGTATCGGAATGCTCAACACTAGTCACCATCACCAAACTTCTCTCATGTGGATTAGGCACAACCACTCTCTACTAGACTATGACTTCATGTGTTATGCACTCACTGTAGAGTTAAACTATTATGTCTCTTTTCTGGCTGCCATTCACCTAACAAAAAAAGTCACCATTGCTATGAATAGACTCTATTCTGCTACTCATTTAAGATATCCTGACATATCACTGCACAATCGTTCAGGCACTCCGTTCCTGTAACTTAATTTCCCTTGTCTCATGGGTACTCACTCCGTCCCTCTGTATCCCTCTTCATCCCTCCCCTCTTACAATACTTTAGCAACACACTCTGTGGCGCTTAGCTACAGTTATATGAAAAAGTTTGGGCACCCCTATTAATCTTAAGCTTAATGTTTGATAAAAACTGGTGTTTTTGCAACAGCTATTTCAGTTTGATATATCTAATAACTATTGGACACAGTAATGTTTCTGCCTTGAAATGAGGTTTATTGTACAAGCAGAACATGTGCAATCTGCATTCAAACAAAATTTGACAGCTGCATAAGCATGGCCACCCTTATCATTTTCTTGTTTTAAATACTCCTACCTACTTTTTACTGACTTACTAAAGCACTTTTTTTGGGTTTTGTAACCTCATTGAGCTTTGAACTTCATAGCCAGGTGTATGCAATCATGAGAAAATCTACTTAAAGTGGCCACTTGCAAGTGTTCTTCTATTTGAATCTCCTCTTAAGAGTGGCATCATGGGCTCCTCAAAACAACTGTCAAATGATCTGAAAACAAAGATTATTCAACATAGTTGTTCAGGGGAAGGATACAAAAAGCTGTCTCAGAGATTTAACCTGTCAGTTTCCACTGTGAGGAACATAGTAAGGAAATGGAAGAACACAGGGACAGTTCTTGTTAAGGCCAGAAGTGGCAGGCCAAGAAAAACATCAGAAAGGCAGAGAAGAAGAATGGTGAGATCAGTCAAGGACAATCCTCATACCACCTCCAGAGAGCTGCAGCATCAACTTGCTGCAGATGGTGTCACTGTGCATCGGTCAACTATACAACGCACTTTCCACAAGGAGAAGCTGTATGGGAGAGTGATGCGAAAGAAGCCGTTTCTGCAAGCACGCCACAAACAGAGTCGGCTGAGGTATGCAAAAGCACATTTGGAGAAGCCAATTTCTTTTGGAAGAAGGTCCTGTGGACTGATGAAACCAAGATTGAGTTGTTTGGTCATACAAAAAGGCGTTATGCATGGCGTCAAAAAAACACAGCATTCCAAGAAAAACGCTTGCTAACCACAGTAAAATTTGGTGGAGGTTCCATCATGCTTTGGGGCTGTGTGGCCAATGCCGGCACCGGGAATCTTGTTAAAGTTGAGGGACGCATGGATTCCACTCAGTATCAGCAGATTCTTGACAATAATGTTCAAGAATCAGTGACAAAGTTGAAATTACGCAGGGGATGGATCTTTCAGCAAGACAATGATCCAAAACACCGCTCCAAATCTACTCAGGCATTCATGCAGAGGAACAATTACAATGTTCTGGAATGGCCATCCCAGTCCCCAGACCTGAATATCATTGAACATCTGTGGGATCATTTGAAGAGGGCTGTCCATGCTCGGCGACCATCAAACTTAACTGAACTGGAATGGTCAAAAATACCTTCATCCAGGATCCAGGAACTCATTAAAAGCTACAGGAAGCGACTAGAGGCTGTTATTTTTGCAAAAGGAGGATCTACTAAATATTAATGTCTCTTTTCTGGTGAGGTGCCCATACTTATGCACCTGTCAAATTTTGTTTGGATTCAGACTGCACATTTTCTGTTAGTACAATAAACCTCATTTCAAGGCAGAAACATTACTGTGTCCAATAGTTATTAGATATATCAAACTGAAATAGCTGTTGCAAAAACACCAATTTTTATAAAACATTAAGCTTAAGATTAATAGTGGTGCCCAAACTTTTTCATATAACTGTATTTTGCCCGCCTCACAATGTGTGTAAGGTTCTTTGTCTCTTTTGACATGTTCCTTGAAACTCAGTTTTCCGTCGGCCATTTTGCTTTCTGTCTTTCTGCAGCTCTTGCCCTCAGTTAATATGGAGTTTCCAGTTTTCATGTTCCCACCCTGATTCTCTCCCTCTTGCTTCTTAAGCAGCCTCAGCTGAACAATCAGTGCTCCTGAATCAAGCCTCAGTCAGCCTGTGACCTGACTCCTGGAAATCTAGGATTTTGGACTCCAGCTATTTCCTACTGAGGAACTTTGGAACACTTTTGGACTTTGGAAACCTGCTGTCTGGTGAATCCATGTTTGCAGAGGAATTACGGTACAGAGAAGAGATCCTGAACCTGCTTGGAGAGTTATTGTAGAGCTTGAAGTTACTCTGGCCTGCTGTGTTCTCCTGCCTCTGTTCCTGCAAACTGTGTGACCTTTTCTGCATGCTTGTATGAAGTAATACAAGTCATTTCATATCAACCTATGTCTCATGTGTTTTCCTCACACCCAAGCACAAGACGCTATAGGAACTGTACACTATACATGACAAGATTCAGGAGCCAATGTTTAGTGTCTGCTGGGTCTGGGAAAGCCGTGTCTGCTGTGACTGTGGATATCAGATGTCCGTTTAATACCTTCTGTGATGACAGTGGTTGTGACTTCTCACAACCATTCCAGGTGAGCGCATTCCCTTAAATGTTACTCTGGAGTGTTACCACAGGTAAACACTATTGTTTTTTTTTTTTTTTTCCTTTCCTCTTCTCCTTTCAGCACTTCTGCCTTAAAAGATCTGGAAGATGGAGGCCCGCATAAAGGAGCTTTGCGGAGTGACTGATACAATCCTTGCAGATATACAGACTATAAAGACCCGTTTTGCAAGCCTACAGGACCTCACTAATCATAATTTGCAAGTGTTTGGACAAACTACTCAGGAATTACGAGCCAGGATTGAGGCTCTAGAGGAACGAGTCCAGGCTCCTGCCATAACCCCGAGTTCTGGGATCCCCAAGTTACTCCTTTTCGTTTTGGCGGTGAACGTGAGAAATTCAGGGGATTTATTAACCAATGCAATCTATTTTTCTCTGCACATGCTTCACAATTTCCCACTGAACGATCCAAAGTGCTTACTATAATCATGTTGCTTACCAATAAAGCTTTGATGTGGGCAAACCCTCTGATTGAGACTGAGGATGATTGTTTGAATCACCTTGATGCTTTTATTTCAGCCATGGGGCAGGTGTTTGATGACCCCAATCGAGGTGCAACAGCTGAAGCAGCCATGTTAACTTTGCGCCAAGGTAAGCGTTCAGTAGCCGAATATGCCTTGGATTTCAGGAGATGGGCTCTTGATACCACTTGGGACACTTCCGCCAAAAAATCTATTTTTCGGAAAGGGTTGTCTCCACTGATTAAGGATGAACTTGCTCGTGCCGACCCTCCCACTGCGTTAGGTGACTTTATTAACTATTGTATCCGTATTGATGCTCGTCTGACTGAACGCAGACAAGAGAGATGGTTCGAAAATAATTGCACTAACCTTTTCCTACCTCCCTCCTCAGCTAAGGAACCTTTGAGTAGGATCACAAGGGAACCAGAACCTGAACCCATGCAGGTGGACTCTTTACAAAGACGGGTTAGTGATGCACGCAAAGAACATCGTATAAAGGAAAATCTATGTTTTTACTGTGGTAAGTCAGGGCACTTCATTATAAACTGCCCCAGCCGTTCTCGTAAGACTACTGCAGCAGTCATTCACTGTGAGTGTTGCGAGAGGAGCTCTGTCATGTCCGAGCCTCAGACTCCAGAGAGATCTGCTGCAAGAGATCTTGATTTTTCGGACTTAAACTCTGTTAGTTCTGGGGACAATGACGGTATAAACGCTGCAATTTTTCAAGTTTCCTCAGCGGTGTCCCAGCTGAGTTGTAAAAGAAATAATTCTCATTGCTTCCTTTCCATCAAACTCTGGGTGGACTCAGTCTGGGTGTCTAGCTCTGCTATGATCGACTCAGGAGCAAGTGGAAATTTTATGGATATCTCCTTTGCTCTGAAACAGGGGATACGTTCAGTGAAGAAGGCTACTTCAGTACAAATGGAGACTGTGGATGGCTCCCTGCTGACCTCTGGACCAGTGGATCAGGAAACAGAGCCTTTGAGGGTCCTTATGGGTAAAGATCATCAGGAGAAAATGTCTTTTATGCTTATCTCTTCCCCACTTTTCCCATTATTCTAGGGCTACCATGGCTGCAGGCGCAGAATCCTACGATTAACTGGGAGACCAAGGAATTACACTTTCCGGAGAAACAGATGAGTCAAGGAGTTTCAGCTTGCTCTGTTCCTAAAGGAACCATGTCAGTCCCTGAACTACCAGCTGTATACCAGGACTATGTGGATTTATGTGACAAGAAGAACGCTGATCAGCTTCCTCCTCACCGTCCATATGATTGTCCAATCGAATTATTGCCTGGAGCCGAGATACCTTTTGGTAAGATTTACCCCTAGCGGAGCCCGAGCTAAAAGCTTTGAAGGACTAGATAGATGAAAATCTAGCCAAAGGCTTCATACGGCCCTCTTCATCTCCCGCAGGTGCACCCATCTTCTTTGTGAAGAAGAAAGATGGATCTCTGAGACCCTGCATAGACTATAGGGAACTCAATAAGGTTACTATTAGAAACCGTTATCCATTGCCTTTAATCCCTGAGTTGTTGGAGAGAGTGCGGCACGCCAAAATTTTCTCTAAACTGGATCTCCGTGGGGCCTATAACTTGGTCCGTATTAGACCTGGGGATGAATGGAAGACTGCATTCAGGTCACGCTATGGACACTTTGAATATCTAGTTATGCCTTTTGGTCTGAGTACCGCCCAGCCACTTTCCAACACTTGGTGAATGACATCTTCAGGGATCTCCTAGATACATTTGTGGTGATTTATCTGGATGATATTCTAATTTTTTCTAACTCCACAGAGGAACATCATGGACATGTGAGAATGGTCTTAGAACGCCTAAGACAAAACCATCTCTACATCAAACTTGAAAAGTGTGAATTCCATAGGACCGAAATTCAATTTCTGGGGTATGTACTATCTACGCAAGGGATTAGTATGGATGGAAGCAAGACCCAAGCCATCAAGGATTGGCCAATTCCTAGAAATGTGAAGGAGGTGCAGCGCTTCATCGGGTTTGCCAACTTCTATAGACGTTTCATTAGGAATTTCTCTGAGATAGTGTCACCTATCACCCAACTTACCCGGAAACAGTCTAGGTTCTCCTGGACCCCGCAAGCTCAGGAAGCATTTTCCTGTTTAAAGGATAAATTTACCTATCTTAGTACATCCCAACCCCGAGCTTGCCTTCATAATAGAGGTGGATGCTTCAGACTGTGCCGTTGGAGCTATACTCTCTCAGAGAACAGGTGAGAAGAATGTCTTGCATCCCTGTGCCTTCTTTTCCCAGCAGTTGTCTTCGGCTGAGAGCAACTACGATGTGGGCAATAGAGAATTGTTGGCCATTATTGCCGCCTTTAAGGAATGGAGACACCTTCTTCAGGGAGCTGCACAGCAAATAGTCGTCCTGACAGACCATCGTAACCTTGAATTTATCAGGTCGGCTAAGTGCCTGACTCCTCGCCAGGCTCGCTGGAATCTTTTCTTAAACCAATTTAATTTTGTAATTTCTTATAGACCAGGATCGCGCAATGGAAAGGCTGATGCACTCTCTAGGATTCATTCAGCAGAGACACGTCCACTTACTCCTCCTAAGACTATTCTTCCTGACTCTAGATTCCTGGGAGTGATTCATAATCAAGACCTACTTAAGGACATCAAGGAAGCATACCATGCGGATTCTTTGTTGGCTCAACCCCCAAGGGACGTAAGTCTTGTCTTTAAGAATGGTGTGTGGATTCAGGGACAACGTCTGTATATACCTGAAACAGTCAGATTGAGAGTATTGCAACTCATCCACGATTCCAAGATAGCCGGGCATAGGGGAATTCTAAAGGACACAAGAATTTCTTTCTCGTTTCTTTTGGTGGCCCACTTACAGGAAAGATGTTTTAAACTATGTCACTTCATGTGAAGTCTGTGCAAGATGCAAAACACCTCGCTCCTCACCAACTGGTCTGTTACAACCTCTTCCCACCCCGTCCCGCCCGTGGGGATCCATTTCTATGGACTTCATTGTGGAGTTACCAACCTCTCAAGGGAAGAACACCATTCTAGTGGTGGTTGATCGTCTAACAAAGGCAGCTCATTTTATCCCTTGTGTCGGCTTACCCACTGCAAAACAGACATCAGACTTGATGATTAAGAATGTGTTTTGCTTACATGGAGTACCGGATGAGGTCATTTCGGATCGAGGGGTGCAATTCACTTCAAGGTTTTGGCAAAATTTCTGTGCCGCATTGGACATTAAAGTAAACCTTTCTTCTGCTTTTCATCCCCAGACTAATGGACAGACAGAACGAACCAATCAGACCCTGGAGCAGTATCTCCGCTGCTTTATCTGCCACCTACAAGATGATTGGGTGGATCTACTTCCACTGGCTGAGTTCTCTTATAATAACTCTCAGAGCGCCTCCACTAAGCAGTCTCCTTTTTACTCCAATCTAGGTTATCATCCTAACATTCTTCCTCGATTTCCCATAGATACGCCCTTGCCGGCAGTGGCTGAAATAATCACTTCTTTACAAAAGAATATGGATCTTCTAAAGGAAAATCTAGAATTGGCTCAGGAAAGGTACAAGAAAGCAGCAGATAAATTTCGTAAACCTGCACCAGCTTTCAGGTAGGAGATTTGGTCTGGCTGTCAACCAGAAATCTTAAAATAAAGATTCCATCGTCTAAATTGGGACATAAGTACATTGGACCTTATAAGATCAGTAAGATTATAAGTGCTGTTGCTTGTCGTCTTCAACTGCCCAGAACTATGAGAATCCACCCTGTCTTTCAAGTATCCCTACTAAAGGCTGCAACACCCAATACGTTTCCTGGACGCTCTTCTCCTTGCCCTGACCCAGTGCTGGTCGATGGTCAGGAAGAATTTATGGTGGAAAGGATTCTAGATTCCAGGTTGTACAGAAATCAGTTGCAATATTTGATTAAATGGCAGGACTACCCAGTGGAGGACAACTCATGGGAATCAGTCAATAATGTAAATGCTCCTCGCCTGCTCGCCAGTTTCATCAGAGGTACCCTGACAAGCCTGGTCTGAGGTCAACCGGAGGTTGTTCTTAAGGGGGGGAGTAATGTAAGGTTCTTTGTCTCTTTTGACATGTTCCTTGAAACTCAGTTTTCCGTCGGCCATTTTGCTTTCTGTCTTTCTGCAGCTCTTGCCCTCAGTTAATATGGAGTTTCCAGTTTTCATGTTCCGCCCTGATTCTCTCCCTCTTGCTTCTTAAGCAGCCTCAGCTGAACAATCAGTGCTCCTGAATCAAGCCTCAGTCAGCCTGTGACCTGACTCCTGGAAACCTAGGATTTTGGACTCCAGCTATTTCCTACTGAGGAACTTTGTGTAACGCTGGTATTCTGTACTTTGTTTTCCAGCGTTACTCTGCATGTCTTTTGCATTAACCCTTTTGCTCCTTTTCCCCTAACCAGCTGGGATGCTGTTGTCTGTTACCTATATGGATGCTGCTCAGTTCCCGGCTCTGCTGCGTACCCGTACTTGCGTGAGTGGCTCCGCTGCTTTGCATGACCGCCCGCATGTGCGGTCCCTGACCTGCTGTAAAAGCCGTCCGTAGCTTGCAAAGTCCTCTGCAGTGGTGCATGACTTACTACGTGTGTGGCAGCAGCCATTGTTGGGTTCCCTCTGTGTTGAGCTGTCTGGCTCTGCATAGGGGGCGCGGCCCACACCTGTCCTGCTTTTATGTGGATTGGGTGTTTACTAGAATTACTGCTCCAGCCTATCGCTGTGAAGCAGCTCATATATAAAGTTCCCCAGCCCGAGCTTCACATTGAATCCACATTGAATCCCTGAACCTAGTCGTATGTGGTTGTGTGTTCAGCTCCTGCTCTGAATTTGATCAGCTCTGGAGAGCTGATTCCCTGTTCCTGCTGTGTCTTGTTCCCTGATCCTGGATCTAACCCGGTACCTGAATGTCTGAACTGTGTCTTGTGTTTCCGCCTATGCTGGGGGCTGATTTCCAGATCGCCGTTCCTGGAGGCTGTATATCCAGGCCTGTTCCTGCTGTGTCTAATTACCTGAACCCTGATCCTAGATCGCATCCTGTACCTGAATGTCTGAACTGTGTCTTGTGTTTCCGCCTATGCTGGGGGCTGATCACCCAGATCGCCGTTCCTGGAGGCTGTATATCCAGGCCTGTTCCTGCTGTGTCTAATTACCTGAACCCCTGATCTTGGATCACATCTTGTACCTGACTGTCTGAATTGTGTCCTCTGTGTTATATTCCTGAAATCCTGCTGAGTCCAGAACCCTGTGCCAGTGACTGTGAATCCTTGCTATATAACCTGAGTTCATCTTGGAAGGAGGAGTCCGGTGTGTGCTGAGTTTCCGTTACTCTGTGCTCAGCTTCTGTGCAATCCCCGGCCAGCTCCCGTTGAGCTTGGCAGGGCTTGCACCAGACCGCTGGGGTTCCTTTTCAGGTCGCTGCCAGATGTCCGGATCCTATGCCTGATGACCATGGCCTGATGTCCGATGTCCGACGACCACTTCCAGATTCCGGATCCTATCCTCCCTGCCTGATGTCCGGGTCCTGCCGATTGTTGCCAGATGTCCGGAGCCTGCTGATCGGTGTCAGATGTCTGGATCCTATGCCTGATGACCATGGCCTGATGTCCGATGTCCGACGACCACTTCCAGATGTCCGGATCCTATCCTCCCTGCCTGATGTCCGGGTCCTGCCGATTGTTGCCAGATGTCCGGATCCTGCTGATCGGTGCCAGATGTCTGGAGTCCGATGCCTGTGTTCCAGTCCGTGTTTCCTGTGATCCAATCCACGTTCCTGTCCGTGTTCCTGACTCCCTGAGACCCAATCCGTGTTCCTGATGTTCATGTCCGTGTTCCTGACTCCCTGAGATCCAATCCATGTTCCTGTCTGTGTTCCTGACTCCCTGAGACCCAATCCATGTTCCTGATGTTCCTGCCCGTGTTCCTGACTCCCTGAGATCCAATCCATGTTCCTGTCTGTGTTCCTGACTCCCTGAGATCCAATCCGTGTCCCTGATGTTCCTGTCCGTGTCCTCCCTGATGACCACTGCCTGATATCCGATGTCCGATGACCACTTCCAGATGTCCGGATCCTATCCATCTCTACCTGATGTCCGGAGCCTGCCGATTGGTGCCAGATGTCCGGAGTCCGATGCCTGTGTTCCAGTCCGTGTTCCTGTCTGTGTTCCTGATTCCCTGAGATCCAATCCGTGTTCCTGATTTCCTGTCCGTGTTCCTGTGTCCCTGAGATCCAGTCCGTGTTCCTGATGTTCCGATGTCCTGCCGGTTCCTCCTTGGTCTACCCTGTGATGATGTCTGTCCTGGGTCGGTGTCTGATGTTCTCCTGCTGAGCCTGTGCTACGCCTGAGGCCTGAGAGAGAGGCCGTCCTAGTATGCCCGTGCCAGATGACCCTGGACTTCATCAACCCGTGATGACCCCGCCATCGTCTGACGTTCGTCCTGGGCCGGTGTCTGATGTTCTCCTGCTGAGCCTGTGCTACGCCCGAGGCCTGAGAGTGAGGCCATACTAGTATGCCCGTGCCAGATGATCCTGGACTTCATCAACCCGTGATGACCCCGCCATCGTCTGAAGTCTGTCTGAGGTCGGTGTCTGATGTTCTCCTGCTGAGCCTGTGCTACGCCTAAGGTCCTGAGAGAGAGGCCGTCCAAGTATGCCCGTGCCAGATAACCCTGGACTGCATCTACCCGTGATGTCCTCCAGCACTCGTCTGTGATCCTGAGTCGTGTACCCTTCTCTGATGTGCGGAATCGGGAGCCCGGTCTTATGTTCTGTTTATGTACTTTGTTTCTTTAAGTAAACTTTATGTTTCTTCTTACCTGAAGTTGTGCGGTGTTGTCTAGTCCTGCAGGTCGTCACCTTGCCCACATGCTCAGCTGCCACGGATCCCGGTCGCTGCCCTTCCCTAGTCCGGGCAGGCCCGGGTCTCCCTCCGTGGTCCAGTGGGTCCACATTCTCTTATCATCTGGGACCCATGCCTCACGTCGTCGTGGACTGGCGGCATGGGAGCATTGGCTAGCTAGGCAAGCTATGCCATGTCCCGACGCCCCACAGCCGTGGGAAGCGCCACAGAAAGCTCTGGCCATGGACTCCGCTGAGCATGTGCGGTCTGCAGGACTTTCTCCAAGCTCCACCTGATGTGCGAACTAGACTACTTGGTCCCCACACGGTAAGTGGACTAGATGGCTCGATTCCCCGCTTGGTCAGCGGTTCGGACTTTTCGAGCTATTAACTCTGCTGCCATATTGTGAACTATGGGACTTACCGCCAAACCCAAGTGAATTTTTCTGGGAATTTTTTTTTTTTTACTTGGGTCTTCAGAAGAGGGGGTCTGAGGAGGGGGATACTGTAACGCTGGTATTCTGTACTTTGTTTTCCAGCGTTACTCTGCATGTCTTTTGCATTAACCCTTTTGCTCCTTTTCCCCTAACCAGCTGGGATGCTGTTGTCTGTTACCTATATGGATGCTGCTCAGTTCCCGGCTCTGCTGCGTACCCGTACTTGCGTGAGTGGCTCCGCTGCTTTGCATGACCGCCCGCATGTGCGGTCCCTGACCTGCTGTAAAAGCCGTCCGTAGCTTGCAAAGTCCTCTGCAGTGGTGCATGACTTACTACGTGTGTGGCAGCAGCCATTGTTGGGTTCCCTCTGTGTTGAGCTGTCTGGCTCTGCATAGGGGGCGCGGCCCACACCTGTCCTGCTTTTATGTGGATTGGGTGTTTACTAGAATTACTGCTCCAGCCTATCGCTGTGAAGCAGCTCATATATAAAGTTCCCCAGCCCTAGTGGGCGTTGCCAGAGCTTCACATTGAATCCACATTGAATCCCTGAACCTAGCCGTATGTGGTTGTGTGTTCAGCTCCTGCTCTGAATTTGATCAGCTCTGGAGAGCTGATTCCCTGTTCCTGCTGTGTCTTGTTCCCTGATCCTGGATCTAACCCGGTACCTGAATGTCTGAACTGTGTCTTGTGTTTCCGCCTATGCTGGGGGCTGATTACCCAGATCGCCGTTCCTGGAGGCTGTATATCCAGGCCTGTTCCTGCTGTGTCTAATTACCTGAACCCCTGATCCTAGATCGCATCCTGTACCTGAATGTCTGAACTGTGTCTTGTGTTTCCGCCTATGCTGGGGGCTGATTACCCAGATCGCCGTTCCTGGAGGCTGTATATCCAGGCCTGTTCCTGCTGTGTCTAATTACCTGAACCCCTGATCTTGGATCGCATCCTGTACCTGAATGTCTGAACTGTGTCTTGTGTTTCCGCCTATGCTGGGGGCTGATTACCCAGATCGCCGTTCCTGGAGGCTGTATATCCAGGCCTGTTCCTGCTGTGTCTAATTACCTGAACCCCTGATCTTGGATCGCATCCTGTACCTGAATGTCTGAACTGTGTCTTGTGTTTCCGCCTATGCTGGGGGCTGATTACCCAGATCGCCATTCCTGGAGGCTGTATATCCAGGCCTGTTCCTGCTGTGTCTAATTACCTGAACCCCTGATCTTGGATCACATCTTGTACCTGACTGTCTGAATTGTGTCCTCTGTGTTATATTCCTGAAATCCTGCTGAGTCCAGAACCCTGTGCCAGTGACTGTGAATCCTTGCTATATAACCTGAGTTCATCTTGGAAGGAGGAGTCCGGTGTGTGCTGAGTTTCCGTTACTCTGTGCTCAGCTTCTGTGCAATCCCCGGCCAGCTCCCGTTGAGCTTGGCAGGGCTTGCACCAGACCGCTGGGGTTCCTTTTCAGGTCGCTGCCAGATGTCCGGATCCTATGCCTGATGACCATGGCCTGATGTCCGATGTCCGACGACCACTTCCAGATGTCCGGATCCTATCCTCCCTGCCTGATGTCCGGGTCCTGCCGATTGTTGCCAGATGTCCGGAGCCTGCTGATCGGTGTCAGATGTCCGGATCCTATGCCTGATGACCATGGCCTGATGTCCGATGTCCGACGACCACTTCCCGATGTCCGGATCCTATCCTCCCTGCCTGATGTCCGGGTCCTGCCGATTGTTGCCAGATGTCCGGATCCTGCTGATCGGTGCCAGATGTCTGGAGTCCGATGCCTGTGTTCCAGTCCGTGTTCCTGTGATCCAATCCATGTTCCTGTCCGTGTTCCTGACTCCCTGAGACCCAATCCGTGTTCCTGATGTTCCTGTCCGTGTTCCTGACTCCCTGAGATCCAATCCATGTTCCTGTCTGTGTTCCTGACTCCCTGAGACCCAATCCGTGTTCCTGATGTTCCTGTCCGTGTTCCTGACTCCCTGAGATCCAATCCATGTTCCTGTCTGTGTTCCTGACTCCCTGAGATCCAATCCGTGTCCCTGATGTTCCTGTCCGTGTCCTCCCTGATGACCACTGCCTGATATCCGATGTCCGATGATCACTTCCAGATGTCCGGATACTATCCATCTCTACCTGATGTCCGGAGCCTGCCGATCGGTGCCAGATGTCCGGAGTCCGATGCCTGTGTTCCAGTCCGTGTTCCTGTCTGTGTTCCTGATTCCCTGAGATCCAATCCGTGTTCCTGATTTCCTGTCCGTGTTCCTGTGTCCCTGAGATCCAGTCCGTGTTCCTGATGTTCCGATGTCCTGCCGGTTCCTCCTTGGTCTACCCTGTGATGACGTCTGTCCTGGGTCGGTGTCTGATGTTCTCCTGCTGAGCCTGTGCTACGCCTGAAGCCTGAAGAGAGGCCGTCCTAGTATGCCCGTGCCAGATGACCCTGGACTTCATCAACCCGTGATGACCCCGCCATCGTCTGACGTTCGTCCTGGGCCGGTGTCTGATGTTCTCCTGCTGAGCCTGTGCTACGCCCGAGGCCTGAGAAAGATGCCATACTAGTATGCCCATGCCAGATGATCCTGGACTTCATCAACCCGTGATGACCCCGCCATCGTCTGAAGTCTGTCTGAGGTCGGTGTCTGATGTTCTCCTGCTGAGCCTGTGCTACGCCTAAGGCCTGAGAGAGAGGCCGTCCAAGTATGCCCGTGCCAGATAACCCTGGACTGCATCTACCCGTGATGTCCTCCAGCACTCGTCTGTGATCCTGAGTCGTGTACCCTTCTCTGATGTGCGGAATTGGGAGCCCGGTCTTATGTTCTGTTTATGTACTTTGTTTCTTTAAGTAAACTTTATGTTTCTTCTTACCTGAAGTTGTGCGGTGTTGTCTAGTCCTGCAGGTCGTCACCTTGCCCACATGCTCAGCTGCCACGGATCCCGGTCGCTGCCCTTCCCTAGTCCGGGCAGGCCCGGGTCTCCCTCCGTGGTCCAGTGGGTCCACATTCTCTTATCATCTGGGACCCATGCCTCACGTCGTCGTGGACTGGCGGCGTGGGAGCATTGGCTAGCTAGGCAAGCTATGCCATGTCCCGACGCCCCACAGCCGTGGGAAGCGCCACACTTTGGAACACTTTTGGACTTTGGAAACCTGCTGTCTGGTGAATCCATGTTTGCAGAGGAATTACGGTACAGAGAAGAGATCCTGAACCTGCTTGGAGAGTTATTGTAGAGCTTGAAGTTACTCTGGCCTGCTGTGTTCTCCTGCCTCTGTTCCTGCAAACTGTGTGACCTTTTCTGCATGCTTGTATGAAGTAATACAAGTCATTTCATATCAACCTATGTCTCATGTGTTTTCCTCGCACCCAAGCACAAGACGCTACAGGAACTGTACACTATACATGACAATGTGACTGAGCTACAGACACCGCCCCCCCAGACACTGTGACCAGTTCTAATAATGTTGGCTAGCAATCAACACTGGAATTCAAACATTGTGCGCCTTGAGACGCGTAGCCATGATTCTCTGAGATCACTACCGGTCTCGCCAGTGCGCTCCTAATTATGAGCTGCACTTCCCTGCTGGAACACAGACCCATCCCGCCCCCATGATCTCTTAAATATCCACGCGGCTCTCACTGGTCAGACTGGCAGCGGATACCGCGTCTGACGGCAAGTTTACCTTACTCTCTGACATTTAAGGTATTTTGTGCTTCACATCCAGTACATTAGCGCTATATAGCACATCTCTCTGAGCTGCCATAGAGTTATAGCTAATATTATTTACACTGCTGTCGTTTTCAGCTTACATTGGCTGTCCTATAAGGACTCCACAGCAAGTATACACTCTCTCTACAGCTCTCACTATTATAATTCCTCTCACTCACTGGACTATTATTCATGTTCTAGAAACAGCGCAAAGCCTCTTGTCTCCTGTGTAGGACACGATTTGCACTTGCTCAGTTAGTACGGTATGTTCATATACTCCACTTTAAATCTTGAGCCACTTCAATCTTCAATCTTGAGCCACTTATGTCTATTTGCAATCTCTTCGGCTAGGTATTATTGTGCGTTATGTTGGTCATACCTCTGCATTTCTGATTAATAGTGTCACTTGACCAGTTGCTATTACTATGTATATACTTTCTTTTATTGTTATGTTATTTTTTTGCACATATGAATATATTTCATATCACTCTGTTTTTTAACTACTTGTAGTAACTGAAGAAGGTCACAATAGACCGAAACGTTTGTTGATGTACTACAATAAAACTTCACTTGTTATAGACAAGTTGAGTGTGAGGTTTATATGTTATATGTCTATGGTTTGGGAACCTAACCTCAGCACCTACTTCAGCTGTGCTCACGGTGTTTATTTATGTGATTGACACGTCAGAAATTCACACTAGTGGAAAATCAATCTTTTGGCCAATATTCTGAAATTAAAGCAGATTGAAGCTGCACTTTATGGAGGAATCTGACCCGTCTTCTATCATAGACAAGGATAGGAATGATCAGACATAATCTCTTGCAGAGAGAAAACTGCAAGACGTCAGAGCACCATGTTGCTCGGCTAGTTATATCTGGATATGACACCTAATTATCTGTGTTTTTATTGGTCTGGAAAGAGATGCAGTATTGCAGAGTAATGGTGTTCACGGCAGGCGAAGAAGCTGCCTCCCTGCAGTAATATTATTTGAGGCAGTGAAGATATTAAATAACAATACCTTTATTGCAGCAGATTTCTTTTTTACTGATAAATAACCTATGCGAAGCAATTCTCTACTTTGTGAAGTATGAAAAGGATAAGACAAATAATAAACAAGGAATGTATTAATCGAGCAGAACAAGTCCTAGAAGATTTTCTGTTTAACTATTGCATTTCTCCACTCCTAGAACATATGTGCAAAAGACACATTTTATTTTACAGTTTAAAGAGTTAGAGGTCTACCACTTTCTCTTGTTGATGCAGCTTTCCTACCAATTTGAGCAGCACTTCTGTCCCTTCAATGGCTGCTGGTGGAAGAGCAAGTGACCACACCTGTGCTTCAATCTCCCATAATAGGAAAGCAACTTTACCATGTGAGGCATTTCACAGTTGGAGGAGACTGATGGACTTGTCTGGTCATCTGTCACTGTAATTACTGAAGTCCTGGTCAGTTTGCAATGAAAGCTACACTAACAAGAGAAAGGGGACAACCTTTTAAAAGCAGATGGTTTGGTTGAAAACCACAATTTCAAATACCAAATTAAGGTGCAAATTCACTTGTACCTATTCAGCACCAGTTGTCTCTGATTAGGTCTATCTGATGACACGGACAGTGTCAGTGAGCTACACATTCCCAGCTAGCCTAATTTGTACTGTCCAGCTAGGAGGTCTGGTTGATCGGTCATTCAAGGGTAACGTTCAGAAGCCAATTGGTATTATCAATGCCCATTTAATAAATTAGTCCTTTGCATTGTGTCTTCTATTATATGCCTTTAGACACACCTTGGTAAACAATGGGTGTGTTATTTTGTGTTTAGCCCTAATGTCCTTTTAACCATTCTCCAGATGAAACTATGGATGCCTTCACTGACTTCACCTTTATATTGCTTGGCTTCTCTCAACTTTTACCCCTCTCTGCCATTGGACATACTATTCTGTCCATGTGACCTGGGATTTAATTCACAAGGACGGAATAGTGCGCCATATGCCATCATCCGCGCTCCCGGGGGGGGAGCGTGGCTGATCGTTGCCCGCCGCCGAGTGTCAGCTGATTCTCACAGCTGACACCCGGCACTAAGTGCCAGGAGTGGTCACAGACCGCTCCTGGCACTTTACCCCCTGCACTCTGCGATCAAACATGATCGCAGAGTTCCGGTGGCATAGGGAAGTATCGCGCAGGGAAAGGGCTCCCTGCGTGCTTTCCTGAGACCCTCAGAGCAATATTATGTGGTTGGGTTGTTCCGAGGGCCTTCTCCCTGCAGGTCCCCGTATCCATGATGGCTTCGGTGTCATTCCGGATCATGCAGGGAGGTGGCTTGTCAGTACCTGCTGAAAGCAGACGCCGGCAAGCCAACTGCACTGCCTGCCAGATCGCTGGTCTGACAGATTGCTCTGCAAACTGTCAGATCAGCGATCTGACATTATATAGTGATGTCCCACCCTGGGACAATGTAAAAATGTAAAAAAAAATAAAATAAACATGTGTATAAATATTTTTTAAAAAATCCCTAAATAAATAAAAAAAAATATTTCCCCAATAAACACATTATTATTATGTAAATAAAAAAAACAATAAAAATACACATATTTACTATCGCTGCGTCCATAACTACCCGCCCTATAAAACTGTCCTACTAGTTAACCCCTTAAAAAAAGGCAAAAAACAATGCTTTATCATCATACTGCCGAACAAAAAGTGGAATAACATGCGATCAAAAAGACGGATATAAATAAACATGGTACCGCTGAAAAGGTCATCTTGTCCCGCAAAAAATGAGCCACCATACAGCATCATGAGAGAAAAAATAAAAAAGCTATAGCTCGCAGGATAAAGCGATGCAAAAATAATTATTTTTTATGTAAAATAGTTTTTATTGTATAAAAGCACCAAAGCATAAAAAAATGATACAAATGAGGTATCGCTGTAATCGTACTGACCCAAAGAAGAAAACTACTTTATCAATTTTACCACACGCGGAACGGTATAAACACCCCCCCAAAATAAATTCATGAATTGCTGGTTTTTCTTCATTTTGCCTCCCAAAAATCGTAATAAAAAGCGATCAAAAAATGTCATGTGCCCAAAAATAGTACCAATAAACGTCAACTCGTCCCGCAAAAAATAAGACCTAACATGACTCTGTGGGCCAAAATATGGAAAAATTATTGCTCTCAAAATGTGGTGATGCAAAAACTATTTTTTGCAATAAAAAGCGTCTTTTAGTGTGACAGCTGCCAATCATAAAAACCGGATATAAAAACCCACTATAAATCAAACCCCCCTTTATCATCCCCTTAGTTAGGGAGAAATAATAAAAATAAAAAATGCATTTATTTCCATTTTCCCGTTAGGGTTAGGGTTAGGATTAGTTTTGGGATTAGTGTTAGGGGTGTGTTAGGGTTAGGTTTGTGGTTAGGGTTATGGTTAGGGTTGGGATTAGGGTTAGGGGTGTGTTGGGGTTAGGGTTGGAGTTAGAATTGGGGGGTTTCCATTGTTTAGTTATATCAAGGGATCTCCAAACGTGACATGGCATCTGATCTCAATTCCAGCCAATTCTGCTTTGAAAAAGTCAAGCGGTGCTTTTTCCCTTCCTCTACCATGCACCCAAACAGTGATTTATCCCCACATATGGGATATCAGAATACACAGGACAAATTGCACAATAACTTTTGGGGTTCAATTTCTTATGATACCCTTGGGAAAACAAAAAAATTGGGGCGAAAATATCATTCTTATGGAAAAAAATATGATTTTTTTATTTTAATGGCTCTATGTTATAAACTTCTGTGAAGCACTTGGGGGTTCAAAGTTCTCCCAACACATCTAGATAAGTTCCTTGGGGGGTCTAGTTTACAAAATGGGGTCATTTGCATGAGTTTCCACTGCTTAGGCATATCAGGGGCTCTCCAAATGCGGCATGACGCCCACAGACAATTCCATCAAAGTCTGCATTCCAAAACGTCACTACTTCACTTTCGAGTTCTGCCATGTGCCCATACAGTTGTTCCCCCCCACATATGGGGTATCATCGTACTCAGGACAAATTGCACAACAACTTTTGCAGTCCAATTTCTCCTGTTAACCTTGGTAAATAAAAAAAATTGGATCTGAAGTCAATATTTTGTGCAAAAAAGTTGAATGTTCATTTTTTTAAACATTCCAAAAATTCCTGTGAAGCACCTGAAGGGTTAATAAACTTCTTGAATGTGGTTTTGAGCACTTTGAGGGGTGCAGTTTTTAGAATGGTGTCACTTTTGGGTATTCTCTATCATATAGACCCTCAAAGTGACTTTAAATGTGATGTGGTCCCTAAAAAATGGGTGTTGTAAAAATGAGAAATCGCTGGTCAATTCTTAACCCTTAGAACTTCCTAACAAAAAAAAATTTTGTTTCCAAATTGTGCTGATGTAAAGTAGACATTTGGGAAATGTTATTTTGTAACTGTTTTGTGTGACATATTTCTCTGTTTTAAGGTCATAAAAATTCAAAGTTTGAAATTTGCAAAATTTGTGCAATATTTCCATTTTTTTCATAAGTAATCTAAAGTTATATCGAAGATATTTTACCACTATCATGAAGTACAATATGCCTCAAGAAAACATTCTCAGAATCACCAAGATTCGTTGAAGCGTAACAGAGTTATTACCTCATAAAGAGACAATGGTCAGAATTGTAAAAATTGGCCCAGTCATTAATGTGCAAACCACCCTTGGGGGTTAAGGGTTTTGTTTGACCACCTAGCCTCTGACACATTGATCCCTGACTGCACATTTGATTGCGAGGCTGTCCTTTTCGCTGACCTAGAATGTTTTTTTTTTTCCCTCAGCTTGCTCCACCAATCTGCATCCACCTTGTAGACACAACATAGACACCTCTACAATAAAGATTAGATCCTTGTATTGTGTTCACACTATAGTATTGTAATAATGATATATTATGCAGAATGTATTGAATATCTAGAGTTTCATGAACGTTTCAGATGAGGAACAGGTGAAAGGGCTGGGATGGTCTCCTAGTCCACATTCCATGCTGAAGAAGTAGCCTACCTGAGAGAATTCTCTGCAGCAGCATTATCAAAGATGCTAGAACCCTGAGACTTCAGATTGGGCAGAAATTTATGAGTACATTCAAGGCAGGATAACCAAGCAATAGAAGAGAAGCCTTGGTGTATTGAAAGAGCTTCTGGTGTACTGATACCATTACTAATAGTAAGAAAAATAAAGTTGGTCTTACCTTGTTTAAATAGAAGGTTGTGTGTAATAGATTGTTACCAAAATACAGATGTGGCAAAGGTTAAATTGACAATCACATTGACATAACTTTGCATAGATGGCTTTCTGACTTAAGATAATTCAGATAATTTAACATGGCACAGGCCATTGACCAATGTCAAGCTGAGTGTCACATTTCACTTTTTGTGCTGATGTAAGGGTCAGCTAGGACTGTAGTCATGGCCGAGGACTCTGGGGCAACGGTTTCCTGGCTTCCCCTCACATAGACATGACAGTTCTCTGTCAGCATACCTGTAGCTCCAGGTCCAACTTCTTCAGAGTCTCCTCTCTGCTGTAGGGGACTCTCTTCAGACGATTTCACATAAACTGAGGCACAGTCCATGGCAACTTTTAACTGAACGACGTTACTAGATTCTTTACACAGCACATCCTTGCACTCCACAGCTTTTATCACAGGTTGCACAATACATATATCTTCATCTTTTCCTGCATTTCTCTCATGGCTACACAGCACGTACCCAGGTCAGACCGTCCCAGTCAGCCTATCAGGGTCCTCCCTGTTTGCCTCTGCCACGGTTAGACACTCCTATGTCTGTTTCACCCCAGACATCAGATCATCTGTACCCGAAGTCAGTTGCCACATAGCGAGCTTCCTGCCCTTCTGTACTACCTTAGCTTTTCCTTAGGTACTTTCTATGGTCTCCAGTACATTGCGGGGACCTTCCGCCTTTATCGGTAATGCAGCATCCTCCCTGCTCACATTCACTGTGGATTGGGACTCCCCGGTACTGAGGGCATCAGTCCATGCAATAAGCTGCCACTTCATGGAGTCTCCGGCATCCCTGTACTCTCCTGGCCTTTTCTTTATTTCTTCAGCTTCTGTACCACACTGCTGTAACCCACTGTAACATTATCTTGCTGGTTTCCTGGGCTGTTGTTGTCCTGACCTGTGCTATGAATGGTTGGGCTCTTCCTGTTATGGGGCTAACTGCCCTGTCAGGGCTACCTAGCCCAACTGCCTAAAATGTCGGATGCTCCCCGACTTAATCACAGTTAGCCCCTCCTACTTTAACTATTTACATGCTGAGCATCGCACTACCCCCCATCTAGTGGGCCAACTGTGGTACTACGCATCCCTACCATATAAAAACATATATTTGTATAACAATACATTAATATATGCACATCAATACAAGACAGTCTCATTACCCCCTACACTGACATCCCAGTGCTGTGTTTTATGCATTAAGATAAACTTTGCTACATCTGTAAGTTGCGAGTACCCCGCATTATTATGCAGAGCGTGAAAAGTAGTGGAGAAACTCCGTAATTCCATGCTAAGGACATGTTGCCATTTATGTTCAGAGATTATAGCTACCAGCTACTACTTGCTACTGATATTAGTATGTGTTTTCATTGCAAGTTTCATTGTTTCATTATTGGTGTCCTTTCTTTCAATATGTAGTGTTGTAGATCAGCTCATTCAGCTGTACGCAGAGGTAGACAAGGGAAGACTGTGTATTTACTTCCTTGGTTTATTAGAGGCAGCATAAACCAAGTCGAAGTAAAAAGTAAGCATGGCTCTCTGGGCAAAAACAGCAAAACAAAACAAAGAGGTAGCACTAAGCAGAGTCCTTGTGGGTTCAGCTCGCTCAGGGTTAGCAAGACCCAAGGTTCAGGTTCTAGTTCTCTGAAGTGTCCCTCTCCAGACACTGAACACCCACTACTTCTGGAGGCCAACTATTTAAGCCACAGACCACATCCTGGGGTGAAGATAAGGTGGAAAACCACCAACCCGCTCTCTGGTTGTTCACAAAAACTCAGTCCTTTGAACATATTGTCTGTTAACCCCTTGCAACACTTAATGTGCTGTAGAAAAACATCTGGATTTTACATTACTGAAGCCATTAACCTCAGCAAAACATATCTTCTCTCCAGCACCTTGTCAGGAACTTTGTCACAGTAGTAAAGTGACGCAAAATTTAAAACCAAACAAATGAGCCGGAACTAAAGTTGGTCTAAGTGTGAATGTGCATCTACATATTGCAATTATACCAACATATGTTCCGGCTCATTTCTTTGATTTTACTTTACTTATTTGTACTTTGTACAAACAGGAGAATGGCTCCTCCTTTTTTAGGCTGGTCATTTGGTCTATAAAGATTTCCAAGGGCAGGTGTCTGAACAATTGGGTCTGAACAATCAGGGACGCCAGGACATCCACGTGCAATTTTCAGGTAGCTATGTTTTTCCTCTTATTTTGAGATTTGCCAAATATTTTTACCATGTTGGAGGTTTGGTGGTTTTTTGGGCATTGTGCAATTATAGTGAGTAGCTCACATGCTGCACCTTTTGTTCTCTTATAGACCCCAACTATCAGTGTTTTTTGGTTATTGTGGATATATGTACCTTAGTGGCTATAAATATTTCTGGATTGTATATTGTGGGATGTCTATGGGATTAGTCCCTGGTTTGTTGTGGTTTCTGACCTGCTTCTAAATATATTTTATCTTTTGTGTTAATAAAGTTTATATTTTTTATAGCATTCCTGTGTATTACCATTATTTAGGTAAAGTTAGTGTGTGATTTATATTTTGTGTCATGGATGCAGTACCCCCTCGAGAGAGGGAGGGGGCTACTCCACTAATTAGGACTATGCTGTGATTATATTGCAATTATACCAACATATGTTCTGGCTCATTTCTTTGATTTTACTTTACTTATTTGTACTTTGTACAAACAGGAGCATGGCTCCTCCTTTTTTAGGCTGGTCATTTGGTCTATAAAGATTTCCAAGGGCAGGTGTCTGAACAATTGGGTCTGGTGCTGCTCTGACCCATGTATATCGAGGTCTTCTGGCACATAATGAGGTGAACTACAAGAGTTAGGGTCCATCCCGATTCAGTACATCTTGTTCGATGGCTTTTATGCTTTTTTGATTAAAATAGTGTCAACTACGTACCCGTTGCTATTTATATGTACTATTTATTTGCTTACTATGGGGTATTTGCTCATTATTTTATTTTAGGCACTGACACAATATTTGGTGAAGTAACTGCACCCTGTGCTGGCATTACGCTAGTTGTCAGGTTGCACACTCACAAGGTCACTACTTTTGGATTTGATATGTTAGATGCATTTTCAGGAAATCAGTGATGTAAGTTCACTTTCTAGTACGCTTCTACATATTGGCACAAATTGCTATGTTCACGAAGCAATAATTGCATTTTCCATGTTCTCTCTATGTTCTTATTTTTCAAACAAATCATCCTTTATTCACAATCAGTTCTTATGTATTCTCTTTACCATACAAGGTGCAATACTTTAGCAATAATTTGTTTTCAATACACATTACATTCCAGCCATGAAGCAATATGAATGTGTCATACTATTGTGGATTCTATGTGAGCAGTGACTCATATCTTATTATTGTCAGAACTTGATTGGATTATTACTTTGTGTGCATAGATGTTGTAACCCTTCTGATTTATTCATTGTTGCTTCTATAGCACGGGGTATTGCTATAGGAAATTCAAAGGAAGCAGTCATACTGGGGCCTTGGTGACTAATGTAACTCAAAACCCCAATCCACAGCATAAGAAGACACCAGTATTACAAATGGTATGCAGGAAATCCTGCTAACAAATTTTGCACTGTAAAAGCTTCGAGGGAGCCTGTCACCAGTTTTGACCGATATAAGATAAGACCACCACATTTCAGGCCTGATACACAGTCATGGTCAAAAGTTTTGAGAATGACACAAATATTATATTTTCACATGATCTGCTGCCCTCTGGTTTTTATGTGTGTTTGACAGATGTTTTTATCACAGACAGAAATATAATTGCAAACATATGAGTAACAAAAGCTTATATTGACAGTTAGAATGAGTTAGTGCAGCAAGTCAATATTTGCAGTGTTGACCCTTCTTCTTCAGGACCTCTGCAATTCTCCCTGGCATGCTCTCAATCAACTTCTGGACCAAATCCTGACTGATAGCAGTCCATTCTTGCACAATCAATGCTTTCATTTTGTCAGAATTTTTAGGTTATTGTTTGTCCACCCATCTCTTGATGATTGACCACAAGTTCTCAATGGGATTAAGATCTGGGGAGTTTAAGCCATGGACCCAAAATCTCTATGTTTTGTTCCCTGAGCCATTTAGTTATCACCTTTGCTTTATGGCAAGGTGCTCCATCATGCTGGAAAAGGAATTGTTGATCGCCAAACTGCTCTTGGAGGGTTGGGAGACGTTGCTCTTGGAGGACATTCTGGTACCATTCTTTATTCATGGCTGTAAGTTTTTAGGCAAGACTGTGAGAGAGCCGATTCCCTTGGCTGAGAAGCAACCCCACACATGAATGGTTTCAGGATGCTTAACAGTTGGCAAGAGACAAGACTGGTGGTAGCGCTCACCTTGTCTTCTCCGAATGAGGCGTTTTCCTGACGTCCCAAACAATCGAAAAGGGGATTCATCAGAGAAAATAACTTTACCCCAGTCCTCAGCAGTCCACTGCCTGTACCTTTTGCAGAATATCAGTCTGTCCATGATGTTTTTTTTGTAGAGAAGTGGCTTCTTTGCTGCCCTCCTTGAGACCAGGCCTTGCTCCAAGAGTCTCCGCCTCACAGTGCATGCAGATGCACTCACACCTGCCTGCTGCCATTCCTGAGCAAGCTCAGCACTGCTGGTAGCCCGATCCCGCAGCTTAAACACTTTTAAGAGACGGTCCTGGCGCTTGCTGGTCTTTCTTGGGTGCCCTGGAGCCTTTTTGGCAACAATGGAACCTCTCTCCTTGAAGTTCTTGATGATGCGATAGATTGTTGACTGAGGTGCAATCTTTCTAGCTGCGATACTCTTCCCTGTTAGGCCATTTTTGTGCATTGCAATGATGACTGCACGTGATTCTTTAGAGATAACCATGGTTAACAGAAGAGAAACAATGATGCCAAGCACCAGCCTCCTTTTAAAGTGTCCAGTGGTGTCATTCTTACTTAATCATGACAGACTGATTTCCAGCCATGTCCTCATCAACACCCACACCTGTGTTAATGGAGCAATCACTGAAAAGAGGTTAGCTGGTCCTTTTAAGGCAGGGCTGCAATGATGTTGAAATGTGTTTTGGGGGATAAAGTTCATTTTCTAGCCAAATATTGACTTTGCAAGTAATTGCTGTTAAGCTGATCACTCTTTATAACATTCTGGAGTATATGCAAATTGCCATTAGAAAAAGTGAAGCAGTAGACTTTGTAAAAATTAATATTTGTGTCATTCTCAAAACTTTTGTCCATGACTGTAAATTCTAAAATGCTGTATATAGTGGGGAAAATAGGTATTTTATACACTGCCAATTTTGCAAGTTTTCCCACCTACAAAGAATGGAGAGGTCTGTCATTTTTATTTTAGGTACACTTCAACTGTAAGAGACAAAATCTAAAATAAAAACTAGAAAATCACATTGTATTATTATTAAATTGCATTTTATTGCATGAAATAAGTATTTGATTATCTACCAACCAGCAAGAATTCTGGCTCTCACAGGCCTGTTAGTTTTTCTTTAAGAAGCCCTCCTACTCTGCACTCATCAGCTGTATTAACTGCTCATTCAATCACACTCCAACCTCTCCAACATGGCCTAGACGAAAAAGCAGTCTAAGAACACCAGGGACCAAATTGTGATCATGCACAATGCTGGGATGGATGAGAAGTCAACAACTGTTGGCACAATTATTAGAAAATGAAAGAAACACAAGATGACTGTCAATCTTAATCGGTCTGGGGATCCATGCAAGATCTTGCCTCGTGGGGTAAGAATGATTTTGAGAAAGGTGAGGAATCAGAGCAGAACTACATGGGAAAAATTGGTCAATGACATAAAGTGAGATGAAACCTCAGACTCAAACATAATTGTTAGCAACATCATACTTTGGGGGTGTTTTTCTGCAGAGAGGACAGGACGACTGCACCGTATTGAAGGGAGGATTAATGGGGTCATGTATCACAAGATTTTCGCCAACATCCTCCTTTCCTCAGTAAGAGCACTGAAGATGGGTCGTGGCTGGGTCCTCCAGCATGACAATAATCTGAAACACACAGCAGGGTAACTAAGGATTGACTCCATAAGAAGCATTTTAAGGTCCTGGTGTGGCCTAGCCAGTCTCCAGACATGAACCCAATAGAAAATCTTTGGATGGAGCTGAAAGTCAATGAAACTTAATGTTGCCCATCAACAGCCTGGAAACCTGAAAGATCTGGAGAAGATCTGTATGGAGTAGTGGGCCAAAATCTTTGCTGTAGTGTGTGCAAATGTGGTCAAGACCTACAGGAAATGTCTGTACCAAATATTAAGTTCTGTTTTTCTATTGTATCAATTACTTATTTCATGCAATAATATACAAATTAATTATGTAAAAATCTTACAATGTGATTTTTTTGAATTTTTTTTAGAGATTTTGTCTCTCACAGTTGAAGTGTACCTATTATAAAAATTACAGACCTCTCCATTCTTTGTACGTGGGAAACCTTGCAAAATCGGCAGTGTATAAAATACTTTTTTTCTTCACTTTGTAAATGCCCCAGACCCGACCTGCAAGACAAGAAAAATACCTCTTATTACGCTCACCTGCTGTGCAGTACGGTCCGAGAGATGTTGCTCGTCTTTGCACAGCACCTCCCTTCTTGTGATGCTGTCCTCCTTCTTGCTTCGTGTGGATGACGCATCCCTACGTCAACCAAGCAGTATCCCCGGCATCTCGCTCTTGTGCATGTGTACTTCTTGTGCATGTGCCCCCTGAATGTGCCCCCTGAAGAAGGATTGGACCGAAACGTGCGTTGGGGTGCGCACACACACCCCCTCTTGCCCTCGCATAATTCATGCTGTGTTCCTGAGCTGCTAGGTAACATACACTATATTAACTTATACTATTTTGTTGATTAGTTAGGATATACCCGGTCTCTTAATTTAGGTAATGTGCATGGCACTAATGTTGGCACTTTCCACATGATAGGGTTTCCTTGTGCAGTTGATATCGGTGCCCATACTAGTTACGTTGTATAATGGCCCGGCAATTATATATATGGGATTGAGCCCCACGGTGCTGAGGCTAAGTTTGTGATTATTGAAGCTTATTAATTCCTGGTGTTTCATTCATTGCTTTGTAACATCCACTTATGGGCTTTTTATAACTTTGTAATAAATGTACTCTGTATATTGAGGGCTTTTTGGGGGTGGTGTGCCCCTTATCGTATTTTAACCTTGTGTGCTGGGCGTACATCCACTCTGGGTGGTGTCTAGCCCCTTGCCACATTTAACTTGTTGTCGTTTTTGTACTAATAATAAAATATTTTTTTATATACATGGACCAGTACATCTTCTTTCCACTATGTGGGTTGTTTTTCATGTGTACTTCTCTGTAGAGTTGAGCGAAACAGGTCGGTCAGATTCATAAGTCGCCGACTTTCGTCAAAGTAGGGTTTCACCGAGCGAAACCCGAGCATAGCGTGAAGTTGGCCATGCGTTCGGCAAAACGAGCGCCAAAGTCGGATTTCCCATAATGCTTGCAGGCGCCTTTTTTCAGCCAATAAGCAAGGACGTACGCTGTGGGCAGCGAGATGACATGGGCAGCGTCCACCACCATCTTAGAGAAGGGCATTGCAGTGATTGGCTTGCTTTGGGGGGCGTCAAAGTGTCTATAAAAGCCCTGACCGCCAACCTCCATTTTACTTCTGCCGATCTTAACAGTAGGGAAAGGTTGCTGATGCTGTTTATCAGTAGGGAGAGAGTTAGGGCTGGAAAGAGAAGTTCTTATGTGCTCGTGCTGATAGCAATTGTGCTGTATAGTTAGTGTACAGGGGAGGATTTTCTTGTATGCAGCAGGCTGGTTATTAGGCTGCCTGATAGCTGTATTGCTGTGTGTACACTGCTGTGCAGACTGCTTTTTGCACAGCATTAATACCTATTTTCTTTTTTGCTGCACAGTTACCGAGGATTCATTTTTTCCCACACGGTATAGAGTTGAACGCTCCTCACACACTACCATGTACCGGCTGGTATCATGGACAAATACATGATGACTATCTGTGTGTGATTCCGGAAATATATACGGAGATTTAAATTCTCCCCTACACCGTATACAGCTGTACGCTTATGATACAGTTCGGATTTTCTGCCTTTTATATTATGGTCAAATTCATACTGAGTGAGCATCTGTGTGTGACTCCGGAAATATATACGGAGATATAAATTTTCCCCTACACTGCACACAGCTGTACGCTTCTGATACAGTACCGTTTTTCAGCTTTTTGTATTCTGGTCAAATCCATACTGAGTGAGCGTCTGTGTATGACTCCGGAAATATATACAGATATTTAAATTTTCCCCTACACTGTATACAGCTGTACGCTTTTGATATATTACCGTTTTTCTGCTTTTTGCATTCTGGTCTAATCCATACTGAGTGAGCGTCTGTGTGTGACTCCGGAAATATATACAGAGATTTAAATTTTCCCCTACACTGTATACAGCTGTACGCTTCTGATACAGTACCGTTTTTCTGCTTTTTCTATTTCGTTCAAATGCATGCTGACAGAGCATCTGTGTTTGTCTCCGGAAATATATACGGAGATATAAATTTTCCCCTTGACCGTATACAGCTGTATGCTTATGATACAGTACCATTTTTCTGCCTTTTGCATTATGGTCAAATCCATGCTGAGTGAGCATCTGTGTCATGTATAGTGTACAGTTCCTATAGCGTCTTCTGCTTGGGTGCGAGGAAAACACAGGAAACATAGGTTGAAATGAAATGACTTGTATTACTTCATACAAGCATGCTGAAAAGTTCACACAGTTTGCAGGAACAGCGACAGGAGACACAGCAGGCCAGAGTAACTTCAAGCACTACAATAACTCTCCAAAGCAGGTTCAGGATCTCTTCTCTGTACCGTAATTCCTCTGCAAACATGGATTCACCAAACAGCAGGTTTCCAGAGTCCAAAAGTGTTCCAAGGTTCCTCAGTAGGGAATAGCTGGAGTACAAGTCCAAGGCTTCCAGGAGTCAGGTCACAGACTGACTGAGGCTTGATTCAGGAGCAGTGTTGAGCGATACGATACTGCAAATATCGGATATCGGCCGATATTAGCTGTATCGGCCTTTCGATTCCGAATACCGATATTTTCGTCATATCGAATACCGGAATCGGATTTGTCACTGTCACTGTGAGTGTCCGTCGGTCGGGTCTGTCAGGAGTCAGCGGCACTTACCTGGCAGAAGATCTCCGGCGGTCACGTCCTGGACTGCTTGAGGCCGCCATTATCTTCTCCCTGGCGGTCACATGCAGTTTTTCGCGATAACTGCAGTGACTGCAGGGTAATCCCGGCCGTAAACCAGTCCGATGACGTCACCGCCGGGGAAGCAGGTAATCAGCTGTGCTGCGCCGGGATGACAGGCTCTGCCTGTCATTCTGATGTAGCAGAGCTGGATCGTCGTGGGACACTCGTTACTATGGACTGCGTCGGTCAGGTGGTATACTTTTTTTTTTTTTTTTCATTTTTTTACAAGAGATCGATGGCGTCGCAGGATGAGACTGTAATAAAAGTAATGAAAAATGTGTATTTTTTTTTTTTTTATTAAATTAAAAAACTTTTTTATGAACATTCACCCGTCCGGGTACATCAACAATTTAACTATTTATCAACAATTTAACTATTTACATACAGGGACCCTGTCCGGGTTATTTATACTTCTTTGGCTGGGGTGTTCCAGGTACCACCTGGTACTCTTCTGATGCTTGCCAAACATCCGAGGCACCAAGGACCACCAGGACCTGATGACGTCGTGTGGCCTGTACAGTCAAGTCGTGACCCGCTATCTGGGTCTGTGTGGCCACCTCTTTCATCTCCCTCCGGGTCTGGAACCCTATGTCCCGGACTGAACGAACCCCAGGGGGCCTAACAGGCGCCGGGTACGGGCCAGCTATAGTTATCATGTCCATTTCTGGGGCTGCTGAGGAGACCACTGAGGGAGGCTGTGGAGATTTACGGCGTGGAGTGGGCACTTTTGCAGAGGCCTGGATGTGGGAGGCTGAAGGCTCCGAGGGTCTCACAGGTTCCTGACACTCTGGGGAGTAGGGGTCGCACCTGGTAACATTTAGGGCATACCACCCATTGTAACCCCAGTGTCGGGTGTAAGTCACCAAGTCTCCTGGTCCCTCCCTGGGTGTCTTCTGGGAGGTGAGCCTCCACGTCCCGCCGGTTCACAAAAACTTCTAAATAAAGTCCAGGCTCCTGGATGAAGCCCCAACCACCTTTCAATTTAAAGCTCCGTACTGCACCCTTACGCTGCGGCTCCCTCAGGGTTCCTTTATCCTTTCTCATCCGGTCCTTATCTGCCCGGTCCTTCTCCACCTGACGTTGGCGAAGTTTTTGGGTTTCTCGCTGCTCCCTTTGTCGCTCTGCTTCCCGCTCCCAACGTCTCCACTCTTCCTCCTGACGCCGGTTGAAATTCTCCTCCACCAGCAGCTCCATGTCTCCACCACTCCACTGCAGCTTGCGATGTCCAGTTTGCGGCAGCACTCCTGGCGCCCCCCAGTCCTGGCGGCGCTCCCCTGCGGAGGAAGCAGACGGCTCTAAATCAGATGACAGTCGGGGCTCCGGTACAGACAGGTAGACCTCTGGTGCCTGCGCGGCCTCCTCCATGAGGATGGGTGTCGCTTCTTCTGTCTCAGCGACGGGGGCAGACAGCGGGATCTGGGGTGCTGACGGTGCTGCGGTTTTTGCAGGAACGGGTGCCTCCACTGCGACAACGTCAACCGGATCACATTGCAAGGGCTCCTCTACTAGAACGGGTGCCTCACCTTCCGGTACAGACACTTCAGGTAAGAGGGATTGGCGCCGCTCCAAGTTTATTTTTAGGGCACGCGAGCTCGCTTCCATCCTGGCGACCTCCTCCCGGTGCTGGGCCAGGCCTCTTAGGGTATCCTCCGCTTCTTGCAGCGTAGGAGGGTTTACAGGCCGGGTGCCCAACGGTGATTCCGTGGCGATCGGGTCGCTTCCGTGGGGGGAGAGCTCTGACTGCTCCATCCCTTCACACTTCGGCTCGTGTCCATTAGCCATCTCTGCCAAGTCACATGTGTCATTAGCATCTGGAGAGGGCCCTCTTTTGTAGGGAGGCGGGACCTTCGTGTTAGTTTCCGCACACTGAGGAGGATGAGGAGGAGAAACTCCAGAGCTGTGGGGCACGATCTTACATTGCAGTAACATTTACACTGGTCGGCCATCGTTTTCACGCCACTGAGTGAGTGTACACCCACGAAGAGCACGCCCTTCTTCTTCACCAGTGCCTCGTCGTGACGCAGATATGGCGGAAAAAATTGGCAAATACATTCTCTGATGATTTTAGCAATTCTCAAGCACAGAGTCTATTTTACTATGTAGAAGTGTATAAACTATAAATATATGTTTATATATATATGTCACAATGACATGTATATATATATATATATATATATATATATATATATGTATTCTATGTGTGTATATTTTGTGTTTACAACGAAAGAAAGGGTTTTTTTTGTTGCGATATTTTGTTCCCATAGACTTACATGGGACTTCCGCTATCGGAATCGGATATCGGCGATATTTAGTGATATCGGTTATACCATTCCGATCCGATATTTTTCGATATCGAGCAGTATCGCTCAACACTATTCAGGAGCACTGATTGTTCAGCTGAGGCTGCTTAAGAAGCAAGAGGGAAGAATCAGGCGGGAACATGAAAACTGGAAACTCCATATTAACTGAGGGCAAGAGCTGCAGAAAGACAGAAAGCAAAATGGCCGACGGAAAACTGAGTTTCAAGGAACATGTCAACAGAGACAAAGAACCTTACATTACTCCCCCCTTAGGGACAACCTCCGGATGACCTCAGACCAGGCTTGTCAGGGTACCTCTGATGAAACTGGCGGAGCAGGCGAGGAGCATTTACATTATTGACTGGTTCCCATGAGTTGTCCTCCACTGGGTAGCCCTGCCATTTAATCAAATATTGCAACTGATTTCTGTACAACCTGGAATCTAGAATCCTTTCCACCATAAATTCTTCCTGACCATCGACCAGCACTGGGTCAGGGCAAGGAGAAGAACGTCCAGGAAACGTATTGGGTGTTGCAGCCTTTAGTAGGGATACATGAAAGACAGGGTGGATTCTCATAGTTCTGGGCAGTTGAAGACGACAAGCAACAGCACTTATAATCTTATTGATCTTATAAGGTCCAATGTACTTATGTCCCAATTTAGACGATGGAATCTTTAATTTAAGATTTCTGGTTGACAGCCAGACCAAATCTCCTACCTTGAAAGCTGGTGCAGGTTTACGAAATTTATCTGCTGCTTTCTTGTACCTTTCCTGAGCCAATTCTAGATTTTCCTTTAGAAGATCCATATTCTTTTGTAAAGAAGTGATTATTTCAGCCACTGCCGGCAAGGGCGTATCTATGGGAAATCGAGGAAGAATGTTAGGATGATAACCTAGATTGGAGTAAAAAGGAGACTGCTTAGTGGAGGCGCTCTGAGAGTTGTTATAAGAGAACTCAGCCAGTGGAAGTAGATCCACCCAATCATCCTGTAGGTGGCAGATAAAACAGCGGAGATACTGCTCCAGGGTCTGATTGGTTCGTTCTGTCTGTCCATTAGTCTGGGGATGAAAAGCAGAAGAAAGGTTTACTTTAATGTCCAATGCTGCACAGAAATTTTGCCAAAACCTTGAAGTGAATTGCACCGCTCGATCCGAAATGACCTCATCCGGTACTCCATGTAAGCGAAACACATTCTTAATCATCAAGTCTGATGTCTGTTTTGCAGTGGGTAAGCCGACACAAGGGATAAAATGAGCTGCCTTTGTTAGACGATCAACCACCACTAGAATGGTGTTCTTCCCTTGAGAGGTTGGTAACTCCACAATGAAGTCCATAGAAATGGATCCCCACGGGCGGGACGGGGTGGGAAGAGGTTGCAACAGACCAGTTGGTGAGGAGCGAGGTGTTTTGCATCTTGCACAAACTTCACATGAAGTGACATAGTTTAAGACATCTTTCCTGTAAGTGGGCCACCAAAGAAACGAGAAAGAAATTCTTGTGTCTTTAGAATTCCCCTATGCCCGGCTATCTTGGAATCGTGGATGAGTTGCAATACTCTCAATCTGACTGTTTCAGGTATATACAGACGTTGTCCCTGAATCCACACACCATTCTTAAAGACAAGACTTACGTCCCTTGGGGGTTGAGCCAACAAAGAATCCGCATGGTATGCTTCCTTGATGTCCTTAAGTAGGTCTTGATTATGAATCACTCCCAGGAATCTAGAGTCAGGAAGAATAGTCTTAGGAGGAGTAAGTGGACGTATCTCTGCTGAATGAATCCTAGAGAGTGCATCAGCCTTTCCATTGCGCGATCCTGGTCTATAAGAAATTACAAAATTAAATTGGTTTAGGAAAAGATTCCAGCGAGCCTGGCGAGGAGTCAGGCACTTAGCCGACCTGATAAATTCAAGGTTACGGTGGTCTGTCAGGACGACTATTTGCTGTGCAGCCCCTGAAGAAGGTGTCTCCATTCCTTGAAGGCGGCAATAATGGCCAACAATTCTCTATTGCCCACATCGTAGTTCCTCTCAGCCGAAGACAACTGCTGGGAAAAGAAGGCACAGGGATGCAAGACATTCTTCTCACCTGTTCTCTGAGAGAGTATAGCTCCAACGGCACAGTCTGAAGCATCCACCTCTATTATGAAGGCAAGCTCGGGGTTGGGATGTACTAAGATAGGTGCGGTGGTAAATTTATCCTTTAAACAGGAAAATGCTTCCTGAGCTTGCGGGGTCCAGGAGAACCTAGACTGTTTCCGGGTAAGTTGGGTGATAGGTGACACTACCTCAGAAAAATTCTTAATGAAACGTCTATAGAAGTTGGCAAACCCGATGAAACGCTGCACCTCCTTCACATTTCTAGGAATTGGCCAATCCTTGATGGCTTGGGTCTTGCTTCCATCCATACTAATCCCTTGCGTAGATAGTACATACCCCAGAAATTGAATTTCGGTCCTATGGAATTCACATTTTTCAAGCTTGATGTAGAGATGGTTTTGTCTTAGGCGTTCTAAGACCATTCTCACATGTCCATGATGTTCCTCTGTGGAGTTAGAAAAAATTAGAATATCATCCAGATAAATCACCACAAATGTATCTAGGAGATCCCTGAAGATATCATTCACGAAGTGTTGGAAAGTGGCTGGGGCGGTACTCAGACCAAAAGGCATAACTAGATATTCAAAGTGTCCATAGCGTGACCTGAAAGCAGTCTTCCATTCATCCCCAGGTCTAATACGGACCAAGTTATAGGCCCCACGGAGATCCAGTTTAGAGAAAATTTTGGCATGCCGCACTCTCTCCAACAACTCAGGGATTAAAGGCAATGGATAACGGTTTCTAATAGTAACCTTATTGAGTTCCCTATAGTCTATGCAGGGTCTCAGAGATCCATCTTTCTTCTTCACAAAGAAGATGGGTGCACCTGCGGGAGATGAAGAGGGGCGTATGAAGCCCTTGGCTAAATTTTTGTCTATATAATCCTTCATAGCTTTTAGCTCGGGCCCCGCTAGGGGGTAGATCTTACCAAAAGGTATCTCGGCTCCGGGCAATAATTCAATTGGACAATCATATGGACGGTGAGGAGGAAGCTGATCAGCGTTCTTCTTGTCACATAAATCCACATAGTCCTGGTATACAGCTGGTAGTTCAGGGACTGACATGGTTCCTTTAGGAACAGAGCAAGCTGAAACTCCTTGACTCATCTGTTTCTCCGGAAAGTAAAATATTTAGACTTGAGAGTCCTCAGTGGTTGATAACTTTTAATGGCTAACTGAAAAGATGGTAACAAATTGCAAGCTTTCGAGACTACTCAGGTCTCTTCATCAGGCATAGACTAATACAACATCTGAAGAATCTCCGGAAAGTGTAATTCCTTGGTCTCCCAGTTAATCGTAGGATTCTGCGCCTGCAGCCATGGTAGCCCTAGAATGATGGGAAAGTGGGGAGAAGAGATAAGCAAAAAATACATTTTATCCAGATGATCTTTACCCATAAGGACCCTCAAAGGCTCTGTTTCTTGATCCACTGGTCCAGAAGTCAGTAGAGAGCCATCCACAGTCTCCATCTGTACTGGAGTAGCCTTCTTCACTGAACGTATCCCCTGTTTCAGAGCAAAGGAGATATCCATAAAATTTCCACTTGCTCCTGAGTCGATCATAGCAGAGCTAGACACCCAGACTGAGTCAACCCAGAGTTTGATGGAAAGGAAGCAATGAGAATTGTTTCTTTTACAACTCAGCTGGGACACCGCTGAGGAAACTTGAAAAATTGCAGCGTTTATACCGTCATCGTCCCCAGAACTAACAGAGTTTAAGTCCGAGAAATCAAGATCTCTTGCAGCAGATCTCTCTGGAGCCTGAGGCTCGGACATGACAGAGCTCCTCTCGCAACACTCACAGTGAATGACTGCTGCAGTAGTCTTACGAGAACGGCTGGGGCAGTTTATAATGAAGTGCCCTGACTTACCACAGTAGAAACATAGATTTTCCTTTATACGATGTTCTTTGCGTGCATCACTAACCCGTCTTTGTAAAGAGTCCACCTGCATGGGTTCAGGTTCTGGTTCCCTTGTGATCCTACTCAAAGGTTCCTTAGCTGAGGAGGGAGGTAGGAAAAGGTTAGTGCGATTATTTTCGAACCATCTCTCTGGTCTGCGTTCAGTCAGACGAGCATCAATACGGATACAATAGTTAATAAAGTCACCTAACGCAGTGGGAGGGTCGGCACGAGCAAGTTCATCCTTAATCAGTGGAGACAACCCTTTCCGAAAAATAGATTTTTTAGCGGAAGTGTCCCAAGTGGTATCAAGAGCCCATCTCCTGAAATCCAGGGCATATTCGGCTACTGAACGCTTACCTTGGCGCAAAGTTAACATGGCTGCTTCAGCTGTTGCACCTCGATTGGGGTCATCAAACACCTGCCCCATGGCTGAAATAAAAGCATCAAGGTGATTCAAACAATCATCCTCAGTCTCAATCAGAGGGTTTGCCCACATCAAAGCCTTATTGGTAAGCAACATGATTATAGTAAGCACTTTGGATCGTTCAGTGGGAAATTGTGAAGCATGTGCAGAGAAAAATAAATTGCATTGATTAATAAATCCCCTGAATTTCTCACGTTCACCGCCAAAACGAAAAGGAGGTAATTTGGGGATCCCAGAACTTGGGGTTATGGCAGGAGCCTGGGCTCGTTCCTCTAGAGCCTAAATCCTGGCTCGCAATTCCTGGGTAGTCTGTCCAAACACTTGCAAATTATGATTAGTGAGGTCCTGTAGGCTTGCAAAACGGGTTTTTAAAGTCTGTACATCTGAAAGGATTGTATCAGTCACTCCGCAAAGTTCCTTTATGCGGGCCTCCATCTTCCAGATCTTTTAAGGCAGAGGTGCTGGAAGGAGAAGAGGAAAGGAAAAAAAAACAAAAAAAAAACAATAGTGTTTACCCGTGGTAACACTCCAGAGTAAAATTTTAAGGGAATGCGCTCACCTGGAATGGTTGTGAGAAGTCACAACCACTGTCATCACATAAGGTATTAAACGGACATCTGATATCCACAGTCACAGCAGACACGGCTTTCCCAGACCCAGCAGACACTAAACATTGGCTCCTGAATCTTGTCATGTATAGTGTACAGTTCCTATAGCGTCTTGTGCTTGGGTGCGAGGAAAACACAGGAGACATAGGTTGAAATGAAATGACTTGTATTACTTCATACAAGCATGCTGAAAAGTTCACACAGTTTGCAGGAACAGCGACAGGAGACACAGCAGGCCAGAGTAACTTCAAGCACTACAATAACTCTCCAAAGCAGGTTCAGGATCTCTTCTCTGTACCGTAATTCCTCTGCAAACATGGATTCACCAAACAGCAGGTTTCCAGAGTCCAAAAGTGTTCCAGGTTCCTCAGTAGGGAATAGCTGGAGTACAAGTCCAAGGCTTCCAGGAGTCAGGTCACAGACTGACTGAGGCTTGATTCAGGAGCACTGATTGTTCAGCTGAGGCTGCTTAAGAAGCAAGAGGGAAGAATCAGGGCGGGAACATGAAAACTGGAAACTCCATATTAACTGAGGGCAAGAGCTGCAGAAAGACAGAAAGCAAAATGGCCGACGGAAAACTGAGTTTCAAGGAACATGTCAACAGAGACAAAGAACCTTACAATCTGTGTGTGACTCCGGAAACATATAAGGAGATTTAAATTTTCCCCTACACTGTATACAGCTGTACGCTTCTGATACAGTCACGTTTTTCTGCTTTTTGTATTCTGGACAAATCCATGCTGAGTGAGCGTCTGTGTGTGACTCCGGAAATATATATAGAGATTTAAATTATACAGCTGTTCGCTTCTGATAGAGTACCGTTTTGCTGCTTTTTCTATTCTGGTCAAATCCATACTGAGTGAGCGTCTGTGTGTGACTCCGGAAATATATACGGAGATTTAAATTTTCCCCTACACTGTATACAGCTGTACGCTTCTGCTTTTTCTATTACGTTCAAATGCATGCTGACAGAGCGTCTATGTTTGTCTCCGGAAATATATACGGAGATATAAATTTTCTCCTTGACCGTATACAGCTGTATGCTTATGATACAGTACCGTTTTTCTGCCTTTTGCATTATGATCAAATCCATACTGAGTGAGCATCTGTGTGTGACTCCAGAAATATATACGGAGATTTAAATTTTCCCCTACACTGTATACAGCTGTACTCTCTGATACAGTCACGTTTTTCTGCTTTTTTGTATTCTGGACAAATCCATACTGAGTGAGCGTCTGTGTGTGACTCTGGAAATATATACGGAGATTTAAATTTTCCCCTACACTGTATACAGCTGTATGCTTCTGATACAGTCACGTTTTTCTGCTTTTTTGTATTCTGGACAAATCCATACTGAGTGAGCGTCTGTGTGTGACTCTGGAAATATATACGGAGATTTAAATTTTCCCCTACACTGTATACAGCTGTACGCTTCTGATACAGTCACGTTTTTCTGCTTTTTTGTATTCTGGACAAATCCATACTGAGTGAGCGTCTGTGTGTGACTCTGGAAATATATACTGAGATTTAAATTTTCCCATACACTGTACGCTTCTGATGCAGTATAGTTTTTCTGCTCTTTGTACTCTGGTCAAATCCATACTGAGTGAGCGTCTGTGTGTGACTCCGGAAAAATATATGAAGATTTAAATTTTCCCCTACACTGTATACAGCTGTAGGCTTCTGATACAGTACCGTTTTTCTACTTTTTGTATTCTGGTCAAATCCATACTGAGTGAGCGTCTGAGTATGACTCGGGAAATATATACGGAGATTTAAATTGTCCCCCACACTGTAAACAGCTGTACGCTTCTGATACAGTACCGTTTTTCCACTTTTTGAATTCTGGTCAAATCCATACTGAGTGAGAGTCTGTGTGTGAGTCCGGAAATATAAACGGAGATTTACATTTTCCCCTACACTGTATACAGCTGTACGCTTCTGATACAGTACAGTTTTACTGCTTTTTGTATTCTGTTCTAATCCATACTGAGCGAGCGTCTGTGTGTGACTCCGGATATATATACGGAGATTTAAATTTTCCCCTACACTGTATACAGCTGTACGATTCTGATACCGTAAAGTTTTTCTGCCTTTTGTATGATGGTCAAATCCATACTGAGTGAGCGTCTGTGTGTGACTCCGGAAATATATATGGAGATTCAAATTTTCCCCTACACTGTATAAAGCTGTACGCTTCTGATACAGTACCGTTTTTCTGCTTTTTGTATTCAGATTAAATACGTACTGAATGAGCGTCTGTGTGTGACTCCGGAAATATATACGGAGATTTAAACTTTCCCCTACACTGTATACAGCTGTACGCTTCTGATACAGTACTGTTTTTCTGCATTTTGTATTCTGGTCTAATCCATACTGAGTGAGCGTCTGTGTGTGACTCCGAAAATATATACGCAGATTTAAATTTTCCCCTACATTGTATACAGCAGTATGCTTCTGATACAGTACAGTTTTTCTGCTTTTTGTATTCTGGTCAATTTCATACTGAGTGAGCGCCTGTGTGTGACTCCGGAAATATATACAGAGATTTAAATTTTCCCCTTCACTGTATACTGCTGTATGTTTCTGATACAGTACCGTTTTTCTGCTTTTTGTATTCTGGTCTAATCTATACTGAGTGAGCGCCTGTGTGTGACTTCGGAAATATATACTGAGATTAAAATTTTCCGCTACATTGTATACAGCTGTAAGCTTCTGATACAGTACCTTTTTTCTGCCTTTTGTATTACTGTCAAATCCATACTGAGTGAGCGTCTGCGTGTGACTCCGTTAATATATACAGAAATTTAAATTTTCCCCTACGTTGTATACAGCTGTATGCTTCTGATACAGTACCGTTTTTCTGCTTTTTATATTCTGGTCTAATCCATATTGAGTGAGCGTCTGTGTGTGACTCCGGAAATATATACGGGGATTTAAATTTTCCCCTACACTGTAAACAGCTGTACGCTTCTGATACAGTACCGTTTTTCTGCCTTTTGTATTCTAGTCTAATCCATATTGAGTGAGCGTCTGTGTGTGACTCCGGAAATATATACGGAGTTTTACATTTTCTCCTACACTGTATACAGCCGCACGCTTCTGATACAGTACCGATTTTCTGCTTCTTGTATTCTGGTCTAATCCATACTGAGCGAGCGTCTGTGTGTGACTCCGGAAATATATACAGAGATTTAAATTTTCCCCTACACTGTATACAGCTGTACGCTTCTGATACAGTACCATATGTCTGCTGGTATTTTTGGTACATTTTCCCAAACATGAGGAAGTATGGTGGAAGAGGCCGCAGACATGGACGTGGGGGGCCAGCTGGTACTGAAGGTGGTGGTGGTGCATCTGCTGGTAGCGCCAAAAGCACAATAGCACCTAAGGCAGGAGGTGTTGGGCCTGTATCATCATTTGGCTCCAAAAAGCCTGGAAGGCTCCCTTTTCTGGGAGTAGGTAAACCGCTTTTAAAGCTGGAGCATCAGGAACAGGTTTTGTCTTACATTTCCGAAACAGCCTCCAGCTCTATCGCCTCCTCTTCTGAAGTTTCAAAAACTGCAAGCATTGAGTCATCAGTGCAGGTTCCTGGTCAGGAACGACACCTTTCCTCGTGTCCTTTACCTCTAACAAAAGTTAAAGTATGTGGCAGGCCACACTTCAGATTACTCCCTGGAGCACTTTTCACATACCATGCCTGGGTTATCAAGTGAAATCCTTAATTCCCCAGTCCAAGATGAATATGACATGGAGTGCACTGATGCACAGCCACTGCTAGATGATTCTGCTTGTACATTCACCCAGAGCACTGCATTGCCCTCGCAGTCTACTGAGCCAGATTCTGACCCTGATGAAACTCAGGTGCCCTTCCCGCATATTCTACCACCTTACACAGTGACACAGAGGAAGGTGCAGATGAAATTGAAGAGGAGGTGATGGATGACCAGTTGTTGACCCGGATTGGCATCTATTGAGGGAAGAGGGTGCCACTGGCAATAGCTCAGAAGAGGAGGAGGATCCGTAGCAGGCATAGACATCGCAGCTGCGGTATTCTGGCAGGCTCGTAGCAGTCCAAAAACGTGTTTAAAAAACAAAATGAGTTGCAGGACAGCTTGGCCAGACAGTCAAATTAGCACAGCGTGCAAGCCCTGAAAATTTAGCCTATAGTAGGAAAAGTGCAGTGTGGCACTTTTTTGACCAAAATCCTATTGATGAGGCAAAAGTTATCTGTAAGAAGTGCGGTAGCCCTTTAGCCGAGGGAAAAATGTCCGAAATTTGAATACCAGTTGCATGCTTTGACATTTAAACACCATGCACTTGCAAGCGTGAACGGACTATAAAACCTCAGGAAGCACATGTGCACCTGCCCCGAATGAAGGTAGCCAGCAATGCTACATCGCTCCCCCACTGTAAGCCTACCAGTTAGCACACCACCAGCAAGAAATGTTGAGGTGTCGTCGCAAGGCCAAAGCAGTCAGGAAATCACAATGTTTGTCAACGTAAGACTGAATCTAGGCCATTACCACCACCACCACCACCATCACCGTCACCAACCCCCTCTCAGTCCGCCATGTCCACCGCTAGTTACCCCATATGCAGTTCTCAAATCCAGCTCACCCTAGCAGACACTCTGAGTAGGACAAGAAAGTACTCATTCTCTCATCCGTGTACACTGGCTTTGAATGCCTACATTGCCAAACATGATCTCATTAGAGATGATGCCCTTCCGTTTGGTTGAAAGCGCAACGTTCTGAGAGCTCATGGCCTACGCTGTCCCAGGCTATGACCTACCCAGTCGGCACTTCTTTTCTAGAAAAGCCATCCCTGCCCTCCACCTGCATGTGAAAGACCGCATTGTCCATGCACTCAAACAATCAGTGAGTGGAAAGGTGCACCTCACAACAGATGCATGGGCAGTAGGCATGACCAGGGCCGTTACGTGTCCATCACTGCGCACGGGGTTAATGTGGTGGATGCAGGGTCCACAGGGGACAGTGGCGGTGGTACAGTGCTGCCTAGCCCACGGTATATGCAACAGTTGGCTGTAGGCGTTCGACCCTCCTCCTCCAGAAGCGAAAGCTTATCGACAGAGCGCAGTTTCACGAGCACTCCATCCGCAGCTGCCAGAGTTGCACACGAGGCGTCCCACTATCGAACAGCTAGTGGTAAGAGTCAGCAGGCTGTTTTAAAGAAATCTTTGGGCGACAACAGACACACTGCGGAGGTACTGGCTGACTACTTGCAGCGAGAAACTGAGTCATTGATGGGCAGTCTACATCTTGAGCCAGGCAAGGTAGTCAGTGATAATGGCTGTAATTTTGTGGCGGCCATAACCCTGGCAAAACTCAGACACATACCTTGCCTGGCTCACACCTTGAACCTGGTGGTGCAGTGCTTCATAAATAATTATCCGGAGTTAACAGCCCTGCTCCATAAGTTGCTAGGACTGTGCTCGCACATCCGTTGCTCGCCCGTAGACTCCAGTCGTATGCAGAGGCTGCAGTGATTGCTTCACCTCCCCAAGCATCGCCTAATCAACAAGGTGGAACTCCACCATGCACATGGTTGAGAGGCTGTGCGAACAGAGGAAGCCTGTAATGCATTTGTGGGAGGATACACGGGCAGGCAGTTTGAGGGCAGACATCGAGTTGTCGGGTGTGCAGTGGTCAAAGCTGAAAGACCTCTATAAAGTCCTTCAGTGTTTTGAGGAATGCACACGGCTGGTAAGCGCAGACGACACCATCATAAGCATGAGCATCCCACTTATGTGTCTGCTCATGCAAACTTGACGCACAATAAGGATCAGGCATCTGCAGCGGAGGAGGAAGACGAGGATTAGGAGGGAAGCCTTGATGACAGTCAGCCATCATCTGCTCAGGGAACTGTCCTGGACGAGGTGGAGGAAGAAGAGGAAGAGAAGGAGGATGAGGGGGATGATTATTTTGGGGAGGAGGATGCTTCTCAGGGGGCAAGAGAAAATGTTGGCTTGCCAAGGTCAGGTAAAGGGTTTGTGCGTGACTGGAGGGATGTTGATTTGGCAGAAAGTGCTCCTCCACCCTCCACTGGCAGTGCATCGACACCTGGAACATTGGCCCACATGTGTGATTATGATCCTAAAAAGGGACCGCCGCATTGCCAAAATAATGAAGGATGACGACTACTGGTTGGCCAGCATCCTCGATCCACGATATAAAGGCAAATTACAGAACATCATGCAACAGGAGAAACTAGAGCTAATATTGATGAACAAACAAGCAACTCTGGTAAACCATTTGTTAGAGGCATTCCCAGCACACAGCAGGTTCTACCAAGAGCCGTACTGGGCAACATGGAAGAGGTGTTTGTGGTGCACACAGCCGAAGTGGCGTTGGAGACAGGGGTTTCATGACCATGTTGTAGACTGATTTCTCGGTTACCGCTCACACGACAGTTAATACTGAATCGATTGCAACAGACAGGAGACAGCAGTTGTCAACTATGGTTCAAAATTACCTCTCCTCCTCTATTGATGTTTTCCCTCACAGTTCATTCCCCTTTGACTACTAGGCCTGTAAACTGGACACCTGGCCTGAATTGGCACAATATGCCTTACAGGAGCTCGCTTGCCCTGCTGGCAGTGTGCTATCAGAGAGAGTCTTCAGTGCTGCTGGATCAATCCTGACAGAAAGAAGTACTTGGCTGTCAATCCAAAATGTTGGTGATCTCACCTTCATTAAAATGAACCATGCCTGGGTTTCAAAGGATTTTGTACCACCTTCCCCTGATGACACATAGGTTGCCAGCAAAATGTCTCGCTTTGTCCTCCTCTTCCTCCGACCTCTCCAATTCCTCCATTTGCAGCTGCTGAACGTCCAGCCTACACCTCAACATATGCCAGTTTTTCCATCTCCCTAACTGTTCTGTACCCCCCAGGGCCGGCATCAGCACCTGGCGCCCCCGGGCAAGTGCAGGGGCCCTGAGCAGGTGGGGGAGACCACTCACCATCAGAGACACCGGCGTACTATGAGGGGCCCTCTGCCAGTGCCCTGCTTGCTCAGGGCCCCAGCACTTGCAATACTTACCTCTCCCTGCTCCACCGCTGTGACGTCTTCCGCGTTTCCTGACAGTGACATTCAGGTCAGAGAGCGCGATGACGTCATATCTGTGCACCCTCTGCCTGAACAGTCACAGTGCAGAGAGCTGGAAGATGGTGACGCTGAGGAGTCCAGAGTAGAGCAGTGCCCAGCGAAGAGAGGTATTTCATTTTTTAATGTTTGGAGCAATATATGGGGAGCATTATACACTGGAGAATTATATATGGGGCCCATCATACACTTGAGCATCATAGATAGGGCCCATTAAACACTGGAGCATTATATATGGGGCACAGCATATACTGAAGCATTAGAAATGAGGCCCATCATACACTGGAGCATCATATACGGGGCCCATTATACACTGGAGCATCATATGGGGCCCATTATATATGGAGCATTATTTAGGCCCATCATGCACTGGAGCATCATCCATGGGGCACATCATAAACTGGAGGATCATATGGGGCCCATTATATATGATGCATCATATGGGGCACATTATATATGGAGCATCACATGGAGCCTATTATATATGGAGCATTATATATGGGGACCATTATATTTGGAGCATTATATGGGGCTCATCATACACTGGAGCATCATATATGGGGCCCATCATATACTAGAGCATCATATGGGGTTCATTATTTATGGGGCATCATATAGGGCCCTTTATATATGGAGCATCATATGGAGCACATATGGGGCCTATTCTGTATGGAGCATTAAATGGAGCCCATTCTGTATGGAGCTATATGTGGAGCCCATCATATACTGTATGGAGTGTTGTGAATGAGCAGAGGCTCAATCTGGTGGTTACAGACAGTACTGAACCTTCCAGAGACGAATGGCAATCTGGGATCACTGACTGGACTGATATAAGGGAGGTTCCCTCCCATGATGGTCACCGGTGATCAATTGTTCTGGTCTCAATTGTGGTTCCTGGTTCATTTGGAAGTTTGCTGGTGTCTTGCCTGCATCTGCTGCTTTCAGATAAGATATTTTCTGCTTTTCTTTTTGTGCTTGCTATTTGCATAGTTTTCTGCACATTTGTGGAGGACAGCCGGGTCCCCTCCTGGGGCCTGTGCTCCTCACAGTTTGTCTGTAGCCACTGTTGTTTTTTCATTTGCTTTTTCCTGCTTTTTCAGCGGCTGCAGCTTGGTTTTGTTCACACTGAGATCTGATTTAGTGGGTGGCGAGATCGTGTGATCTCAGTATTTTTGTAATCAGAATTGTTGGATTTTTGTAGGGTTTTCTGGGTTGCAGAAAGTAATCTCTCCTGTCCTATCCTATTTAGTCAGCTTGTGGCCCCAGCGTTTGCTCAATCTGTTTTCTGCTTGCGTTTGTGTTTTCATCTTGTCTAGACGCCATTATATTTTTGGGGGCTGCGTATTCCTTTGGGGCTCTACTCTGGGGCAGTTAGCTTTCCTGTTTCTATCTTTAGGTATAGCTAGCTCTCAGGCTGTGACGAGGCGTCTAGGATCAACGTAGGAACGCTCCACGGCTGCCTCTAGTTGTGTGGTTAGTTCAGGTTTCTGCAACCCATTAGTTACCAACATCTCAGGTGTTCGGCTGCCCGGCTGTTGTTCCTGTCCTCCTCAGCTACCTTACATAACAATGGAGCTTTATATGCGACTCATTATACTGTATGGAGCAATATGTGGGGCTCATTATACTCTATGAGGACCGTCCAATACTGTATGGCACATTATATTGGGACCATCATATACTGGAGCATTATGTGGAGCTCATCATATACAGTATGTGTATGGAACATTATATGGGACCAATTATGCATGGAGCAATATATCGGGCTCATTATTTTGTATGGAGCAATATATGTGGCTCATTATACTGTATGAAGCATTATATTGGGCTGATTATTCTGTATGGAGCATCATATATGGGACTCATTATTCTGTATGGAGCAATATATGGGGCTCATTATTCTGTATGGCGCACTATGTGGTGGCCATAATACGGTATGGAGGACTATACTGTCCAGTTTTTGAGCTATTGTAGAATTTACAATAGATATCACTCATGTAATTTAAGAAGTGAAGTATTTGGCATTGTACTATACCTAAATTTCTCTGCCGTATCAGAGCATCATGAATTGTGGTATGTGTTAAAGGGGCCCACTGAGACTTTTTCGCCTGGGGCCCATGAAAACCTGGAGCCAGCCCTGCCCCCCCCACAACTTTAGCCAAATAACCCCCAGTTTTCAATGCGTTACTATTATTATTAAGTAAATTAAGGTTGACAAGCTTAAGTAATAAGAATTGATGTCGTTGGCATTGAAATGGGCACTGTAGGTGTGTTTACTGTCCTCGACTCCCTGTCGACTTTGCTTCCCCATTGACTTGCATTGGGTTCAGGTCGAGTTTCAGTCGGACCTTCGACTTTTTCCGATAGTCGGCCAATTTCATTTGACTCGACTCTTGGGAAAGTCGGGTGGTCAGAAACCCGACTCGACCCTCCCGGAGGCAAAGTCGCTCATCTCTACTTCTCTGTTCTAACTATGACAGAGTAAAGTACTGCAGTGCTCATGTGCTATTTGACTTTTCCCAGTGCATGGTACAACCAAGTGGCCTTCCCTATTAGGCCCTGCAGCAATGACATCATATGAGCTAGCACAGTCAATAAGGTGGACTATCACAGCCACTTAAAAAGATGAGGGATCACTAAGCAGAGTCTTGTTAAGATTTTACTTTCTAGGTATAGGAGGTCACAGTGCACTGCTCATTCAACATAGGAATATATAAATGCCTAAATATGGTTGTGGTGTACTACTACAGTGCTGAAGCATATTGGAAATGGGAGTAGTAGTTTCAGTCTGAGAATAATAATCCAAAGATTCATATTATAGGGAAGTACTGGACCTTTATAGTCAGTGTGACTGTGAACTGATTGATAGTGTCCATTTATAACATGATCAAGTGTCAATTTCAGATATCAGATTCAGATGTGAAAGTCAGATATTAGATTCAGATGTCAAAGTAGGATATTAAAGTCACATATAAAAGTCAGATATCAAAGTCAGATTAAAGTCAGATGTCAAAGACAGTTCTCAGACAGGGTATTTAACCTCAATCTGATGTTATTCTGAGGTTTCACTTTGATATCTGATCATGTTCTAAAAAGGATACTGTAGATCTGTGATACACCGCATTAACAGCACTTTAATAAGAATATTTTTCCCGTAAAGCAAACAAGGAGGGCAATTTAGTACCAATCTGTTCTAATTTTGCTACTAAAGAAAAATCCTGAAATCTAAGCTTTTGTGTCACAGAAAGTGTGCATCCTGGTTGTGAGAGGGACAATTGATTTTATATTATTAACAGAGGAAACAAAAATCTTCACATTGTAGAAATGTAAAAGCAACAGTCTACCTCATGGTGTGTGTTGTAAAAAAATTATTTGTTTGTACACTACCTTGCTGTAATAGTCCAATACAATACCTGTACACACACAAGACCCATGTACAGTAGAGTGGCCTGTTATGGGTTCTTGCTTTTCTTTCCTGCTGTTTTTGGTAAAGGCTGTGGGGTAAACATTTATTTATTTATTTTTTTAATTTTTAAAAAAATACTGACACATTTTTTTGAATATCTATTTAATAATCCAATTTATCAATCACATTCCCCATGTGCGATACCCTACGTATACATGCTTTTATTGTATGCTCGTTTTTTAGCATAAACCTACGTGTAGTTACTAAGCAAAATAGCATTTTAGGATTACATTGCATTTTGGGTCAAGAGGAGATAATTTAAAAAAAGACACATGCACGCCACACCAGTATTATGGGCAGACTGGTTTTACCTTAGGCTTTCGGGTGGTCACGTGAACCCTCCAAAGTGCGGTAAAAAATATTTGTAAATGTTGTAAATCTTATACTTGTGGCCCAAATGTATGTTAAACCAAAATATTGGAGGAAGCAGAGTGCCTAATGGAATATATAACACATCACAGGAGGATTATGTATCCTATGACAGCAACACCGTCAGCTAAAGTCAGGATTCTGCTCAGTCCACTTTCTCCAACACAACGAAACCTAAAGTTGTACATAGCCAAATTTTCATTCTGTCAATGACACTTGTTTCTGTTCTGCCTTTTAGTTCCATAAAATATTGTACACCCGGGGCTAAGAAACATAAAACAGCAAAACAACTTCCTAATAATAATAATAATCTTTGTTTTTATATAGCGCTAACATATTCCGCAGCGCTTTACAGTTTGCACACATTATCGTCGCTGTCCCTGATGGGGCTCACAACAACCTAGATTCCCTATCAGTATGTTTTTGATCCAGGTTATTTATTGGACAAGATGAACAGTCAGCCTTTGTACTTGGATGATATGGTGCGAGAGGAGATGGATGACTTTACTCTAATGATGAGCTGTGTTGAGGCACTGTCAGGGATACTCTCACTCTGAGCCAGGGCAAATCTCTAGGTGGGAATTAGGTGGGGAGGGATGAATCAAACTGAATCAAGGATGACAATGATAATGAATCTGGGAAGAGGAGAGTCAATCAGAGGAGATGATGTCACCAAAGGACGAGGTTGTTGACCCCTGTTATACACAGGACAGGCGAAGAATGGCTAAAATATCTTCTGTGACAAAATCTGCTTGTTCTGCGGTCAGCTATGGAGCACATGATACTGCAAATGTTGTTGGAGAAGGAAGCTCTGGTGATGGTCATGGTGACTACTAGAGATGAGCGACTTTGCCTTTTTTCGGGTCGAGTCGGGTTTCAGACCACCCGACTTTCACAAAAGTCGTATCGATCGAGATCGGCCGACTAGCTTGCGGCAAAAGTCGGAGGTCGACAAAAAAACGAAACCCGACCCCAATGCAAGTCAATGGGGAATAACAGCTGCCCCCCCGCCCACGTCCTCTTCCACCATACTTACTCATGTTTAGGAAAATGTACCCAAAATACCAACAGATATATGGTACTGTATCAGTAGCGTTCAGCTGTATACAGTGTTGGGGTAATTTTAAATCTCTGTATATATTTCCGGAGTCACACACAGATGCTCACGCAGCATGGATTTGACCAGAATACAAAAAGCAGAAAAAGGGTACTGTATCAGAAGCAAAAAGATGTATACAGTGTAGGGGAAATTGTAAATCTCTGTATATATTTCCGTAGTCACACACAGATAGTCAGCATGTATTTGTCTGTGATACCAGCCGGTACACGGTAGTGTGTGAGGAGTGTACAGCTCTATACGGTGTGGGAAAAAATGAACGCTCCGTAACTGTGCAGAAAAAAAGAATAAAAGGTTTAGTGCTGTGTAAAAAGCACTCTGCACCGCAGTGTACACACAGCAATACAGCTAGCAGGCAGCCTAATAACCCGCGCTGGGGCACACAAGAAAATCCTCCCCTGTCACTGCACACTAACTGTACAGCACAATTGCTATCAGCACAAGCACATAAGAACTTCTCTTTCCAGCCCTAACTCTCTCCCTACTGCTGCATTATTCTATATGAGGGGGCTGCATTATATTCTATGGGTGGTTACATTATATTGTATGGTGGGGCTGCATTATACTCTGTGGGGTGGCTGCATTATGCTCTAAGGGGTGGCTGCATTATAAGAGGGGGGCTGCATTATATTCTATGGGAGTTACATTATATTGAATGGCGGGGCTGTATTATACTCTGGGGGGTGGATGAATTATGCTCTATGGGGTGGCTGCGTTATACTATATGTGGGCTGCATTATACTGTATTGAGGATTATGGGAAATACATTGTACTATATGAAGAAATATGGGGTGCATTATACTATGGGAAGTGAATTGTACTACATGGATGACTGGCAGTGTATTATATAATATGGAGCACTATGAGGAGTGTATTATACTATATAGAGGACTGAGCAGTGTATTTTAATATATGGAGTAGTGTATTATATTATATGGAGGACTGAGTGTATTTTAATATATGGAGGGCTATGAGGAGTGTATTATACTATATGGAGGACTATGGGAGTGTATTATACTATATGGAGGACTAAGGAGTGTCTTATACTATATGGAGGACTATGGGGCCCATTATATTATATGGAGGACTATGGGGTGTAAACTGTAGATGTGCTGCTGATAACATGATGCTGTATGAGGACTAGTGTTGAGCGATACGATAATGCAAATATCGGCTATCGGCCGATATTAGCTCTATCGGCCTTTCGATAATTCGTTTCGATATTTTCGTCTTATCGAATACCGGAATCGGATTTGTCATGTCACGGGGAGTGTCCTCGGTGGGTCTGTCAGGAGTCAGCGGCACTTTTGGCAAAAAAGATCTCCGGCGGCACGTCCTGGCTTTTTTTTATGGCCGCCATTATTTCCCCTGGCGGTAAATGCGTTTTTCCCCGATAACTTTCGTGATGCAGGGTAATCCCCGGGGCCCTAAAACAGTCAGTCCCATGACGGCACCGGGGGAAGAGGTTTAAAAGTGTGCTCGGGGGGGGATGGAAAGGTCTGGTCATTCGAT
>JARQOD010000004.1:502939929-503104896 GCA_033576555.1 Oophaga sylvatica
CTCCCGACTCCAAGACTTCTCCTGCTCTACGCCAATCCTCTGGAATGCTGTACCCCAAGAAATTAGGACTATCCACAATTTGCATGGTTTCAGGCGCTCCCTCAAAACACATTTGTTCAGAGCGGCCTATCACATTCACTAATCAAAGTCATTCTATGTATTCTGTGTAAGTGTGTGTGTGTCTCTAGCCCATTCACTATCTCCATCCCTCAGTCCCTTAAGATGGCTGGAACATCATTGTAAATGCACCATTGTATATAAACACCTATACTTTGTATCTCCCCCATCTCATTGTACATTGTAAGCTGTCACGAGCAGGGGCGACTTATTAGCTTAAATTATTGTATTGTTAACGTTGTTACTTATGACTTGTGTTCTGAAACTGCTAAACTGTAAAGCGCTGCGGAATATGATGGCGCTATATAAATAAATATTATTATTATTCCTCTGAGCTGCTCCCACCACCTTCCTGTTCTTCATGCCATGTTGGGTCTTGGACCTCATCATCTCCACTACCCTCTTCCAACACCTGCTGTTGGGTGTCTGGCCAGCACCATGCTCAACAGAAACTGGCACCTGGGTCTCATCATCATCAGATGCGTTCTGCGGTGTGCTGACCATCGGCACTGTCTCACCCGCCTCTTCAGATTCAGAGAGACACAGCTGTTGCGCATCACTGCATACTCCCTCTTCACATTACAGAATGCTGCTTGGCTGGGCCCCTGTTTGCAAGCCAATAGATTCTGAGAACAGAAGCAGACACTCAGCTGGCTCCTGTACAGAACTCTCTGACTGCCTGGGCAATTTGCCAGGCGGTGAAGAGACAGATGGTTGCCCAACAGTGCTGTGGTCCTGAGAGGAGGTGGAAGCAATTGAAGTCGATGCATTGGCTGACATCCAAACAACAACGGCTTCAATTTGTTCTTCCCGCAGCAGGGGGTACTCCGAGCTCCTACAAAAGTGCGCATAAAGGAACGCTCACGGGGAAAACTGGTGGATGCTGTGTCACTGGGGCCGCAGCAGCCACAGAATCCCCACGTCCTTCCCTGAAGAAACTCCACGACCACGTGCCTTACTCCCTGCCTTCTTCATCTTGGTAGATTGATAAAGAAAGTCTGAAAAGTTATAAGGTCTAAGTGTGGTTATTCCGCAGAGACTGCAGTGAACACTGCACACAACTGTTCACTACCCAATGCGTCTCAGCAGGAAGGCAGTCTGTGCGTCAAAACAAAGGCACAGCATACATCCATGTACCCTGTTTATAAAGCTATATAAAAAAAAAATATGTAGTAGTGACGCACACTTTATTGAGGTACAGTATTACATCGCCATTCACCATCTGTGGCTATGCAGTGTCATCTATATATACCTTATCTATCTGTTGTCATGCTTCCAAGTCGACAGTCAGCCATAAATAGCAATTTTCACTATGCACTATGCACTTTTTAAAGGTTATGTTTGTTAATAAAAATGATTATTGCCACATATTATGAGTATTACATGATGGAAATTGTATAATTTTGTATAAAAATATTTAGTGACATTATTCAGCAAATGGAACATTTTAGTAATATCACAGATAACTTGTAATGCTGATGATGTTTTGAAGTCAGACATTCATTGTCTATACAATAAAAATGGTGTACATACTGTTACTTATCCATCATTAATGGATTCAGATATGTACTTGTATGCTTTTATGTACAACCGTATAGCAGATTCCTTAACTAATTTATTTTGTGGTTTGCATTGCTGTTCAACATGTTAATGTATGTGTTTATGTTTGTCAATTCTTTATTTATCTAGATATTAGTTTAAATGAAATCATCATCTTATGGTAGTAAAGGTTATCTTTCTCTTGTTTGAAGTATAGACATTTAAAATTGACAGGTAACAAGGAAATTACTTGATCTAGTATTTAAACATCCTCCTTGACCCTGGGCTCCAACACCGCCAGTTGTTGCTCGGAAGTGCTGTTAGCACAGTCAACACTTGCTCCTGTGTTACTGGGGTTCAGTAACGTCAGCTGGTCCTCGGTTGTGCCATTGGCTCTTTTCCTTCTGCTGCCCCTCCGGGTTCCAGCACAGTCAGCTGGTCCTCGTTACTTGCATTGGCTCTTGTACCTTCTGCTACCCGTCCGGGTTCCAGTACCGTCAACTGGTTCTCCGCAGTGCCTTTGGCCTAGGTGCCTCCATCTCGGTATCCGAGTTCCAGCAACGTCTGCTGGTCCTTGGTAGTGCTTTGGAGCACAGGTACCTCCTGCTTAGTAACCGTGTCCCAGTAACATCAGCTGGTACAAGATTGTGCTACAAATACAAGATACGGAACAAGAGACACAAGAACAATAAGGAGAAGATCTAAAAGCAGAAGAACATGAAGTATAAGACCAAAATGAAGAGCAAAATATATGCTCTAAATTCTAAGCAGAAGAAGACTAAGCAGTGTATGGGGGTGAGTCCGTTCCTCCTCGTGGTGCCCCTGGTAAATGCCTGATGCTGCAGGCTAAACTGAACACGGACAAATACTGTTGTAATTTAAATCTTTTGTGGCAGCAAGAACGGAACGATGAAAAAATCATACTTTTACAGATTAAAAATACAGGAATCTATGTCACAAATAAGAATATGATGAAGAAGATGAAGGACTATAATATGAAGAAGAATAATAGTTTAAAAAGAACAATATGAGTAATGTTAACAAAAACATGAAAAGCAAGAAGTTTTAGAAGAAGATAAAGAAGGTGAAAATGAAGAATAATTTGATGACAAAGATGATGCTGCTGAAGATTATGAAGGAGAAAGTGTGTCAAAAGTTAAAAAGGTGAAGAGCATGGAAGTTGTGAAACATACTGTGTGATTTGGTAACTGCAGACGGCTTGCGGCCTGTCAACTTACATTTTCATGGGTGCCTTATGGTACCCGTCCGGGTTCCAGTACCGTCAACTGGTTCTCCGCAGTGCCTTTGGCCTAGGTGCCTCCATCTCGGTATCCGAGTTCCAGCAACGTCTGCTGGTCCTTGGTAGTGCTTTGGAGCACAGGTACCTCCTGCTTAGTAACCGTGTCCCAGTAACGTCAGCTGGTCCTCGGTTGTGCCATTGGCTCTTTTCCTTCTGCTGCCCCTCCGGTTCCAGCACAGTCAGCTGGTCCTCGTTACTTGCATTGGCTCTTGTACCTTCTGCTACCCGTCCGGGTTCCAGTACCGTCAACTGGTTCTCCGCAGTGCCTTTGGCCTAGGTGCCTCCATCTCGGTATCCGAGTTCCAGCAACGTCTGCTGGTCCTTGGTAGTGCTTTGGAGCACAGGTACCTCCTGCTTAGTAACCGTGTCCCAGTAACATCAGCTGGTACAAGATTGTGCTACAAATACAAGATACGGAACAAGAGACACAAGAACAATAAGCAGAAGATCTAAAAGCAGAAGAATGAAGTATAAGACCAAAATGAAGAGCAAAATATATGCTCTAAATTCTAAGCAGAAGAAGACTAAGCAGTGTATGGGGGTGAGTCCGTTCCTCCTCGTGGTGCCCCTGGAAAATGCCTGCTGCTGCAGGCTAAACTGAACACGGACAAATACTGTTGTAATTTAAATCTTTTGTGACAGCAAGAACGGAAGGATGAAAAATTCATACTTTGACAGATTACAAGTACAGGATTCTCTGTCACAAATAAGAATATGATGAAGAAGGTGAAGCAGAATATGAATAAGAATAATAGTTTAATAAGAAGAATATGAGTAATGTTAACAAAGATGAATAGCAAGAAGTTTAAGAAGAAGATAAAGAAGGTGAAGATGAAGAATAATTTGATGAAAAAGATGATGCTGCAGAAGATTATGAAGGAGAAAGTGTGTGAAAAGTTAAAAAGGTGAAGATGAAGAGCATGGAAGTTGTGTAATATACATATTTGCCAAAATATAAAAAACGTTAACATTGTCAATTTCTTCGTCAATCCGAACATCTTTAAAAAAAAAAATATTTATGCTATTCCATTTGATTGGGTTAAACATCTATGCCTTTAATGTCTCCTCAACCTTCCCCAATACATTCTACATTACTCTTTCTTGTTTTCCTTCATGTACAATTAACCAACAAGGCAAGAATGGGTTTTTTTTAATTTCGATATTTTGTTCCCATAGACTTACATGGGACTTCCGGTATCGGTATCGGGTATCGCCGATATTTTAGTGATATCGGCGATACCATTCCGATTCCGATACTTTAGGATATCGGAAAGTATCGCTCAACTCTAGTGGTCGGCCATCGTTTTCACGCCACTGAGTGAGTGTACACCCACGAAGAGCACGCCCTTCTTCTTCACCAGTGCCTCGTCCTGACGCAGATATGGCGGAAAAATGGCAAATACATTCTCTGATGATTTTAGCAATTCTCAAGCACAAAACCAGTGCAATTCAGGCACACAGGACTCGCTTATAGCGAGCTACAGAATCCTGTTCGTGACGCCCAAGTTGAGTCGCACAGAGCCAGAGGTTTTCGGGGTACTCGGCACCGAGCCCGTCGACTTCTATGGGGTATGTCACGTCTTTACCCGGCAATTGAATTAGAGTCGATTTTACTATGTAGAAGTGTATAAACTATAAATATATGTATATATATATATGTCACAATGACATGTATATATATATATATATATATATGTATTCTATGTGTGTATATTTTGTGTTTACAACGAAAGAAAGGTTTTTTTTTGTTGCGATATTTTGTTCCCATAGACTTACATGGGACTTCCGGTATCGAAATCGGATATCGACGATATTTAGTGCTATCGGCGATACAATTTCGATACGATATTTTTAGATATCGAGCAATATCGCTCAACACTAATGAGGACTGATTGATCTAATAGTGATTGCTCTGTCCCATCATTCTTTCTCAGACGGTGGAAAGAGGCCGGGAAGCAAGTGTTGAACAACTTCAATATTGTCGATCACACTCATTGGGGGCCCCATTTTAAACTTTGCCTAGGGCCCCACTTTGCCTAAAACCGGCCCTGCTTAGGTGTGACTAGAAACATACATCCAGTCATCTCTTTATAAGTAAACTAAACTCCCACTTGTCCAACTTCACCACAATCGATGCCAGACCACCTAGATTGTACTGCCTTTTTCAAAATAATCAGGTGTGCTCAGTCTTATTGGAAAAAATGTAGCTGCCATTATTTTATGAAAAAGAAGGTTTAGTCACAAAATCAAAATTGTTCCCAATGCAAAATGCATCCTGTTCCAGGCTTCACGTTTTCAATATATCTCATGACTCTCACCTTCTTTCTAATTTTCATTTAAATTACATTTTATTGTGCCTTCATCTGGAGATAGCTTTCCCTGTAGCATCCTGCGTAGGATTGGGCCCCTACGCAGGGCAGGATCCAAAGGGCAAACTTTTAACTTATCAAACCAAAATTCTTGGAATTCCGTAGATGAAATTTTTTTCTTTAAAATTCGCAATTGCACCCCCATAGTCATCTATAAAGTATAACATGCCCCATAGTCATCCATAAAGTATAATGGACAGCCCATAATCATCCATAAAGTATAATGCACCCCATAGTCATCCATAAAGTATAATGCACTCCCATATTCATACATAAAGTATAATGTACCCCCATAGTTATCCATAAAGTTTCATTCACAGCCCACAGTCATCCATGTACTAGTATGACCACTGATATAAAAAATAATGAACAAAATTTCACCTTGCCATCGTTCCCCTACCGCGCACGTTCTCTTGTGAAGCTGACAGCTGAGTACAACATCACTGCCATGCAACCAGTCTCGTGCACGCCAATGTCATCTGATGGCCTCTGATTGGACAGCAGCATGTATGGTGGCTCGTGGACCCTGTGTTTCTGTGCACCTCGATACAATGCAACCTGATGTGCGTCAGAGCAGTTAAAGTTTCTGCAGGTGTCATTACGGCCCTGAGTGGAGGTTTGACTGAACAAAGTTGTTCAGAAAGTGCAAATCTGTTTCATAATGTACAACACTGTTTGATAATATACAGTATGTTGATACAGCAGCAAATATCTGATCCATCATGTCATGTACCGTAATTGCTGCTGCTGCCTTGGATTTTTGCTGTATTTGTGCATGTGGGGGAATGCCAGACCAGAAAGTGATTTATAATGTTGACAAAAATCTAAAAGTTTGATAAAATAAAATGCTTTATGGAATTCAAAGAATTTTGATTTGCTAATTCAAAGCTATTTTGCCCCTTGTGTCCCTACACTGTACAGAGAACAGACTAACTGGTAAATGTTGACTCTGCAGTGAGCGAGGAGGGTTCTTCTGGTCCGGCTTTGTGTCAGCAGTAGGGTTGAGCATTCCGATACTGCAAATATCGGGTATCGGCCGATATTGGCTGTATCGGAATTCCGATTCCGAGTTCCGATATTTTCGTCATATCGGATACCGGAATCGGGATTGTCACTGTCACTGTCAGTGTCCGTCGGTCGGGTCTGTCAGGAGTCAGCGGCACTTACCTGGCAGAAGATCTCCGGCGGTCACGTCCTGGACTGCTTGATGGCCGCAATCTTCTTTCCCCGGCGGTCACATGCAGTATCTCGCGATAACTGCAGTGACTGCTGGGTAATCCCGGCCGTAAAGCAGTCAGTCCGATGACGTCACCGCCGGGGAAGCAGGTAATCAGCTGTGCTGCGTTGCGATGACAGGCTCTGCCTGTCATTGCGATGTAGCAGAGCTGGATCGTCGTGGGACTGTCGTTATGGACTGCGTCGGACAGGTGGTATACTGTTGGTTTGTTTTTTTTTCTTTTTTTACAGGAGATCGATGGCGTCGCAGGAATGAGAGTACAATAAAATTAATGAAAACTGTGTTGTCTCTTTTATTTCATTAAAATACTTTTTTCTTGCTGTGTTTTTTTTTTACACATTTAATAACTTTGGGATTAATAATGGATCGGTGTCTTATTGACACCTCTCCATTATTAACCTGGCTTATTGTCACCGTGCAATCAACGGTGACATTAACCCCTTATTACCCCGCTTGCCACCGCTACAGGGCAAGTGGGAAGAGCCGGGTAAAGTGCCACAATTGGCACATCTTTTGATGCGCCAAATGTGGGGCTGCTGTAGCCTGGTATTATCAGGCTGTTGAGGGCCAAAATCCATGGGCCTTGACAGTCTTTTAATACCAGGCCGCAGCAGTCTGCATTTTACTTGGCTGGTTAACAAAAATAGGGGGACCCCTACGCCGTTTTTTTTTCGAGGGGATCCCCTATTTTTGTTAACCAGCCAAGCTAAGCAGACTGCTGTGGCCTGGTATTATCAGGCTGGCAAGGTCCATGGATATTGGATCCTTACCAGCCTGAAAAACCAGGCCTCAGCGGTCTGCTTCATCTGGCTGGTTAACAAAAATAGGGGGGACCCCACGCCAATTTTTTTCGAGGGGATCCCCTATTTTTGTTAATCAGCCAAGATATGCAGACTGCTGTGGCCTGGTATTATCAGGCTGGCAAGGTCCATGGATCTTGGCTCCTTAACAGCCTGAAAATCCAGGCCTCAGCGGTCTGCTTCATCTGGCTGGTTAACAAAAATAGGGGGGACCCCACGCCAATTTTTTTCGAGGGGATCCCCTATTTTTGTTAATCAGCCAAGATATGCAGACTGCTGTGGCCTGGTATTATCAGGCTGGCAAGGTCCATGGATCTTGGCTCCTTAACAGCCTGAAAATCCAGGCCTCAGCGGTCTGCTTCATCTGGCTGGTTAACAAAAATAGGGGGGACCCCACGCCAATTTTTTTCGAGGGGATCCCCTATTTTTGTTAATCAGCCAAGATATGCAGACTGCTGTGGCCTAGTATTATCAGGCTGGCAAGGTCCATGGATCTTGGCTCCTTAACAGCCTGAAAATCCAGGCCTCAGCGGTCTGCTTCATCTGGCTGGTTAACAAAAATAGGGGGGACCCCACGCCATTTTTTTTTCGAAGGGAACCCCTATTTTTGTTAATCAGTTCCCTCTGACGTCACTGATTGTGTCCCTGGCTGACCTGAAGTGAAAGTGGAAAGCAATCAATTAAGCTTTCCACTTAAGGGCCCGTCTCACATAGCGATATCGCTACCGAGATCGCTGCTGAGTCACTAGTTTTGTGACGCAGCAGCGAGCTCACCAGCGATATCGCTGTGTGTGACATTCAGCGACGATCAGCCCCCCTGCCGGGTATCGCTGATCGTCGCTGAAATGTCAGGACCTTTTTTTGATCGCTGGTTTCCCGCTGACAGGCACACATCGCTGCGTGTGACAGGCGGGAGACCAGCGATCCGCTGGTAACCAAGGTACACAGCGGGTTTCCAGGCGCGGGGCTGTGCCTAGAAACCCGCTGTGTACCTTGGATACCAGCGCCCTGATGCAGGGAGCTGGTATCCAAGGTACACAGCGGGTTTCCAAGCGCTGCGCGGTGCCTGGAAACCCGCTGTGTACCTTGGTTACCAGCGGATCGCTGGTCTCCCGCCTGTCACACGCAGCGATGCGTGCCTGTCAGCGGGAGACCAGCGATCAAAAAAAGGTCCTGACATTTCTGCGACGATCAGCGATACCCGGCAGGGGGGCTGATCGTCGCTGAATGTCACACACAGCGATATCGCTGGTGAGCTCGCTGCTGCGTCACAAAACTAGTGACTCAGCAGCGATCTCGGTAGCGATATCGCTATGTGAGACGGGCCCTTAAGCGATGTTACCCGCAGTGTCGCTGTCCCAGATCGCTGCCTGAGCTGCCTGTTTGGCAGCTCAGCAGCGATCATGTAGCGATACACCAGCGATCCTGACAAGTGCATATCGTTGTCGGGATCGCTGGTGTATCGTTATGTGACACCCAGCCTTTACTCTCCTGTCAGGCAGGAGAGGAACTCATTCATTTGGGGTTTACTGTGAGGCTGCAGCATTAGCTGCGGTCCCTGCAGTAAACATTAACCCTTTCTGAAGGATTACACCGTGGGACCTGACTGTGCATGGGATAGGTAAGAATAATTTTGCTTTTTTATTTTATTTTTATTACAGGAAATGGTTTTTGCAGTAAAATAAAAGATGGTCAAAAACATGTGTCTTTATTTCATTAAAATGATTTTTAATTAAAGTGTGTGTGTTTTATTTTTATTTCATGCAATAGGATTAATAATTGATAGTTGTCTAATTGACAGCTCTCAATTATTAACCTGGCTTAAGGTCACCTTTCAATTGCAATGTGGCTTTAACCCCATATTAACCCATTCGCCACCGCTACAGGGCAATGGGAATAGACGGGCAAAGTGCCAGAAAGGGCGAATCTAATTATAGATTTGTCTTTTCTGGGGTGTCTGGGGGCAGATGTTAGTAGCCGGGGGGGGGGCAAAAATAATGGTCCCTCTCTGGGCTATTATTATCTGCCCCCACTCACTGGCTTTGTCTGTCTGGTTGCGAAAATAGGGCGGGAGCCCACGCATTTTTTTTCAGCAATTTTACACCTCATATATATATATACATGTCATTGAATTTGTGACACATATATATATATATATATATATATTTATATTTGTAGTTCATACACTTCTACATAGTATAATAGCCGCTAATTCAATTGCCGGCTTTTGTGAAAATGCAGAACCCGACATGAAATGACACTTGGTGTACATAGGGTTAACCATGTCTTTTCATGTCCTTTGCTATCTAATTTGCACAAACAATTAAATCAGTCTATGTGTGCAAAATTTCACACCTGTAGGGGTTAATTAAAGGTGTAAATTCGTAGCAAAAAAGTCCGTTTTTTTTACAACGAATTTACACCTTTAATTAACCCTACAGGTGTGAAATTTTGCACACATAGACTGATTTAATTGTTTGTGCAAATCAGATAGCAAACGACATGAAAAGACATGGTTAACCCTATGTACACCAAGTGTCATTTCATGTCGGGTGCTTCTGTCTTTTCACTGAAGCCGGCTTTACCCGGCAATTGAATCAGAGGATATTTTACTATGTAGAAGTGTATAAACTATACATATATGTATATATATTGTCACAATGACATGTATATATATATATATATGTATTCTATGTGTGTATATTTAGTGTTTACAAGGAAAGAATGGGTTTTTTTAGTTGCGATATTTTGTTCCCATAGACTTACATGGGACTTCCGGTATCGGTATCGGGTATCGCCGATATTTTAGTGATATCGGCGATACCATTCCGATTCCGATACTTTAGGATATCGGAAAGTATCGCTCAACTCTAGTCAGCAGCTGTCTGTTCAGCAACAGCTTCACTGAGCAGGAAATGCAGCTTATTGTAGTAACACGCCAATTTACCCACCTCAGAAAATTCATTGATTTCAGCAATTATACATTATGGATAACTATGGGATACATTATACTTTATGGATGTCTATGGGGTGCATTATACTTTATGAGTGACTATGGGTGCATTATACTGTATGGGTGACTATGGGGTGCATTATACTTTATGGATCACTATGGGGTGCATTATACTTTATGAGTGACTATGGGGTGCATTATACTGTATGGGTGACTATGGGGTGCATTATACTTTATGGATCACTATGGGGTGCATTATACTTTATGGATGACTATGGGGTGGGGGACCCAGTCAAAATCTTGCAGCAGGGCCCATCAGACTCTAGTTACACCACTACTTGCACTATGTTTTATCTCTAGCATATATCCTGAGATCTCACTGAGTCCTGGCTCAGGAGATTGAACCTGTGACTAGAGTTGAGCGATACTTTCCGATATCCAAAAGTATCGGAATCGGAATGGTATCGCCTATACACAAAAAATATCGGCGATACCCGATACCGATACCGGAAATACAATGTAAGTCTATGGGAACAAAATATCGGAATTAAAAAAAACCCATTCTAGCCTTGTAGGTTAATTGTACATGAAGGAAAACAACAAAGAGTAATGTAGAATGTATTGGGGGAGGTTGAGGAGACATTAAAGGCATAGATGTTTAACCCAATCCAATGGAATAGCATTAATTTTTTTTTTTTAGGAAATACGTTCGGATTGACGAAGAAATTGACAATGTTGTTAACCTTTTTTCTATTTTGGCAAATATGTATGTTTCACAACTTCCATGCTCTTCACCTTTTTAACTTTTGACACACTTTCTCCTTCATAATCTTCAGCAGCATCATCTTTGTCATCAAATTATTCTTCATTTTCACCTTCTTTATCTTCTTCTAAAACTTCTTGCTTTTCATGTTTTTGTTAACATTACTCATATTGTTCTTTTTAAACTATTATTCTTCTTCATATTATAGTCCTTCATCTTCTTCATCATATTCTTATTTGTGACATAGATTCCTGTACTTGTAATCTGTAAAAGTATGATTTTTTCATCGTTCCGTTCTTGCTGCCACAAAAGATTTAAATTACAACAGTATTTGTCCGTGTTCAGTTTAGCCTGCAGCATCAGGCATTTACCAGGGGCACCACGAGGAGGAACGGACTCACCCCCATACACTGCTTAGTCTTCTTCTGCTTATAATTTAGAGCATATATTTTGCTCTTCATTTTGGTCTTATACTTCATGTTCTTCTGCCTTTAGATCTTCTGCTTATTGTTCTTGTGTCTCTTGTTCTGTATCTTGTATTTGTAGCACAACCTTGTACCAGCTGATGTTACTGGGACACGGTTACTAAGCAGGAGGTACCTGTGCTCCAAAGCACTACCAAGGACCAGCAGACGTTGCTGGAACTCGGATACCGAGATGGAGGCACCTAGGCCAAAGGCACTGCGGAGAACCAGTTGACGGTACTGGAACCCGGACGGGTAGCAGAAGGTACAAGAGCCAATGCAAGTAACGAGGACCAGCTGACTGTGCTGGAACCCGGAGGGGCAGCAGAAGGAAAAGAGCCAATGGCACAACCGAGGACCAGCTGACGTTACTGGGACACGGTTACTAAGCAGGAGGTACCTGTGCTCCAAAGCACTACCAAGGACCAGCAGACGTTGCTGGAACTCGGATACCGAGATGGAGGCACCTAGGCCAAAGGCACTGCGGAGAACCAGTTGACGGTACTGGAACCCGGACGGGTAGCAGAAGGTACAAGAGCCAATGCAAGTAACGAGGACCAGCTGACTGTGCTGGAACCCGGAGGGGCAGCAGAAGGAAAAGAGCCAATGGCACAACCGAGGACCAGCTGACGTTACTGGGACACGGTTACTAAGCAGGAGGTACCTGTGCTCCAAAGCACTACCAAGGACCAGCAGACGTTGCTGGAACTCGGATACCGAGATGGAGGCACCTAGGCCAAAGGCACTGCGGAGAACCAGTTGACGGTACTGGAACCCGGACGGGTAGCAGAAGGTACAAGAGCCAATGCAAGTAACGAGGACCAGCTGACTGTGCTGGAACCCGGAGGGGCAGCAGAAGGAAAAGAGCCAATGGCACAACCGAGGACCAGCTGACGTTACTGGGACACGGTTACTAAGCAGGAGGTACCTGTGCTCCAAAGCACTACCAAGGACCAGCAGACGTTGCTGGAACTCGGATACCGAGATGGAGGCACCTAGGCCAAAGGCACTGCGGAGAACCAGTTGACGGTACTGGAACCCGGACGGGTAGCAGAAGGTACAAGAGCCAATGCAAGTAACGAGGACCAGCTGACTGTGCTGGAACCCGGAGGGGCAGCAGAAGGAAAAGAGCCAATGGCACAACCGAGGACCAGCTGACGTTACTGGGACACGGTTACTAAGCAGGAGGTACCTGTGCTCCAAAGCACTACCAAGGACCAGCAGACGTTGCTGGAACTCGGATACCGAGATGGAGGCACCTAGGCCAAAGGCACTGCGGAGAACCAGTTGACGGTACTGGAACCCGGACGGGTAGCAGAAGGTACAAGAGCCAATGCAAGTAACGAGGACCAGCTGACTGTGCTGGAACCCGGAGGGGCAGCAGAAGGAAAAGAGCCAATGGCACAACCGAGGACCAGCTGACGTTACTGGGACACGGTTACTAAGCAGGAGGTACCTGTGCTCCAAAGCACTACCAAGGACCAGCAGACGTTGCTGGAACTCGGATACCGAGATGGAGGCACCTAGGCCAAAGGCACTGCGGAGAACCAGTTGACGGTACTGGAACCCGGACGGGTACCATAAGGCACCCATGAAAATGTAAGTTGACAGGCCGCAAGCCGTCTGCAGTTACCAAATCACACAGTCCTACAGTGGGTGCTTGTCCTATTTTCACAACGGAAAGAGCCTTTATTTACATATCCCACAGCACACATAGGAATCACCTAAACTGCAGGCACCATAGAGTCGGATAACCGGAATGCAACATGACAGGACAACTTATTTGAGGCTAATTTACGTTGACACTGCCAGGAAACAGCTGTGGTGCTGTAACCAGGGTGGGCATGAGTCAGTACCCGTGCCAATTACTTCCGAGCAACAACTGGCGGTGTTGGAGCCCAGGGATGAGAGGAGGACAGGGTGGAGGCAGCATGACTTTTTGTCGTACACACAGCAGGGGAACAGCTGCCATTACTCAACCCCAGTAACACAGGAGCAAGTGTTGACTGTGCTAACAGCACTTACAGGCAACAACTGGCGGTGTTGGAGCCCAGGGTCCAATGCATCGACTTCAATTGTTTCCACCTCCTCTCAGGAACACAGCACTGTTGATCAACCATCTGTCTCTTCACTGCCTGCCAAATTGCCCAGTCAGTCAGAGAGTTCTGTACAGGAGCCAGCTGAGTCTCTGCTTCTGTTCTCAGAATCTGTTGGTTTGCAAACAGGGGCACAGCCAAGCAGCATTCTGGAATGTGAAGAAGAGGGAGTATGCAGTGATGCGCAACAGCTGTGTCTCTCTGAATCTGAAGAGGCGGGTGAGACAGTGCCGATGGTCAGCACACCGCAGAACGCATCTGATGATGATGAGACTCAGGTGCCAGTTTCTGTTGAGCATGGTGGTGGCCAGACCACCCAACAGCAGCAGGTGTTGGAAGAGGTTAGTGGAGATGATGAGGTCCAAGACCCAACATGGCGTGAGGAACAGGAAGGTGGTGGTAGCAGCTCTGAGGAAGCGATTGCCCCAACGGTACAAACAGGAGGGAGAGTTAGGCTGCATACTCTGTTGCCTGTAGCCTCCATTTTGGCACCTGTTCGGATTTCTCTTCCAAAAGTCTAAACGGACGCTCCCAGGACTTGCACTGCGTGGTCCTTTTTTCACACACTTGCAGATGATATTTGCTAGGTCAAATGCAAGCTGTGTAATCAAAAAGTAAAAAGAGGTAAAGTGTCAGTAACCTCAATACCACAAATATGTGTAAACATGTGCGGAGAAAACACGTACTTGAGTTACAAAGACACACTGAAGATGTACAGTCTATAGAGAATCACTGCACAAGTTTAACTGCATATGTCATGGTTAAATTTGAAATTTTTATTGCACACTTGATGTGAAAAAAGAAAATAGCTATGAGACTACTGACTGACGTTTTGGGCAACGCAGTGGCCTTTATCAAATAGTCGCTGGAAGAGATAGAAAAATTTACAGTCAATGACAATGTATAATATATACAATATATACAATAAATACATAGGGTGAAGAATATATATACATAGGAATTAGGCAACATGTTAAACATTTGGGTGATACTGTAGAACACGGAGAATTATCCCTCTAGGGTATGCGGGTGGATAATGTAGTTTTTTGTTGATTTTTGGGAGTGTGTAGAAAACAGGGGTGATGGGGTATTGAATATTAAGGAATGTCATAGTCTTACAGTCTATGGTGATCAATTAAAGATGTTTTGTCAGGATACGATCAATTTTTTGACAGATGTAAAATGTAGGGTCACAATTGAGTTGTCTGTAGGTTAGGTTAACTGACAGTTGTCTATGAATTTCGGCAATAGATTGGGTCTTATTCATAATAACGATGGCACCCCCCTTATCTGCTGGTTTAATAATAATGTTGGGGTTATCTTTCAGAGATTTTATGGCTTGTTTATCTGTGGGTGTCAGGTTGTGGCGTATCGGGTGTAGGCCCAATCTCGGCAAACCATCCACGAGCACAGGCTCTGAATGCTGGCATTGCAAAACTCCTGTCCCTTGAAATGCTGTCATTCAGGCTGGTGGAGACTGACAGTTTACGGAACTTAATGGCATTGGCAGTCCCACAATACAATGTGCCAAGCTGATTTTATTTCAGCAGGCAAGCCATCCCTGGTCTGTAAAAGCATGTTGTTGAGGTTAAAATTAAACATGCGCTACTAAACTCCGTCAGTAGCAATGTCCACCTGACCACCGCTGCGTGGACCAGTATCCATGGCCAGGGACGATACCTTTCCCTTACTGCCCATTGGGTCAATGTTGTGGAGCCGGGTACAGATCTTGCGAGTGGCGCTGTACGTGTTCAGGCAACTACAAGGATTGCGGGAATCAAGTCTGTACACATTGACTCCTCCTTCTCCATTTCCTCAGAAACATCGTTGCAGGAGCCGTCACGGTCTACCTCCACATGGACCCGTGAACGCTTAATAAGAATCTTTAGTTATATAGCGCCAACAGATTACGCAGCGCTTTACAGTTTAACAGTTTCAGAACACAAGTCATAACTAACAACGTTACCAATACAATAATGAAAGCAATATAATCCGCACATGCTCGTGAGAGCTTACAATTTACAAATATGTGGGGGAGATACAAAGTACAGGTGTTTATATACAATGGTGTATTTAGAATGATGGCCAGCCATTTTGAGGGAGTGAGGGATGGATGGAGATAGTGAATGGGCTACACACACACACTTACACATAGAATGACTTTGATTAGTGAATGTGATAGGCCGCTATGAAGAAATGTGTTTAGAGTGAGCGCCCCAAAACATGCAAATTGTGGATAGTTCTAATTTCTTGGGGTACAGCATTCCACAGTATTGGCGCAGCGCGGGAGAAGTCTTGGATTCGGGAGAGATGTTCTTTAGGTGTAGGTGGCAATAGCGGGCAACAGATTGTATATGGGAGGTGAAGGAGAGATTGGTGTCAAACATAACACCCAGACAGCGAGCCTGTTGACCGATATGAGCACAGACGTCAACAGGCCGTCCTGAAATTAATTTCCATGGGGAATCAAAGACACACAGCGCTGGAGCTCTGGAATGCCATAAAGAAAGAGAGCGACATGTGTATTTTGCCAGCGAATCTCCAGCCAGGCTTGGTAGTGTGTGACAATGGCCGAAATCTGGTGGCAGGTCTGGGCCTAGGCAACGTCACTCACATACCATGTCTGGCACATGTGCTAAACTTGGTCGTCCAGAGTTTTTGGAGGGACTATCCGGATCTTGATGCACTGCTGCACAAGGTCCGCCTACAGTGCGCTAACTTGCGACGTTCCACCATGGCCAGATCGCGCATTGCAGCTCTGCAACGCAGATTTTGCCTTCCTGAACATCGCATCATATGTGACCTACCCACCAGGTGGAATTCCACGTTACATATGTTGGAGCGGTTGTGTGAGCAGCAGCCAGCAGTAATGGAGTATCAGCTGCATCAGTTGCAATCAACTCGCAATTTGCGCCGTTCACTTCACCACTACTGAGTGGGCCTCTATAATAATAATCTTTATTTATATAGCGCCAACAGATTCCGCAGCGCTGTACAGTTTAACAGTTTCATAACACAAGTCATAAGTGACAACGTTAACAATACAATAATTAAAGCAATATAAGCCGCCCTGCTCGTGAGACCTTACAATCTACAATGAGGAGGGGGAGCTACAAAGTACAGTTGTTTATATACAATGGTTTATTTACAATGATGGTCCAGCCATTTTCAGGGAGTGAGGGATGGATGGAGATAGTGAATGGGCTACACACACACACAGTTACACGTAGAATGACTTTGATTAGTGAATGTGATAGGCCGCTCTGAACAAATGTGTTTTGAGTGTGGAAGTAGGGCTGTTAATGGGGATGTTGAAGTCTCCAAGGATAAGGGTTGGTACTTCTGAGGACATGAAAGTGCGGCAGCCAGGCAGAGAAGTGGTCAAGGAACTGTGTGGGCGAGCCTGGGGTCCGATATATTACCGCTACTCTAAGGGAGAGGGGACGAAAGAGCCTGATGGTGTGTACCTAATAATTTTCAAAATCTTAATATAAAATTTACATGTTACATATTTACATCTAGTATAAAACATTTAACCATTAAGCCTACTTACAGAACAAGGAAGTGTAAAAAAACTTGTGCTTAAAAAAAAAGTGCAAATTAAATGTGAGAAGGGCAGTGTAACAAATAATTTAGGAAAAAGATAAACTAACATCAAGTGCTGTGTGCTGTGTAAGAGCCAGACACATTAACATGAAATCAGTCTGGAATAGCGGTGATTTTCTCCCCATAACCCGAGTAACATTCTGGGGAGAGGGGTGTAGAGTCAACGATCAGCAACTAGCTACGGTAGATCAAATACCTGAAAAAAAAAAAAAAAAAAATGGTTATTTAACATTCATAAGATACATTTTATTTTATCAAAAAAAAAATTAAATATTTAACATTCATAAGATACATTGTATTTAAAAAAAAAAAATTATTTAACATTCCTAAGATAAAAAATTTTTTTAAACATAAAAACTATAATACACAGCAGGATCTTTAGTAAAAACCAGACTTACCACTGTAACCTCTTAATCCTTGCAAGCTTCAACACAACGTTGACAAGGTACACAGCAGGGGTGGTCGGTCTCCTAGACAACGAGCAAACTCCTTCATGTTGAGAGAGGCCACCATCTCCTTAGCTTTCTGGTACTTTTCTGTGGGAATGAGCTTGTCTCCAACCAGCCAGGAATATTCATTGAATGGCACACCATGGTTTGGTATTAGCACCCAGTACCAAAAGTGAAGCCAACCACAGTTCCCATTTCTCATGAACTTTATTTGATATACTGGCTGGCCAAACATTAGTTTCTCACAAAGGAGCTGAAGACCCTGAGTGGCAGTAGGTGCAAGTCTCTCCAGCATGACCTGTTTGTTAGATATTTGCCGTCTACACCTAAAGAACATCTCTAGAATCCGCCCTTTTCTCACCATGGAAACAACAAAAACCCTCACTGTAGCATTGATCCACTCCCTCCTGGACTACTGCAATGCTCTATTACTTGGCCTCCCCATTACTCGACTATCCCTCTCCAGTCCATCCTTAATGCAGCAGCCAGGGTCATCCATCTGGCTAATCGGTACTCGGACGCGTCCGCTGTTCGCCAGTCCTTACACTGGCTGCCCATTCATTATAGGATCCAATTCAAAGTACTGGTTCTCACCCACAAAGCTCTCCACAGTGCAGCACCCCCCTACATCTCCTCCCTCATTTCTATCTATCGGCCTAACCGACTGCTGCGCTCTGCAAATGACTTTCGACAAACCTCTGCAGTAATCCGTACCTCCCACTCCCGATCCAAGACTTCTCCCGCGCTGCGCAAATCCTCTGGAATGCTCTACCACAAGAAATTATGACTATCCACAATTTGCCTGGTTTCAGGCGCTCCCTCAAAACACATTTGTTCAGAGTGGCCTATCACATTCAATAAGCAAAGTCGTTCTATGTTTAAGTGTGTATGTGGAGCCCATTCACTACCTCCATCCATGCCTCACTCCCTCAAGATGGCTGACCATCATTGGAAATGCACCATTATATATACACACCTGTACTTTGTATCTCCCCCACCTCATTGTAGATTGTAAGCTCTCACGAGCAGGGTCGGCTTATTTTGCTTTAATTATTGTATTGTTAACGTTGTTACCTATGACTTGTGTTTTGAAACTGTTAAAGTGTAAAGCGCTGCGGAATATGTTGGCGCTATATAAATAAAGATTATTATTATTATTATATCAGAGGGAGAAGAGGATTGGGCCTTGACAAGGTGCCCGATTGCATCTTAAGTCTTATTGAATGTTGGAGCCAGTCCACCGTACAAAAGCAGCCATAGAGTGTCCGGGTACCTGCTTGGATTTTGATCAAAATGAAGACTACTTTGATGTACATGTACACCAATTAGAGAAAAATGACAAGGATGAGGCAGTAAGACACGCTCAGCAGAGTACAAGCAGCATTGCTTGAAGAAGTAACTTGAGCGTGATCAAAATTGAATAAATTAAAATCTCAGACTACAGTGAACACAACTCTTAGCTGTGAAAGGGCTTTTTGTGTCCTTCTACAGTGTTTTCAACCAATGTATTGGATACGGATGGAAGCACGTCACACTATAATTTCAATTGAATGGAGCAGCAAGAATTACACTAAAGAAAAAAAAAAAAAAGAGTGAGAGTGACATGTGCAGATGCCTACATACAGCGTTGTATGCCGAGCAAACTGCAGCGCGTCACCTGCACTCACACACACACCTTGCAGAGCTGTGAAAAAAACACTGCAAGGCAAAAGGAAGATGTACACAGCGGTTGGTAAAGTAGCCTGCCTAAAGCACAGTACACAAAATCGCAATCTCTAACTGTCCCTCAGAGTCAGCAGAGCAGCGTTCTGTCCCAAACTGAATTAACAGCACAGTGACGCTAAAATGGCGGCTTTATCCCACAACAATACCTTCCTTGTGTCACGGTTAGGGTAGCGTGTGTCTATTATATGAGTGTCTGTAAAATGTAACGTTACGCAGACTTATTCTGCCCTTGGGACGCAAAAATAAGACAGCAGTAATCATTTACTGTATAAAACTCCACCTATGCGCAACAAAACAAGCACGTTCCCTCTTACGGTTCCTGCGCTGACATGTGAGTAGGGAGTTTGGAGACGTTCCTGAATTTATCCCAGGTATCCAAGCATATCAGGCCGATAGGAGAGCATTAAAACCACCCACGGTGGTGACTTAAATATGGTGAATCGAACCAGTGAAGAACTGTAGGTCGATGCGAATGAATGTGCGATCACATGACACACGTTTATAATAACCCTTGCTAGACACGAGTAACTTTGTAGACATTTGGACACACCTGAACCCAGATGGCAGTGAATATTCATTCTATTCGGCGCCACATGACTCTTGGTCCAGAATAGATTATATATTGCTAGCACAGGAGCTATTAAGGGGAGTGGAAGAGGCAGATGTGCACAGCGTAGCTATATATGACCACGCGCCCGTATCAGTGACCCTGCCAGATATGGTGCAGATGGGGCCAAACCAAACTTGGCGCTTCCCGACCTATTTGTTAATGGATGAGAAGTTTCGACATCATGTGAAGCAATGGTGTTTTTATATGTAAGGGATAATGGAGATACTAGGGATAGGCCGGAAATTTTATGGGCAGCAGGGAAGGGAGTAATGCGCGTGAAACTAATAGGTTATCAGACAACGCTAAAAAAGAAGATGGCGACAAACTACTCGCAGGCTAGCAGGATATTACGCGATAGGTACACGGCAAACAAGACAAGTTCATCAACACAGGTTAAAAATAGATGTAAGCAGGCTAAGGTTGACTTACACGTATGGGTATATCGACGAGAGAGAAGCAGTAATAACAATTATAGAGCCGATGTATATCGTTATGGTAGCAAATGAGGGAGACTATTAGCACGACTAGCGAAAGGAAATCACATTCGTCATCAACATATTACAGCGTTAACGAATAAACATGGGATCATGAACACAGACCCTCGAACCATAAACACCATTCTACAAGAATACTACTCAGACTTATATAAGGTGGAACATACAGATAGTGAGGAGGGTAACACCTTTGTAGATGGAATACGGTTACCATCCATCACAAACTATCAGCTTCTCCTTTTAAAAAAACAAATTGAGGTGACGGAAGTGACAGCGGCGATAAGTTACTTTAAATACGGGAAAGCTCCAGGATCTGACGGGTTTACAGCCAAATTATTAAAATTATTGAGTGAGGATATCCCGTCCACATTGGTACGCACCTTCAATCATATATTGGAGACAGGAGGGTTGCCCAGCCATTCAAACATGTCACACATGAAGTTGCTACTAAAACCAAACAAATCTTCACATCTGCCTGGATCCTATCGTACATTCTCACTCATTGACCATTATATCAAGATTTTGTCCAGGATCATGGAAGATCTTTTGAGTAGCATTGTTCCTACGCTGATAGGGCGATCACAAGTGGCCTTTGTTAGCTACTTTGTTGGCTACTATCAGTCTCACTATGCATAACACATGTGTGCAGTGGGCAGTATTACGTTTGCCTTCGGTGGAGTAGGAAAACCCTCTCCTATCGAAGTGTTAGTTGGGGAGATGGAAGATTTGACACCGGGACCTGAATTGTAATACTTAAATGTGACAGGTGACAAATTTGTTAAGGCGCAACTACGCGGCCCCTACGTTGAGTCTAGCCCGTGAAAATTTACTGGTTGTCAATGGGGAACCCCAACACCCCGGGGCAGCTACAGTATTTAAACAATTAGAGCTGAACCAAGATTTGCTGTATCAGGTTTATAAAATACATGTTGAAATTTTTTAGCAATTGCTGCTACCGCAGTCATATCGGAGGTTGGTAATGGACTTAGCGCATGCGCATGTACTAGGGTGACATTTGTGCCAAAAGAAAACCCTACACAGAATTATACAACGGTTTTACTGGCTGGGGGTCTATCAAGAAGTTAAACGGTATTGTAACTCTTGTCGCATGCGCCAGATACACAGTCCTCAGCCTCATTTTGTAAGTCCCTTGGTGCCATTAAAAATTTTAGAGGTCCAGTTTGAGAGAATACCCATGGATCTGGTGGAGCCGGTTAATAAATCAGCAAGGGGTCATCAACAGGGGCAATAAAAGGGGCACTGTGTGGGTCACCAGTTTTGAGCACACCCGAGTTCAAAAGAATTCATTGTCCAGACTGATGCGTCAGAGGTAGGTCTGGGTGCCGTGTTGTCTCAGGACTGGAGCTTAACGGGGAGGAGCATCCCATTAGTTTCCTGAGTCGAAAACTTACTCCATCAAAAAACAGAGACAGCATTGTAGAGAGAGAGTGCCTGGCGATAAAGTGGGCACTGGAGTCGTTGCGCTACTATTTGTTGGGGATAACATTTTGTTTTGTAAATGATCATTCCCCTGTGACTGGCAGTGTTGTAGCCCAGGGAGTAGATTTTCAGGTGGTAGAAAGATGAACATAACAGGAGACTTGGAAAATGTTGGCAAACAGTTATTTAATCTGAAAACGGACAGGCAAATTCAGGTGAGATCCATGCCTTGTTCATTTTCAGAAAAATAAGCCGGTCTACATTGTCTGAGGATAGTCGCATGCGACGGTATGTTAGTACACCACCTGCAGCACTAAAGACGCGCTCAGATAATACACTGGCAGCAGGGCAAGCCAGCACCTCCAAAGCATACCACACATCAAATACAAATATAACAGTAACAATAATATTATCAATAAAAAATGAAATTGCACACACAGTACACAGACACAGCTCATATGTGTGTATGAGAGAGTGTTTCTGTGTGTAGTTCATGCCTCTAGCCTAGAAGATCAGTCTTGCTAAAATCTTTAACACTGACCCCTGTTCTGTTCTTAAAATGGTGGATGCTGAACTGCTTCTCAGCCCCCTCATACACAATCATTATGTGGCACTGCTGGGCTCAGTCAGAGGCATCAGATTGAACTAGGCTGTCCTGAGTCATTCTCAATAGAACATTTTGTTCAGCAGTTCATCTAGTTCATTTAGTTCAGAGGTCACATGATGCATTTCCTATCAGCTCCTCACAGGATAGAGTGGAGAAAAACTGAACTAAATGAACTAATCTTTTGAACTAATCTTTTCAGTGAACTAGTTCATGGTGAACTAATCACCAAAATTAACTAGATTTCCCATCACTATGGTGTACACCTTGGTGGCGCTGTCACAAAACTTCGCCACATTTGTAACATACAGCTCTTGCCCTGTGCAGAGGCGCTGCTTGTGCTCTCTCTTGTTGCAGAGGTGTCTACAATGCCTCGACGCACAGAGCTGCTTTGTAAAGCAGTAGCAGCAGCAGCGGTCTCGGCTGGAATGGAGAACATTATGGATTTCAACAGTGTGTCTTGGTCCTCCAACATTTTACGGTCCCGGTTCAACGGTGTGATGAGGCTTTGTAAGTTGTCCCAGTAGCGAGGGTCTAGGAGGGTGTACACCCAATAATCTGACGTGGTGAGAATGTGGCCGATGCAGCGGTCGTTTCTCAGGCAGTGCAGCATGAAATCAACCATGTGCTGCAGACTCACAAATGGCCAACAAACGCTGTCCTCTGGAAGAGCGTCACACTAATATATTTTTGTAAATTTAAAATAGAATAAAGCAGCAGCAATTTTTGAAAAATTACAAGGATGAGCCAGTGACAGACACTCAGCAGAGTACACGCTGCGGTGGTTGAAGTGGAGCGGGATCTACACTCCCACAAAAAAATGAAACCTCAGACTACAGTGAACACTGAAACACAACTGTTCACTTGCTGTGAAAGGCCTTTTTGTGGACTTCTATTAAGTTTGCAAGCAATGTATTGTATTTTGATGGAAGAGCGTCACACTAATATATTTTTGTAAATTTAAAATAGAATAAAGCAGCAGCAATTTTTGAAAAATTACAAGGATGAGCCAGTGACAGACAGTCAGCAGAGTACACGCTGCGGTGTTTGAAGTGGAGCGGGATCTACACTCCTACAAAAAAATGAAACCTCAGACTACAGTGAACACTGAAACACAACTGTTCACTTGCTGTGAAAGGCCTTTTTGTGGACTTCTATTAAGTTTGCAAGCAATGTATTGTATTTTGATGGAAGAGCGTCACACTAATATATTTTTGTAAATTTAAAATAGAATAAAGCAGCAGCAATTTTTGAAAAATTACAAGGATGAGCCAGTGACAGACACTCAGCAGAGTACACGCTGCGGTGGTTGAAGTGGAGCGGGATCTACACTCCTACAAAAAAATGAAACCTCAGACTACAGTGAACACTGAAACACAACTGTTCACTTGCTGTGAAAGGCCTTTTTGTGGATTTCTATTAAGTTTGCAAGCAATGTATTGTATTTTGATGGAAGAGCGTCACACTAATATATTTTTGTAAATTTAAAATAGAATAAAGCAGCAGCAATTTTTGAAAAATTACAAGGATGAGCCAGTGACAGACACTCAGCAGAGTACACGCTGCGGTGTTTGAAGTGGAGCGGGATCTACACTCCTACAAAAAAATGAAACCTCAGACTACAGTGAACACTGAAACACAACTGTTCACTTGCTGTGAAAGGCCTTTTTGTGGACTTCTATTAAGTTTGCAAGCAATGTATTGTATTTTGATGGAAGAGCGTCACACTAATATATTTTTGTAAATTTAAAATAGAATAAAGCAGCAGCAATTTTTGAAAAATTACAAGGATGAGCCAATGACAGACACTCAGCAGAGTACACGCTGCGGTGTTTGAAGTGGAGCGGGATCTACACTCCTACAAAAAATGAAACCTCAGACTACAGTGAACACTGAAACACAACTGTTCACTTGCTGTGAAAGGCCTTTTTGTGGACTTCTATTAAGTTTGCAAGCAATGTATTGTATTTTGATGGAAGAGCGTCACACTAATATATTTTTGTAAATTTAAAATAGAATAAAGCAGCAGCAATTTTTGAAAAATTACAAGGATGAGCCAGTGACAGACACTCAGCAGAGTACACGCTGCGGTGGTTGAAGTGGAGCGGGATCTACACTCCTACAAAAAAATGAAACCTCAGACTACAGTGAACACTGAAACACAACTGTTCACTTGCTGTGAAAGGCCTTTTTGTGGACTTCTATTAAGTTTGCAAGCAATGTATTGTATTTTGATGGAAGAGCGTCACACTAATATATTTTTGTAAATTTAAAATAGAATAAAGCAGCAGCAATTTTTGAAAAATTACAAGGATGAGCAGTGACAGACACTCAGCAGAGTACACGCTGTGGTGTTTGAAGTGGAGCGGGATCTACACTCCTACAAAAAAATGAAACCTCAGACTACAGTGAACACTGAAACACAACTGTTCACTTGCTGTGAAAGGCCTTTTTGTGGACTTCTATTAAGTTTGCAAGCAATGTATTGTATTTTGATGGAAGAGCGTCACACTAATATATTTTTGTAAATTTAAAATAGAATAAAGCAGCAGCAATTTTTGAAAAATTACAAGGATGAGCCAGTGACAGACACTCAGCAGAGTACACGCTGCGGTGTTTGAAGTGGAGCGGGATCTACACTCCTACAAAAAATGAAACCTCAGACTACAGTGAACACTGAAACACAACTGTTCACTTGCTGTGAAAGGCCTTTTTGTGGACTTCTATTAAGTTTGCAAGCAATGTATTGTATTTTGATGGAAGAGCGTCACACTAATATATTTTTGTAAATTTAAAATAGAATAAAGCAGCAGCAATTTTTGAAAAATTACAAGGATGAACCAGTGACAGACACTCAGCAGAGTACACGCAGCATTAGTTGAAGTAACTGAAAAAAAATTACAGACTGCAGTGAACACTGAAACACAACTGTTCACTTGCTGTGAAAGGCTCCATTGTGGACTTCTATAGTGTTTGCAACCAAGGTATTGTATACGGATGGAAGTGCGTCACACTATTATTTCAATTACATGGAGCAGCAAGAATTACACTGAAGAAAAAAAAAAGAGTCTGTGAGTAACACGTGCAGATGCCTACAGACAGCGTTGCATACAGAGCAAACTGCAGCGTCACCTGCACTCACACACACCTTGCTGAGCTGTTAAAACAACACTGCAGGCAAAAGGAAGCTTTACACAGCGGTTGGTGCTAGCCTGCCTACAGCACAGTACACTAAATCGCAATCTCTAACTGTCCCTCAGAGTCAGCACAGCAGCGTTCTGTCCCTTACTGAATTCACAGCACAGTGACGCTAAAATGGCGGCGGCGCCTTTTATACACTGAAGAAAAAAAAAAAAGAGTCTGTGAGTGACACGTGCAGATGCCTACAGACAGCGTTGCATGCAGAGCAAACTGCAGCTTCACCTGCACTCACACACACCTTGCAGAGCTGTTAAAACAACACTGCAGGCAAAAGGAAGCTTTACACAGCCGGTGGTAAACTAGCCTGCCTAAAGCACAGTACACTAAATCGCAATCTCTAACTGTCCCTCAGAGTCTGCAGAGCAGCGTTCTTTCCCTAACTGAGTTCACAGACAGTGACGCTAAAATGGCTGCGGCGCCTTTTATAGTGCATTATGACATCATTTCAGCAGCCAATCACAGCCATGCCATTAGTTAAGATGACCGCAGCATTACAGGATGTGCCCACACTTCATAAGATTCATCATTGGCTGACTAACATCACATTGCCTCTCAAAGAATTATGGGAACTTCCGATTCCGGTATACGATATTGAAAAAGTATCGGAATTAAGTATCGGAATTCCGATAACGCGAATATCGGCCGATACCCGATACTTGCGGTATCGGAATGCTCAACACTACCTGTGACAAAAACTGGTTCAGTTTGTTTTGGGTCTGTTGTCATGTACAGAATTCTGTGTACTGTTAGATGGGGAATTCAGTATGGCCAGTGGCTTTTGTACACTTAAAGGGATCAGAATATCCAGGGCAATGGTAGAAAACATCACATTTGTCAAAATTAATCAGGCATGGATTAGTAATGAATTTCAATTACATGTGGCTGAATGCAATGATTGAATTGATTAATCACGGTCCTGTTGCTACCAATGTTGTTGGCCCCAATCAGCTGGTTCAATCTCCATTAAATAGTGAGTTGCATACATGTATACAGGATGTATGGAACATAGAATACCTCACAGCCTTATTAAAAAACACAATTGATTGCTTCCAAAGACTTTGGACCCTTTGGGATCCAAAAAACTGTGAATTAACATAGATACGAAAATTATCTTGGGTGGTCTATACTGAATTAGAAGTGGTCTTTAAGTCCCTCCTCCCCCTTGTGTCTGTCACCCTGAGTGGGGCCAGGTCTGATACCAGGAGAGCATGTCAAAGGCAAAACGGTAATGCTAAAGTATGTTCAAAAAGCAAAATCCGAACTAAAGCATGTCAGAGTATGACAGAGGCAAAGGGTAATTAAAAGGAATGTTCAAAAGCAAAGTCCAAGGTCAGGAAATAAAGATCTAAGTAGCTGAACGCAAAGCACAAGGCACACACACCACAGAGCAAAGCTACTACAGGAATGAACTAACCCTTGTCAGTCAGCTAAATAGCCAAATAATCACCCAGAATGGGTGGCATCTGGAGGAAAACTAGCAAACCTAGCAAGATTGGAAGGGTGGCTGTCACTCACAATACTGACAGCTCAACATGCCCCTGCCTCTGATTGGAAGGTGGGGCTGTTACTCACAATACTTACAGCCCAGCTTGTCCCTGATTCTATAGAGTGACTGAGCTTTCACTCACTGCATCCCTAGGACACCATGAGTGGTGAAATCATGACAGTGTCAATGTCTTGTCCTGTATTGTTTTTGTCTAACTTTTGCAATTAGGTGTGGACCTTTTAGTGTTGAGTCCATTCATTCTTGATAATATTTCTCTATATTATACATATATGTTTTGAATGCTATTACTTTGAGTTTTATGGTTTTTAGTCTGTATTTTTTTTTTCGGAAAATTCATTAAAATCCAGTTATAAAAAAGGTGTAACACCACTGCCTGCATCCCTGCATGGCTTCCCATCCCCATCATGCAGGGACACTGACTCACCACCCCAGGCCATGCAGTGAGCTCCTTATCTTCTGCTTGCTGTATGCAGTGAGCTCTGGTCCTCTTCTTACTGTGCATGTTTGGTACGCACACACAGAAACTTCCTAGTACTTAATGAGACAGTGCATGCACTCTCAATGAGTCCCCAGCCAATTTCTGGGAGGCACTTAATACTTAAGGCACCTCGACCTTTTCGGAGGTGCCTGAGCAACATTCTGTGTGTGTGTGTGTGTAACTACTGAGTTGCCATGTCCTGTCCTGTTTCTGATCTTGCCTGAACCTGTTTCCCTGGGTCTTTATGCACAGGCATGTACCCTGAAACCTGTAATTTTATCTGAACTTTCCAGTTTCTGACAACCTGTGGGCTTAATATCCAGGCCTGATCACTGAACCTGTAACTGTGTCTGTCTTTTTCTAAATTAGGACCAATTCCTGAACCTACAGTATTTGTGTCTAAGTCTGAATCTTTTCCTAAATTCACTGTGTCTGAACCAGTACTGATCTCTAAAACCTGCAGTGTCTTAACCAGTACCTATCTATAAAATATGCAGTGCCTTAACCTGTAACTGTCTCTAAAACCTGCAGTGTCTGAACCAGTACCTGTCTCTAAACTCTGCAGTGTCTGAAGCTATACCTGTTTCTAAAACCTGCAGTGTCTGAACCAGTACCTGTCTCTAAACTCTGCAGTGTCTGAATCTGTACCTGTTTGTAAAGCCTGCAGTGTCTGAACCTGTACTTGTCTCTAAAACCTACAATGTCTGAGCCAGTACTTATCTCTAATCTGTTGCCTCTGTGCAACATTATTGGTTTGCATGTACTCTTGCTATTTCATTGTAAGTACCTTGTGTGAGTCTGGATATGGCTGTCCAGTGTGTACCTGTCCTTCTATTGGTCTTATGTGAATTGGTCCTGTCCGTCCTTTGTGTATTTGTCCATATGTAGGGGAGAGAGCCTCCGCTGTGTGCCCAGGCCGGAACCAAGGGGGTCTGTCACTTAGGTTCCCAGTGGAAGAAACGATAGGACGGCTCGGAGATTGTTCTGGAAGAGAAGGGGGCGGGGCGACTATAAATGGAGCTTGGGAGACCGCAAGAGGAACTCGACGCAGAGACTGAGGAGAAGGAAGCAGGATAACCCTGACAAGGACTGGAGAGACAGGCAGGGCCAGAGGGCACCCGTAAGCAAGCTCAAGGAATCGCGTTACTCGGGGAGAGGACGATCCTGAGTGGGGTGGAAGGGCAGGAGAACTCCGTCAGCTGCGGCTGCCACTGCTACACTTCAGCCCCGCGGCTGCAGCCTGTCCTTTTCCAGCCGCGACCGCTACTGCCCCACTCCAGCCAGCGGTTGCGGCCTGCCCGCCTGCAGCCGTGACCGCCACTGTCTCACCTCAGCCCGCCGCTGGGGCCTGGGTCCCACCACCTGCAGACGCTACGGTCCATCTCCAGCCTGCAGCTGTGGCCTACCCGACAGACTCGACAGCTGCCGCCATCTCGCCTCCTAAGGGGTGATCTCTATGCCGGGGGATTTCTCCTGGGCCTGTTGTGCCCCATCTGCGCCTGGGCGTAGGAACGCTCGAGGCTTGCGTCAGCTCCTCATCGGCTGGGTCCAGCGGCTGAGACGCCGGACGAACATCTATCGGACCACAGCTCTACAGAATGTCCGAGAAGCTAAGTGACACTCTGTTATCCATTGTTTATAACTCTAGGGCATTGGACAGCCATACCGCGGCCCTATAGCCATTGACACTCATCTAGTATTCGTTAGCTCATTGCATTGTGTATTGTGTATGGTTTCCTTGCGTGGAGAACTAATTTTGCCTGTTTTCATACCTAAACCCCCCTTCTAAATTTACAGTTAAAGCTTGCTCCGTCTCCGACTCGTCACTGCATCCCACATACCTGCGATTACCACACATACTTAACCCAGTCTGTTCTATGTGAACCTGCTCCTGTCTACCCTATGAGAACCTGTGGTTCCCTGCCTATCCACACCTGCGATTCCTTATCAGTCCAGTCTGAACTGGGTTCTACCCACTCCTGTATTCCAGTCATACCTGTCAGTGAACCAGTCCTTCCTGAAGCTGTTCATGTCTGTTCACTCTGAACTGTTAATTTATTCCAGTTGTACCTGCCAGTGACACAGTTCCACTTGAAGCTGTTCCTGTCTGTCCAATCTGAACTGGGTCCTACCTGTGCCTGCCAGTGTGCCTGCTGACACCTGTCTGCCAGTGTGTCAGCAGTGCAGCCCTGGCTGCCAGTGCACCAGCCATGCCCGCCTTCCTGCCAGTATCCCAGGCATGCCCACCTGCATGCCAGTATCTCAGCTGTGCCTTCCTGCCAAGATCTCAGTCATGCCCACTAGTCTGCCAGTATCTCAGCCAAAGCCACCTGCATTATCCTGTATATTAGTCATGCCCAGCTACACTGAAATGTCTGCATACCAGCAGTGGCAGCCAGTACCTGCCTGTCTGTGAATCAGCTGTGCAAGACAGTATAACTACAGTCATCAATAGGCTGTAAGCCAGACACTTTGCATCACACTTACCTGTGTTAATGTCGCTGTACGTAAGCCTCATTTGGGTGCATTTTTTTCTACTAGGCAGTCACCCCTCCATAATCTGGTAGGTGTGTGGGTGGCTGTTTCTATCAGTACCTTGCACCTGTGCTGCCTTTGCCTTTATCAGTGGGGGACTTCTACATTCTTCTAGTCACTAGTGCATTTGTCATCTGACAAGTTTTGGGAAGGATGTATCCTTATGTCTGTGTTTTTTTCAATTTTTCTATGTTAGCCGTTTTTGAATTTAGTGTTAGGACTCACAAGCATGAGGACCCTTGACATTGGGTGGCGAGCTAATCTATTTTGGCCAAAATATCAACCAATACCTCTTTTAATGTATTTATCACATGCATTAATTTTTTCATCTTTTATTGCACTTTTTATCATTTTTTGCACGATGCAACTAGGCCCCTTTTTGTTGGCTTGGTGTACAGGGGCATTTGTCTCTGTGGGGTGCATGTATATAGTGCTGGACAGCCTGCCTGATATTATTATGGGCGTCATCAATAGGCTGTAAACCAGACACTTTGCATCACACATTCCTGTGTGACTTGCATTCTATGCAAGCCTCATTTGTGTGCATTTTTTTCTACTAGGCAGCCAACCCCTCTATAATTTGGTAGGTGTGTCAGTGGCTGTTTCTATCAGTAGATTGCACCTGTGCTTCCCCTGCCTTTATTAGCGGGGGCCTGCTGCATCCTGCTAGTGCATTTGTCATCTGACAAGTTTTGGGAAGGTTGTATCATTATGGTATGTGTTTTTTCAATTTTTCTATGTTATACCTACAGTACCTGCCTGCACATGCCATTACAGTGTCTTGTCACTTTGGGGGTCAGCTGCTACACCCACACACCACCTTGGGGTGGTACCTGACAGCTACCTGCCACACAAGCCTGACCTTAACCGCCAGAGGCTCTAGCAAACACCAAGGTAGCTGCTTAGTCATGCCCCTCTGGGATAATTCTGGTCAGTGGTACAGTGGGTCCATGAGCCACTGTCGCGATAACAGTCCGAGTGCAAGAGTAACAAAGGGGTTCAATTCAGTCAATTCAGTGTTCCACGTGTATTTTCAGGACAGTTAGAGGCTTTGTAGTACTGAGATTTGCAGCAAATCAATTTTGGAGTGAAAATTCTACAAAGCTGATGAAATTGAATTTCAAGTGATTTGATCATCTCCACCATTGAGTTAAAGTCAGATGATCAGCTGAGAGTAGAGAATTGGTTAAAATTTGAATTTCCCAGCACTGCTGAATCAGGACAGGAAATTTGTGTGGCTTCCTTTCACTATGTAGATTCACCACAAAATGGTTGTTGCATTTTCTATTGTTATACAGGCTATGGTAGCCCTCTCTTAGTGGCTGTGCTATATCATGTGATGTGATAGCTGTAAGGCAATATGCACAAACCTGTGCAACCACGCCCAAGTTAATATGATCCTTCTCTGATTGATGTAATCTTCTGTGTAACATTATGGAGGTCATTTTAGACATTTTGTATGAAGCAAATATATACTAATTGGGCCAGGTTTAGTGAATTTCTGATATGCATCAATTTGATTTGCTCACTCAACGATTACCTTTAACTCTCCCACTTCAGCCATATGCAGTATTATAGGGTAATCCAATCATTTGTTTTGCCAGTTTGCTCAACATCTCGTGCCCTACATGTCAGGATATTTAGAGATAAGTTAAGGAAGGACATGTCTTTACAGAACTAAGAAAATACAGATCCCTATGTAAAATCGAAAAGTTTCTGAAAATACCAATAAAACAACAGTGCCATCACAAGACCTAAGGGAGAAAACCAAATGTGTACCAAAGAAATAGATTCCAAATATAATAATATGGATATATTTAGTCTTGCTGTAAATATTCTGATTCTTTAACTACCCTATAATCTGCTTTGCTTCATGCAGAATCTGTGTACGATGCGTATTAAGGAAACATGAGGTGAAGTTCAGCATAGCAATAACTGTAGTAGTCATTTCAGGGAAATAGCTAACAGGTAATGACATAACAGTACTGTCCGCGGAATAGAATACCAGCAAGGTGTCTCCCGGTAAGACATGTCATATTGCTATCAGTGCTGCAGAGCCTGCAGTGTATTTTTCACAGTGACCCCAATAAAACAGCAAACAGAAGCCCATTTCCACCTGCCCATGAATCACATCTTGTATTCGGAAAATCATAGAGAATGCTTTCTCTCCACAGTGAGTGTGAAAGCGACGTTCCTGCAAACTGAAAGCATCTCCTATAGTAAATTAAGTAACCTTCACCTGAGGCTCCCTGAAAATCTTTCATTTTCTATCTGAAGCTTTGGATGTTTAGCAGATAATAGCAGCAGAGGATGGTAGACTGTGAATTTCCAATCAAAGATTTAGCTGTGAATATTTATGATGGGTTTAACTGTACTCAGCCATGGAATTTGCCTGCTGACGTTCATGAGAATCCGACAAGAGTTGCGTTGATTGCATCTTTACAAGTGGAGGGGGCTTGGAAAACAGCATTATGGCTCCTTAGCCTCTAGATTAACAAGTCACAGTGTTTGCGGTAAAAGGATAATCACTACAAATTGTGTAAGATTTGCTAAGCAGATAGAGTTCAGCTGAAGTGGATGGTTCAGATTACGGTTTCGGGTCGTAACCTCTCGTAAACAAGCAGATTATGCAGGCTGTTGTTTATACTGTGAAAATATTTAAGGACCAGAACTACAGGGTCCATGTTTCTTTTAGGTACAAATCGTCTATCCATGACTGTATTTATTTCCTGTTTCTTAAAGAGTACCAAACATATTTCACTGTGATGTACAGAGTTTGTCACCATTCACAGCAATCCCCAATGAGCTCTTAGTCTTTTGTTAGAAGAAACCAACTCAAACACAAGGAGAATAAACAAATTAGTTGCTCCATGCTGATGTCCTTGGTGGGATTCAAACCCAGGACACTAAGAAATAAAAATTACCACTTAGCCATAATGATTAATCAAATTAACCTACCATGTCAATTATTGATGTAAGACCCATTTAGGCCACCTCGATGGGCAGGTTGTCTGTAGTTCTCATCCCAATAAGACACTGTGCCTCCACCCAATCTTGCTAGTGCAATGCTGGATGGTCTTCCTTTTCTGCCAGGAATCAATTTGGGTAACTTCTGTCCATGCTCCTTGCACAGTCACAAGAGATGAGATTAACACAACAAAACAGGTATATTGTAAAGGGTTTAAATGGTGTAAAAGGCAGGGGTCATAACAAGGAATAGTAGACAAATATCACACAAACACATCATATGTGTAATACTCCTATTGGTACAGCAGGTGCATTACATAAGACCTGGATGTTGCAATAGAGAGTGGAAATCTATGGGGGGGAACTGTACAACTATAACAACCTAAATTCCCCAATTGTACCTATGTCACCGTTACACAGTTAAACGGAACATGCCACCAGCAAAAATGCTATAAACCTGCAGCTATGGGCTTAATCTGCAGGTTAATATCATCATTAACCTGCCTGGTGCCTGTAAGTAGCCAAACACTGCGAGGAGAAAATTAAGTTTATTCTCCTCAGCAGCATTGGCTTTCAGTCACAGGGCAGCGTGGGTTCAGTCTTGGTTCTGAGTTTACAGAACGGCAGCTGTTACCGCATCCCTGGCCCTGACTGACAGCCGGCCTAAATGCCAAGCAAGCTGTCAGTCAGTGGGGGGGAGCGGTTACAGCGGTCGCTCTCTTTACTCAAAGCCGCGACTGAACCAACGCTACCCCCGCTCCCATGACTGAAACCGAATGCTGCTGGGGAGAATAAAGCCTATTTTCTTCCTTTGGATATATGTAGGCACCGGTCAGGTTAGTAACACCATTAACCTGCAGATTATCCCCAAGTCTGCAGGTTAACAGCATTTTTTCTGGTGACAGGTTCCTTTTAAGCATGACACTTTTCCTGGAAGCAGCCACACTCCTTTTAAGATATAACCAATAATTCATATCCCATAAATGACTTCAGCAAATTTTGGGCTCAGGTACAGTTACAGCGCTGGTGTCACTGTACCTGCCTTTGGACAAATTGAACATCAAGATGAAGTAATAGAGTAGCCGCAGCCCTTACTACCTGTTGATGTTTAATTTGTCTGAAGGCGGGGACAGTGATGCCAGCGCTGATTGGGCGCCAGACTCTCATAACTAATAACAACTGGAAAACAGCCCCAAGAGCACAAGTGCTGACACTGCATTTATATTTTCTCTTTATGCTGTAGTATTGAATAGTGCAGTTGAGTTTAAAGTTTGTTTTGTTTACGAAAAACATTTTCAACTAACCTAATAATAAAGACTGAGTGGATAGATGGAAGGCTTTTTCAGGACCCGAGTCATTTAGCTATAAAAGATAGGGGGCTGGAAAAAAATTTCAGGAGGATGTACCGTAACTTATCCTGAATTGTCTATTCCTTACAATAGGAACTATGTTATGCCTCATTTTTCCTGTGGTGGCGCTGAAAGGAAATGACTTACTCTGCGGAATAGACCAAATAATAGGATTTCCAATTGTGGAACATCGTATGACTTGTTACAAACTCTCCCCATTAAAAATTGATAATCAATGCACTATAAAGAAAAAAACAACATATTTATTAGTTATTAGAATAGTGATAGTATTGTTACCAGTGATAGCATTTATCGTATCATTTTAATATTATCATCAATGAATGTAGATGTGTGCCTTGTGACATTAACGGGACAATTGTATTGTCGAAATTAAAGGTATGGCTGTATAAATCCTAGTACAACAATAACAATTACCGTATATACCCATGTATAAGCCGAGATTTTCAGCCCATTTTTTAGGGCTGAAAGTCCCCCTCTCGGCTTATACGCGGGTCATATACGGGGTCGGCGGGGGAGGGGAAGCGGGGGTGTCGGATCATTCTTACCCCTCCGCCGGCGCGGTCTCTGCAGCCCCCCTGCTTCTCCCACGATCTCCGGCTCCTTCCTGCAGCTGTCACATGGCACCGCTCATTAAAGTCATGAATATGCACATATTCATGACTTTAATGAGCGGTAGCACGTGACCGCTGCAGGACTGAAGCGCTGCGGAGAGCGCCGGGAGAAGAGGAGACACTGCAGGGACGCGCGGTGGAGGGGTGAGTATAGTTATATTTACCTGTCCGTCGGTCAACCGCTGCGCACTAATCCCTTGGTCCGACTCCTCTGTGTGTAAATGATCAGGCAGAGGGCGCGATGACGTCGTTAGTGCGCGCCCCGCCCCCTGCCAGATTATTTACACACAGAGGAGTCGGACCGAGGGAGCAGTGCGCTGCTGTGGACCGACAGACAGGTAAATATCTCAGGTGCCGGGGTCCTGAGCGAGCGGTGACACCCCCGCCTGCTCAGGACACCGGCACCTGGCCCCCAGCGACGAGAGGTGAGTATGTCATCTTTTTTTTTTGCAGCAGCAGCATATGAGGCCTAATACTATGGGGCATAATTGTGCAGAATATGGGGCATAATATGGAGCATATGGGGGCATAATATGGAGCATATGGGGGCAAAAGCTGTGGAACATATGGGGCATAATCTGGAGCATATGGGGGCATAATATGGAGCATATGGGGGCATAAGCTGTGGAACATATGGGGCATAATATGGAGCATATGGGGGCATAATATGGAGCATATGGGGGTATAATATGGAGCATATGGGGGCATAAGCTGTGGAACATATGGGGCATAATATGGAGCATATGGGGGCATAATCTGGAGCATATGGGGGCATAATATGGAGCATATGGGGGCATAAGCTGTGGAACATATGGGCATAATCTGGAGCATATGGGGGCATAATATGGAGCATATGGGGCAAAAGCTGTGGAACATATGGGGCATAATCTGGAGCATATGGGGGCATAATATGGAGTATATGGGGGCATAAACTGTGGAACATATGGGGCATAATCTGGAGCATATGGGGGCATAAGCTGTGGAACATATGGGGCATAATCTGGAGCATATGGGGGCATAATATGGAGCATATGGGTGCATAATATGGAGCATACGGGGGCATAATCTGTGGATCATACGGGGGCATAATCTGTGGAATATATGGGGGCATAATCTGGAGCATATGGGGGCATAATCTGTGGAGCATATGGGGGCATAATCATTTTTCACCCTAGGCTTATACACGAGTCAATAAGTTTTCCCAGTTTTTTGTGGCAAAATTAGGGGGGTCGGCTTATACGCGGGTCGGCTTATACATGAGTATATACGGTATACCTATTTTGAAGGCATTCTACGTACCAGCGCTGAGAAATTTAGATTTGAAGGCCTATGCAAATTAGCCTGGAAGTCCATTGGGGTATGTTGACCTACTCCTCCAGTTTTCCCTAATGCACTTCCAAGCTCATTTACATGTGACTTCAAACTAGATTTCTCAGTGCTGGCACACTGTACATCGGACCACTAGGAAGGTATAATTTTTACTGTCCAAAATGTTTGGACCAGATAAAATAATAAAGCCTATACTCAACTCTCGTGTTGGCTGTGTTCCAGCAGTGTCGGCACTCGCAATTCCGGGGCTGTGATGCTCTGGACATGTGACGCCGGTGCCCAATCAACGCTGACGTCACTGTCTTTGGACAAACTGAACATGAAGAGGAAGTTCGGAATGAGCTGTAGCCCTGACTTTCTCTTCATGTTCAGTGTGTCGGAAGGCGGAGCCCCGGAGAGAGCGACTGCCGACACTGCAGGAACGGCAGCAGCACAGGAGATGAGCATAGGCTTTATTATTTTATCGGGGCTGAACATTTAGCTTAATAAGGGGTTGTCCTAGTAGTGGACAATCCTTTTAAGGTCTCCTGGACTTGATTACAGAGCCATATTATTTCTGAGCCTTGCTGTAAATCCTTACTCTTTTGCAATTAAACAGATGATAAAGAGGTTATTTCTGAAGGTTTTGTACAGAATGGTGACTTATTCCATCGGATGCCATATTACGGAGGTATTTTCGCTTAGAGGCAACAAATATATACTCTATGCACACAGCTATAGTTTATTACCAGCCCTGTATTCATGCAAATCTATGTCAATCAGAGGGTTGAATAGGGACTTCCCGGTCTCATAAAAATAAGCATTCTTTAAAATATAGTACTCATGGAAAGGCCAATTTAGATTGTCAGCGCTCGTATTTAATAGCAGGAAGTACAGAATGTTCTATCACTAAGCAATTTCGGGAAATTAATCTAAGTATAACTGAGCATTGGAACCGTGAGCACAAAGCTTTTTATGCACGTAACTTTAAAAAAGGACATTTTATTCCCTTTGCAAAATATTGTCTGGCCACATATGGCACAGTAGTTTAAATCCAGCAGTTTCCACAATTGCTGAATTACCTAATAAAAAAGTAACGTTTTTAGGAGAGCATGCCAAAGTCACCAGCTATATATTTTTGCATCTATAAAAATGCAGAGGAAAGATAAGGCCGGGAAGTGTGTTAATCTTGAAACATTCTCTATAAACAGCTTGAGAAATGCACTTGGGTTTCTTTGCAGAAAAAAAAAAAATCCTAGCAGATTTTCTAATGCCATTCAAATGCTAATGTATTATTTATATCTGCATTATATTTTACATAATGAGAAACAGAGGACGGCCAATAATATACAGTATAAGGCCTCGTGCATATCGTGTGCTCATTACAACTTCTGAGATACACAGCTGAATTAGGGCATCTATAGATCTCTATGATCTCACCAACGTCTGTGAGTCTCCATGTGGTTTATGCCATCAGATGCCATATTACACATATTATATCCCAAGAAACATATGGAAACACAGCACCACATAGCACATTATCTGCTGTGACTGGGAGTTACTGCAGCTTCTAAATGTGAAGCAGCATAGATTCTGTACCGGACACTAGAGATGAGTGGATCAATCTAAGTTTGAGTCAAATTTCCTGAAATTCGTGGTTTCATGCAAATTCAAACATTTTGAGCTTCACTTTGGAAAAAGAAAATCTTGCCTTGCACCATTTTTCTCACTGTTGAAGCATAAGAGTGCAGCCTAGAAGCATTTTTGGTTGCCCCAGGGGCCTCCTCTAATACTCTGCACAGGGCCGACGTCAGCACCCGGCATACCCGGGCAAGTGCCGGGGCCCTGAGAAGGCGGGGGGGCCCACTCGCCGTCGGGCACCCCGGCGCCCGTTAGCGGTGTCAGCACCGCCACTGGGCCCCCCGCTTGCTCAGGGCCCTGGCAGCAGCTGTCGCAATACTTACCTCTCCCCGCCCTCCGCTGCTGCAGCTCCGGGCTCCAGGGGGGCGCCTGCGCCAGCGCTTCCTCTCTCACAGCAGCGCCGCTGAATGACGTCATTATTCAGCGGCCGGCTGTGGCAGAGAGCGTGCGGACGCTGGACAGGTGAGGTATGTGTGTGTGTGTGTGCCTGCCTGCGTGTGTGTATGTGAGAGAGTGCTGCCTGCGGTGCTGTATGTGTGATGGTGGTGGGGGGAGGCAGTGATGGTGGTGAGGAGAGGCAGTGATGGTGGTGAGGAGGCAATGATGATGGGGAGGCAATGATGATGATGATGATGATGGGGAGGCAATGATAATGGGAAGGCAATGATGATGATATTAATGGGGAGGCAATGATAATGATGATGATGGGGAGGCAATGATAATGGGAAGGCAATGATGATGATGATATTAATGGGGAGGCAATGATAATGGGAAGGCAATGATGATGATGATATTAATGGGGAGGCAATGATAATGATGATGATGGGGAGTAGAGTTGAGCGATACTTTCAGATATCCAAAAGTATCGGAATCGGAATGGTATCGCCGATACCCCAAAAATATCGGCGATACCCGATACCGATACCGGAAATCCAATATAAGTCTATGGGAACAAAATATCGGAATTAAAAAAACCCCATTCTTGCCTTGTTGGTTAATTGTACATGAAGGAAAACAACAAAGAGTAATGTAAAATGTATTGGGGGAGGTTGAGGAGACATTAAAGGCATAGATGTTTAACCCAATCAAATGGAATAGCATTAATATTTTTTTTTTAAAGATGTTCGGATTGACGAAGAAATTGACAATGTTGTTAACGTTTTTTCTATTTTGGCAAATATGTATATTTCACTACTTCCATGCTCTTCACCTTTTTAACTTTTGACACACTTTCTCCTTCATAATCTTCAGCAGCATCATCTTTTTCATCAAATTATTCTTCATCTTCACCTTCTTTATTTTCTTCTTAAACTTCTTGCTATTCATCTTTTTGTTAACATTACTCATATTGTTCTTATTAAACTATTATTCTTCTTCATATTGTACTTCATCTTCATCTTCTTCATCATATTTTTATTTGTGACAGAGATTCCTGTACTTGTAATCTGTAAAAGTATGAATTTTTCATCCTTCCGTTCTTGCTGTCACAAAAGATTTAAATTACCACAGTATTTGTCCGTGTTCAGTTTACCCTGCAGCAGCAGGCATTTTCCAGGGGCACCACGAGGAGTAACGGACTCACCCCCATACACTGCTTAGTCTTCTTCTGCTTATAATTTAGAGCATATATTTTGCTCTTCATTTTGGTCTTATACTTCATGTTCTTCTGCTTTTTGATCTTCTGCTTATTGTTCTTCTGTCTCTTGTTCTGTATCTTGTAGTTTGTCTTAACCTTCTTTGTCCTGTTGGTGATCTTCTTTTGGGTAATCTTTTATTTCTTCTTTGTGATGGTGTTCAGGCTGGTTGGCTTGATGCTCGTCGTCCTTGTGGTCATCATCTTCGGGGTGGTCATCAGGGTCGTCGTCTTCATTGTTGGAGATCCAGAGTGATTCCCCAAAAAAACATTTAAAAAATCTTCAATTTGTAAATGTAGCTGAAGGTACAAGAAGGCTGACTAACTTCCGAGAACCAGCTGACGTTACTGGAACCCGGACGGGTAGCAGAAGGTACAAGAGCCAATGCAAGTAACGAGGACCAGCTGACTGTGCTGGAACCCGGAGGGGCAGCAGAAGGAAAAGAGCCAATGGCACAACCGAGGAAAAGCTGACGTTACTGGGACACGGTTACTAAGCAGGAGGTACCTGTGCTCCAAAGCACTACCAAGGACCAGCAGACGTTGCTGAAACTCGGATACCGAGATGGAGGCACCTAGGCCAAAGGCACTGCATAGAACCAGCTGACGGTACTGGAACCCGGATGGGTAGCATAAGGCACCCATGAAAATGTAAGTTGACAGGCCGCAAGCCGTCCGCAGTTACCGAATCACACAGTCCTACAGTGGGTGCTTGTCCTATTGTCACAACGGAAACAGCCTTTATTTACTTATCCCACAGCACACATAGGAATCACCTAAACTGCAGGCACCATACAGTCGGCTAACCCGAATGCAACACGACAGGACAACTTATTGGAGGCAAATTGACGTTGACACTGCCAGGAAACAGCTGTCGTGCTGTAACCAGGCTAGGCAGGAGTCAGTACCCCTGCCAATTACTTCCGAGCAACAACTGGCGGTGTTGGAGCCCAGGGATGAGAAGAGAACAGGGTGGAGGCAGCAGGACTTTTTGTTGCCGTACACACAGCAGGGGAACAACTGACATTACTGAACCCCAGTAACACAGGAGCAAGTGTTGACTGTGCTAACAGCACTTCCGAGCAACAACTGGCGGTGTTGGAGCACAGGGTCAAGGAGGGTGTAGGCAGAGGCCTAGTATGAGATGTTTGAAGTTAAATTTGTAGTTGCCAGACACAGCAGGGGAACAGCAGGCGTTACTGAACCCCACAAACACATCAGCGATTGTTTTGATCTGTGCATCCAACACTTGTGAGCAGCAACTGGCGGTGTTGAAGCCCAGGGTCAAGAAGGGTTTTGAAATAAAATATTGAGTTATTGCCTTGTTACGTGGCCATTGCAAATGTATGTACTTCAAACAAGAAAAAATGAATGTTTACTAGGACAATAAAATTATGAATTTCAATTCCAAGAATAAAAATAAACACCCTTAAAATATAAACGCATATAAGCACATGGCAACAAGAAATGGAACAACACACCACCCAAAATTTATTTTACAAAATATAGTGTTGTATATTTATGAATAAAAGTCCATTTTTGTATTTAGGAATGATGCGTAAGGAACGCTATGTTAAACCATAACATAGTGAAGACAATGGATTTTGTAATAGTCACTCATCATCATCATTATAATTTATATGTGACAGTCACACAGATTAAAATTATTTCACTTACGAAAATTGTTAGTTCGGACAGCATTTATTACATGCAATATAAGCTCGGCAACACCAAAGTAATGTAATGAAGGTTTAATCAAAATGTAGTACATACAACAAACGTTTCGGTCTATAAAGACCTTCTTCGGTGTACTATAACATAAGCACATGAAAATAAATAAAACAATATGCAAAAAACCGCATAGTAAAAACGGGCATATAAAGAAAGTATATACAAACATCATATTATGGTGGTCGCATAATGTAAGGGTAATGAGGACATATAATGCTCAGGAACTTCCAATATAATATATTATAGAAATATGCACTGTGCAAAAGAAATTCAGAGGAGTGGGGTATCCCTCAGAACAAAGATAAACAAGGATAAACATGAAATAAAGCAATTGAACATGCGAGCTTACATACCAGGATATGTGCTATAAGTTGATAGAGATAGTACCTGGTGGAGATGTGATAAAAGTGGTGAGTGCACTGGCTGACCTATTTACAGAGAGAACCTCTGTGTGAGGGTGGTAAATCTAACTTACCCTGGGCTACAGAGCTGTGCGGTGGGTAGTACGTACTGGGGAGGTAAAGATGATGACTGTAAACTGTGCCGAGGACAAAAGTCATAGGAAGGCAAATAGCTGGTAAGTATAGCAGAGATATGTGCTTATTAAAGGTGAAGCTTACCGTTGCGGTACAGGCAGGAGAGATTTTAGATGAACAGAGAATATGACATTGCATCATTCATCTAAAATTGATCTCTTATGCAACATTTTGTTCTACGTTTGTTTCACTTCTATCATGCACTGACCATATATTTTATCATGTACTGACCATATTTTTCTTATTTACACAATCAGCCACAATGAATCTCACATCTACTTTCTGGGCACAGAACTTGGGGGCACCACTATTACCAACTTCACTCCCTGACTACAATATTATGTCTCATCATCACTGGTTATTTTACTGCTATTTGCACTTTAGATAGTTTATTTACACCATATGTCGCTACACTGCATAGTTAGGCATTTTCTTTCCCGTCCTCCATACTGCTTCCTGTATTTGGAACGCACTTTGCGGCATGACTGGAACGCACGCCGCCACACTTCCGGTACCGGACTTCCGGTCCGGACCACACGTACACCAGGCTTTAAATGCCTTCACTAGCGGGCTAACAGTGCTCCATGACAAGCGGGGATATACCGCGTCTTAGCCACTCTCTCCTGCCTGCACCGCAACGGTAAGCTTCACCTTTAATAAGCACAGATCTCTGCTATTCTTACCAGCTATTTGCCTTCCTATGACTTTTGTCCACGGCACAGTTTACAGTCATCATCTTTACCTCCCCAGTACGTACTACCCACCGCACAGCTCTGTAGCCCAGGGTAAGTTAGATTTACCACCCTCACACAGAGGTTCTCTCTGTAAATAGGTCAGCCAGTGCACTCACCTCTTTTATCACATCTCCACCAGGTACTATCTCTATCAACTTATAGCACATATCCTGGTATGTAAGCTCGCATGTTCAATTGCTTTATTTCATGTTTATCCTTGTTTATCTTTGTTCTGAGGGATACCCCACTCCTCTGAATTTCTTTTGCACAGTGCATATTTCTATAATATATTATATTGGAAGTTCCTGAGCATTATATGTCCTCATTACCCTTACATTATGCGACCACCATAATATGATGTTTGTATATACTTTCTTTATATGCCCGTTTTTACTATGCGGTTTTTTGCATATTGTTTTATTTATTTTCATGTGCTTATGTTATAGTACACCGAAGAAGGTCTTTATAGACCGAAACGTTTGTTGTATGTACTACATTTTGATTAAACCTTCATCACATTACTTTGGTGTGTGCCGAGCTTATATTGCATGTTCGCACGGATTGGGATCCTACTCTGGCACCACAGATCCTTTCTCTACAGTTGTGCCAAAGATTAATTCTTATAGCATTTATTACATGTCCAGCATGGACTCATCAAAGTGATGAGATGACGCAATAATGCACGATAAAAAATAAACATTTTAAAAAAACATTATGCATTGTCACAATTTAAGTGGGTGCCTGCAAGTGGAGGTGTAACAAAGGCTACAGATAGCAAAGGTATATACTATGTCTGTATCAGGCAGTGGCCAGCCTCTGATGGGTAATGGCGATGTTATACTGTACGTCAATAAAGGCTGCGTCTGCAATCATGCATTTTTTGCTTGTAGAGTGTTGAAGAGGGTAAAAACATGTCTGGTTGCGCAAGGCTTTATCCGGCAACACTACCTTCCTTGTGTCACGGGTAGGGTAGCGTGTGTCTATTATATGACTCTCTCTAAAATGTGACGTTACGCAGCCTTATTCTGCCCTAGGGACGGCAAAAATACGACAGCAGTAATCATTTACTGTATAAAACTCCACCTATGAGCAACAAAACAAGCATGTTCCCTCTTCCGGTTCCTGCGCTGACATGTGAGGAGGGAGTTTGGAAACGCTCATGAATTCCTCCCAGGTATCCAAGCATATCGGGCCGATAGGAGAGCAGTAAAACCACCCCCGGGAACAGTGACACCTTTTACATTCGTGGGGACATAATTTATGGAGCGCTACTTGCTACGGAGTTCACAACAGACCCCGAACGGTTGACCGATCCAACTGAAGCAGAAGGACAAGATGGCGCATGGAGGAGAGAAAGAGGAAAGAGGCGCGATGCTGAGCGCTGCCATAGACATGCATCAAGAGCTATTATCAGAAGCACCATGTGACCTGAGAGTTCCTCAGGAATTTGATTCCCAGAAAATGGCTGGAGAGGTCACAGTCCTTCTCTTACCAGACATTCAGAAGCTGCTGGAGTCGGCATTGCAATCGTCATTGTCTTCCATACAAAAGTCTGTAGATCTGAATACCATTGCAATTACCAAGCTGCAACAGGATGTGGCGCTGCTACAACAGGAGAAGCAACTTTCCCAAGACAAAGAACAGAACCTTCAGCAGAACTTACAAAATTTGATAGACAAAACAGAGGACTTGGAAAATCGCTCGAGACGAAGCAATTTACGTCTCGTAGGACTGCCTGAATCGTTTCAATCAGCAGACTTACAATCCATCTGTGAGAATGATCTAACAAAAATATTGTGACTTAAGTACTACTGTCGTGTGGATCGTGCACATCGTGTGGGACCGCCGTAAAACAACAACAGGCGAGGGGAGGCATCGAAACCAATGATGTACAGAACACGGCAAGTAATAATGAAGCTGTTAGATTATAACGACAAAGTTTCATTGTTACGGGCATTCAGAGAAGCGAGGTGCCCAGTGCTACTCCATGGCTATGAGATTCTGCTCTTTGAGGACTTCTCAGTATCGGTCTCAAAGAAGAGGAGGGCGTTCAGTTCCATTTGAACAACGTTGTTTGAGCGAGATGTTCGCTTTCAACTACTGTTCTCAGCGCGTTTGCGGTTACAAAGATCTGACGGGACATATGTCATTTATGACACACCAGAACAAGCCGAAGCAGCCTTGGAACGAAATCCACAAAGTGATAGGGAGGTACAGCGAGGCAGTTCCAGGTTCTCCCCACGCAGACGACAAGATGGCAGTTCATGAAGGAGATCAGGAAAGATGAAAGAGATTCTCTCCACGTTAAATTACATATGAGATATATTTGCTGTTTGAGCCGTTTCTATTGGAGTTCCTTCATACCTATGCTAAAGCATGATAGCTTTGCTTCAATTTTAGATGGTTAAATTAGTTAATTGATATTAGATGTTGAAGATCTCTCAGAGAGGGTGTCTTGATACACGTGGGACAACTGACTTCAACATTACATATGGAGGGACAATAAGTGAAGCAGACTATTGGGGTTTCATGCTTTGAACACATGGGGGGGTTACACTGAATAGCCTGGGAGGATGGGGGTAATCTCACAGTTTAGAAAAAAGGAAGTCACATAAACAGAGGTAGTGGTGGAGAGACTACGACCGCTTACAGCGGTTTATTGTTAAACAAGAGTTACTAGAAAAGGGTAGCAAGGGACCTCTCTCCAACAATTAATCCTGGAATTGTCAATATATCTTGATTTGGTATTTGATATTGTGGTGCTACTTCCTCCTTTCCTCGCAGGTTGGTGCCAACGACGGCCATAAGAGGGTACACCGTCTCCTCCAGCACACTCATAACTTTTCTGCCGCCCATTCAATATGAAGATCATCTCCTGCAATGTCAAAGGCTTGCGGGCGCCGGAGAAGCGCACAATGATTCTGAGGTACCTCCGCCGGTGGAAGCCGGACATAGCACTTCTCCAAGAGACACATCTGAAGGTGACTGATTTTCCTCCCATGCACAAATTTTGGGTGGGAGACAGTTACGGGTCACAGGTCACGGAGCGCAAGACAGGGGTATTGACATTAATCAGCAAGCACTTCAAGGGCAAGGTGATTGACTCCGAAAATGACACAGATGGTCGTTGGGTGAGAATATCAGTATCACTTGTGAACAAAACCTATAGTATTTATAACATATACGGACCCACAGAAGACAATGGACCATTTTTCCGAGAATTGGAGGCACGTATACTTCAAGACACAATTTCACTGAAAATAGTAGGTGGTGACTTAAATACGGTGAATCGAACCAGTGAAGACTGTTGGTCGATGCGAACGACTGTGCGATCACATGACACGTTTGAAACCCTTGCTAGATACGACTAACCTTGTAGACATTTGGAGACACCTGAACACAGATGGCAGTGAATATTCCTGTCAGTATTCCGGGTTTTCTAGGTAACTTTGTCAATGATTTTGCCCTTTGTTAAAATGGAGTTTGCTGTTTTCTGTGCCCTACTTCCTGTTCGTTTGTTTAAAACCCGGCTCAGGTGCTGGCTTCACTGCTGGAATATTCTGCTTCCGTTTCCCTGCAACCCAGCTGCTTTGTTCCTCACAGATCTTTTGTGTGTTTACCAGGAAAGTGCATAACCTTATCTTCAGGTGTTTCTCAGCCACAGCAGTTTCTACCCATGGCTCTGGACATTCTCTGCATATGTAAGTTGCACAAAGTACTGTGTTATCACTAAACTGTTGACTTGGGAATTTAACCCTTGGTTCACTCCATCTGATAAGAACTGTGTTTCTGAACTGTTGCTGTTTAACCCTTTGTGCATTACCTCTGGTGAGAGCTGTTGGAACTGTTACTGGAACCTTACTGACATATGAACTTGTTGTTGGACTTCACTGAATTAAGCCACAACTGAGATTAACTTGTTCCTGGACCTCCCTGTGTTTTCTGCATCCTGGATCTGACTCTTCACACACCAGCAGTGTGTAAATCCAGCCACGTTATCTGTGCATCAGACTTACCTTATGGTCACATTTGTGTGAGGACTCCGTCGTAAGAACTTTACCGCCCTCGCTATAGAGGTTCAAAGACTTATATATCCGGATTCATATAACTGGACTTGTGTATATATATATGGACTCATTGCATGTCACTACGGGTTGTTTGAATATTGTTTTTGGGTGTTTTGCTGTTTCACAAATACATTATTTGCATTCAAAGAAACCCGTCTCTGATTGTTCATTGCCCCACGCTATCAGAATCCTCGAGTTCCTACAATAGTATTACAGGATATTCCAGCCTAAAAAAGAGGATTCTGCTGGGGCAATGACGGAGACACGGGCAGACAAATTGTTCACCATAGTTAACTCCTTGCAGCAGGAGGTGGCGGCTGCACTCAATCAGATTAGAGACTTGGAGTCTCGGGTTAACCACAATGCACAGGGGTTTGGTCAGGCTCTCCAAGATCTACGTTCTAGGTTAGGAGTCCTGGAGGCCTTACCTACTGAGCCTACCTCATCCACCAGTATGCCCAAATTGCCTCCATTCCGTTTTAATGGTGACCGAAGTCAATTCCGTGGGTTTGTTAATCAATGTATATTATTTTTTGATGTACATGCCTCCTACTACCGGTCTGATAGATCTAAGGTTCTATGTATTATTATGTTGTTGACATCACGTGCACTGGCTTGGGCAAATCCTATGGTTGAAAGTCATGATACCCGTCTAAATAATTTGGACAATTTTCTTGCAGCCATGGCGCAAATGTTCGACGATCCCAACCGCCGTGCTACCGCTGAATCTGCCTTGCTTTCCTTACGCCAGGGGAAACAGTCAGTCATAGAATATGTTACTGAATTTAAAAGGTTAGTGGTGGACACCCAGTGGGAAAACAATGCTTTATTACCAATCTTTAGAAAAGGTTTGTCAAATGCAATCAAGGATGAGCTAGCTCGTTCAGAGTCTCCACAGGAGTTTGAATTGTTTATACAGCACTGTGTACGTATTGATATCCGTTTAACTGAACGCAGACAAGAAAAATGGGCCGCTGTAAATCGCATTACTAATTACTCTCTTCCGTCCAGGGAAACCACAGGCAAAAACCCGCGAGAGGCTGAGGAGGTGCCTATGCAGGTGGACTCACTGCAGAGACGTGAGAATAATGAACGCCGCGAACACCGTCTCCGTGAGCGCTTATGTTTCTATTGTGGTCAATCGGACCATTTCCTCATCAATTGTCCTAAATGTCCTAGGCGACCCAACAAGGTGTTGGCGGTAGTAGGGGATTATGATAACACAGACGCTGAGTCTGAAGTTTCGGAAACCAGTCTACATCTAGATGCGGTTTTTCCCCCAATACTGATGCCGACTTCCCCTAAAGATCAAGGGGAGAAATATTCACATTGTTCTCTTCCTATACAGATTCAGTGGGAGGAACAGTGGATATCAAGTTCTGCCATGATAGACTCTGGAGCAGGTGGGAATTTCATGGATTCTTCTTTTGCAAAGGAACATGGTATTAAGACACAACTAAGAGCTTCACCAATCACTATGGAAACGGTGGATGGTTCCCCATTAGTTTCTGGACCAGTAGATCGGGAGACAGTGCCTCTGGAGTGTAAGATGGAACCAGACCATCAAGAAACACTTTCATTCATGTTAATATCTTCTCCTCATTTTCCTGTAATTTTAGGAATTCCCTGGTTACGGTCACAAAATCCAATCATCAATTGGGAAACCAAGGAGATAACCTTTCTCCCGAAGTGCAGTTCTACCATCAGTCCAACTGTAGCGGCTCCAGTTACCCAGAACTTGGAAGAGGTGATACAGGTACCTACTCTCCCTCTGATATATCAGGAATTCTCAGACATTTGTGATAAAAGGAAGGCAGATCAACTTCCCCCAATAGACCGTATGACTGCCCCATAGAATTGCTTCCTGGAGCAGCGATTCCTTTCGGCCATGTTTACCCGTTGGCGGCTCCGGAATTAAAATCTTTACGAGAGTATATAGATGAGAATTTAGCCAAGGGTTTATCCGACCATCTTCTTCACCAGCGGGAGCTCCAATATTCTTTGTAAAGAAGAAGGATGGTACTCTAAGACCCTGCATTGACTACCGGGAGTTAAATAAGGTAACCATTCGTAACAGGTACCCGTTGCCCCTAATTCCAGAATTGTTGGAAAGAGTTCGCCAGGCCAAGGTATTTACCAAATTAGATCTTCGTGGGGCATATAATTTACTCCGTATACGGCCCGGAGACGAATGGAAGACAGCTTTTAGATGCCGGTATGGACATTTTGAATATTTGGTGATGCCATTCGGACTCTGTAACGCTCCTGCTGCTTTTCAACATTTAGCCAACGACATTTTCAGGGATTTATTGGACCAATATGTGGTAATTTACCTTGATGACATCTTAATCTTTTCTGACTCCTTACAGGAACATCAGGAACATGTCAAGACCGTACTTAGACGTTTGAGAGATAATCATTTGTACATCAAACTCGAAAAGTGTGAGTTCCATTGTTCTGAAATTCAATTTTTAGGCTATGTTATCTCGCCTCAGGGATTGAATATGGAGTCCAGCAAGATCCAGGCAATCTTGGACTGGCCGGTACCAGGAAACATTAAGGAGGTACAACGATTCATTGGCTTTGCTAACTTTTATAGACGGTTTATCCGAAATTTTTCAGAAATTGTCCGTCCCATCACTCTCCTCACCAAGAAGGGGAAGAAGTTTGAATGGTCTTCGCAAGCTCAGGAAGCCTTTGATCGCCTGAAGGGTTGTTTTACCACGGCTCCAATATTGATGCATCCGGATCCTGCACAGCCTTTTATCGTGGAGGTGGACGCGTCTGACTGTGCATTGGGAGCTATCCTCTCACAACGTACCGGAGACAAAGGTTTGCTGCACCCGTGTGCCTTCTTCTCTCGTAGGTTATCTTCTGCAGAACTGAACTATGATGTGGCAGATAAGGAACTTTTGGCAATTATTTCTGCCTTTAAGGAATGGAGACACCATTTGCAGGGGGCAACTCAGCAGGTAGTAGTACTCACGGATCATCGCAATTTGGAATTCCTTAAGTCTGCCAGGTGTCTTTCTCCTCGACAAGCTAGGTGGAGTTTGTTCTTGAACCAGTTTAATTTTATTATTTCGTACCGCCCAGGTTCACGTAATGGGAAAGCTGACGCATTATCCCGAATCCATACCGTGGATTCCGTGCCTGGGACCCCGTCGAAGACCATCTTGTCGGAGGCCAATTTCGTTGGAGTGCTCCGGAACCGGGACTTGTGGCAGGAGATCAAGCTGGCCTATGACGGTGACGTATTTCTTGCAGCTCCACCTGACAATGTGAATCTTGTCCTTCGGAATGGTGTGTGGCTTAGAGATCGATGTATTTATGTCCCAGAGGCTGTAAGACTTCGAGTTCTCAAATTGGTCCACGACTCTAAATTGGCTGGTCATAGGGGGGTACAGAAGACACAGGAATTGTTAACTCGTTTTTTTTGGTGGCCTACCTGCTTGAAGGATGTGAATGACTATGTCCGCTCTTGTGAAGTTTGTGCCCGGTACAAGGTTCCTCGCGTTTCACCTACTGGTCTTCTTAAACCGCTACCTGTACCGTCTCGCCCTTGGGGGTCTATTTCGATGGACTTTATTGTGGAGTTACCCACCTCTGGTGGTAAAAATACTATTTTGGTGGTAGTAGATCGTTTAACGAAAGCTGCTCATTTCATTCCGTGTGCTGGTCTTCCCTCAGCTACAGAGACAGTAGATCTAGTTATCCAGAACATTTTCCGGCTGCATGGGGTACCAGATGACATCATTTCTGACCGGGGAATACAATTTACCTCTAGATTTTGGAAAGGATTTTGTTCTGCGCTCCACATTAATGTTTGCTTGTCTTCTGCATACCATCCTCAGACCAACGGGCAGACCGAACGGACAAATCAAACCTTGGAGCAATATCTACGCTGTTACGTCAGTCATTTGCAGGACGATTGGCTGAAGCTACTTCCTCTAGCGGAATTTTCGTACAACAACTCCCAAAGCAGTTCCACGAAGGTAACGCCTTTTTTGCCAACCTGGGTTATCATCCAAGTATTTTGCCTAGGTCTCCCGGTTACGATTTCGGTACCAGCGGTTGAAGACAGAGTGACGGCGTTGCAACGTAATCTTGAAGTTTTGAAGGACTCCCTGACCACAGCACAGGAGCGTTACAAAAGTCGGCCGATAGATTCCGGAAACCAGCACCTATGTATAAGGTAGGAGACTCAGTTTGGTTGTCCACCAAGAATCTAAAATTGGGTGTTCCTTCGCAGAAACTGGGACAGAAATTCATCGGTCCATTCAAGATCACTGGGATTGTGAGCTCTGTTTGCCTGTCGGTTGAAGCTACCACGGACTTTAAAGGTACACCCAGTATTTCATGTTTCCTTATTAAAACCAGTCTCTCCTAACACGTTTCAGGGACGTATCGTACCTCCCCCTCCACCAGTGTTGGTTGATGGCGAAGAACAATTCGTGGTACAGGATATTGTTAATTCGAGACTTCATAGAAACCGGCTTCAGTATCTAGTTAGATGGCAAGGTTACTCTCCTGAAAATGATTCTTGGGAACCAGTAAGTAACATCAATGCGCCTCTGAAGATTGCTCAGTTTCATCGGAGATACCCGGACAGGCCTGGTCCAGGACCGTCCGGAGGCCGTCTTTAGGGGGGGAGTAATGTCAGTATTCCGGGTTTTCTAGGTAACTTTGTCAATGATTTTGCCCTTTGTTAAAATGGAGTTTGCTGTTTTCTGTGCCCTACTTCCTGTTCGTTTGTTTAAAACCCGGCTCAGGTGCTGGCTTCACTGCTGGAATATTCTGCTTCCGTTTCCCTGCAACCCAGCTGCTTTGTTCCTCACAGATCTTTTGTGTGTTTACCAGGAAAGTGCATAACCTTATCTTCAGGTGTTTCTCAGCCACAGCAGTTTCTACCCATGGCTCTGGACATTCCTGCATATGTAAGTTGCACAAAGTACTGTGTTATCACTAAACTGTTGACTTGGGAATTTAACCCTTGGTTCACTCCATCTGATAAGAACTGTGTTTCTGAACTGTTGCTGTTTAACCCTTTGTGCATTACCTCTGGTGAGAGCTGTTGGAACTGTTACTGGAACCTTACTGACATATGAACTTGTTGTTGGACTTCACTGAATTAAGCCACAACTGAGATTAACTTGTTCCTGGACCTCCCTGTGTTTTCTGCATACCTGGATCTGACTCTTCACACACCAGCAGTGTGTAAATCCAGCCACGTTATCTGTGCATCAGACTTACCTTATGGTCACATTTGTGTGAGGACTCCGTCGTAAGAACTTTACCGCCCTCGCTATAGAGGTTCAAAGACTTATATATCCGGATTCATATAACTGGACTTGTGTATATATATATGGACTCATTGCATGTCACTACGGGTTGTTTGAATATTGTTTTTGGGTGTTTTGCTGTTTCACAAATACATTATTTGCATTCAAAGAAACCGTCTCTGATTGTTCATTGCCCCACGCTATCAGAATCCTCGAGTTCCTACAATAGTATTACAATTCCTTCTATTCGTCGGCACATGACTCTTGGTCAAGAATAGATTATATATTGCTATCAAGGAGCTAGTAAGGGGAGTGGAAGAGACACATGTGCACAACGTAGCTATATCTGACCACGCACCCGTATCAGTGACCCTGCCAGATATGGTTCAGATGGGGCCAGACCAAACTTTGCGCTTCACTTCCTATTTGTTAACGGATGAGAATTTTCGAGATCAGGTGAAGCAATGGTGGTTGCAATATGTAAGGTATAATGGAGATAGTAGGGATAGGCAGGAACTTTTATGGGCAGCAGGGAAGGCAGTAATGCGAGGGAAACTAATAGCTTATCAGACAACCCTAAAAAAGAAGATAGCGACAAACTACTCGCAGGCTACCAGGATATTACGCGATAGCTACACGGCATACCTGAGAACTTCATCGACACAGGATAAAAATAGATGGAAGCAGGCTAAGGCTGACTTTGACCTATGGGTAGATCGACGAGAGAGAACCAGTAATATGAATTATAGAGCCGATCTATATCGTTATGGTAGCAAATCAGGGAGACTATTATCACGACTAGCGAAAGGAAATCACATTCATCAACATATTACAGCATTAACGAATAAACATGGGATCATGATCGATCATGCTGATATTGAGGAAAGCCTTATATTTTAACATGATCGGATAAATGAATGTAAAGGTGGCGAGAATTTGAAAAAATACACGCAGAGAAGGGTGACGAGTGAAATAGTTTAATCAGGATCACAGCAAAGTTAGAGAAGGAAGATGACGGGAGGAATCTAGAACTTAGGGGTTTCCTTACAATTATTAACGAGTTTCGGTTTTCTGTTCTTTTGTTACTTTGACTTTTACAATGTTTTTTTATGACCATATCGGCTGCGACCGAGATGTGTAACGCCTTATGTGGCATTTTTGTTTTGAAAATACAAATAAAAAGGAATTTAAAAAACCCAAAAAAAAAAAAAATTCCTCTTCAACAATCTACAAGACAAACAAGCATGATGGGTGACGCTGCCTTTTATTGAGGTACAGTATTAGATCGACATTGTCCATGAGTAACTATGCACTGTGATACCTATATTAGCATTATTAATTTATATCGGCTGTGGTTGTTTCACCAGCACTTGCAGGTCTAACTACCTATTGTTAGTATGCATGATGCACTTTCTAGGTGTAATTATTTATTATTACGCATTATTACCAGGTTTAGATGCTGGCCATTTCATATATGGTGTGTGAAGTTACAGTTGTCCTCAGTCTTTGTATTTTATTATGTCTGTCATAAATAAAACTCGTGAGGATGATGATGTTTATGATTCGTACATCCATTGACTGCATTATCTTACAGGTACAGATAACGTTCCTTAAGAACCATTAATTGATAATTATGAATTTAGTTTTATGCATTAATTTCCAAAAGTAAACACTATGTTTTTAGTTTTTACCATTTCTACTAGCCATGTGCAGATATGCGCTGTGATGACAAATTAATATTTGTCCATATTTCTTAGTAAAATTTATCATTTTAGGCCTTGAAAACTTCAATCTTTCCTGTTTTAAGCATAACAATCAGGGTGACGGCTCTTCCCTATTTGGAGCATGTTCGACATGGGTTTTTCTGTGCATGTGTAGGGAACAGGAGACTCCTTGCCGGTGTGGTAGACCAAAGGGGATCTTGCTGGATGGGAGATATACTGTATTTCTTCTAGCAGACTGAAGTTTGCTCATGATTTTACATGATCACAAGGACCTGTGATAAGGTCATAGTAACGTGATCTGGTCAGCTCATGTGTACCTCACCTGAGGGTGTGGAGTAGGCCTATAAAATAAGGAGCTGTTGTAGTTGGTGTGTGGAAGGAAGGAGTTTGGCTGGAGTCAGCCTGGAAGATTGTTTTGTTACTGTGTGCCAGTGTGCACCAGGAAGTGATTACCAGACCACCCGTAATGGGACCTGGTGGTCTCTGCTGACCTGCAGCCGCTTAGTTAAGCCCGTCCCAAGCAAGGGTGAGTCTGGGACCAGTGGTTCTCTAAACTGTAGTGATTTATGTTCTGTTTTTATTTTGTTATCTGGACTTTTTGTTGAAATCATGATTAAAACCACTGAAATTTGAACTAAAAGGCTGTGTGTTTGCCTCATTACTGCGGCCCAGCCCTGCCTACCAGAGCGGATCCCTACAATTGGTGGCTTCAATGCGGGCAACGCAGTGAGGTCAGGCTGTTTTTTCCTGCATGACACTAAATGTCCTGGGTAAAGAAAGTGACGCAAAACCCGGTGGATAACGGGCCGAAGATGGAGAACACCGTAAAAATGCTGGTGGAGGCCATGCGACAGCAACAGCAGGCTACACAGCAGCAACAGCAGGCTATGCAGCAGCAGCAGGCTATACAGCATCAGGCTATGGAGCGGCAGCAGGCTATACAGCAGCAGGCTATGGAGCAGCAGCAGATATTTAATCGACAGCAACAGGAAAACAATAGTCTACTGATGCAGCACATCACAGCGCCGCAGACAGCAGGAGCTGCCCGGGGATGCCAGGATGTCCGTAAAGCGGTGCGTACACCGATCCAAAATATGGAGCAATCAGATGACGTCGAGGTGTACCTGGAGATGTTTGAAGGCGTGGCAAAAAGGGAGAGAGTGCCCCGGGACCAGTGGGCCGAGATCGTGGCTCCGTTTTTGACTTCAGGACCCGCAAAAGCCTATAGGGACCTACCCCCCGAGCAACAGGAGGACTATGAGAGCGTCAAGGGTGAGATACTTGCACGTCTTGGGGTAAATGTTTTGGTCCGGGCCCAGCGGTACACCAGTGGAAGTTTTCCCCTTCCGAGCCAGCTCGGTACCAGTATTATGACTTGATACACCTGATAGAAAAGTGGTTGCAGCCGGAGGTGTTGTCACCCCGCGCTATGCTGGATCGTATAGTGACTGATAAATTCTGGAGAACTTTGCCCCACACCCTTCAAACATGGGTTGGACAGGCAGCCCCTACTGATTGTCTCCAAATGGTAGACCTCATTGAAAGATATGGGGCTACCAAGGAGATACAGGGAGAGACTACCCGGAAGGTATCAAGTAAATTCCCCAAACCTTCACCCACAGCTCGGCGAGCAGAGACTCGGAGGGCCGCCCAGGACGGGTCGGGGAACGAAAGGGGCCCCATAATCTGTTGGCGGTGCCAAGAACCAGGACATGTGAGAGCTGATTGCCCCCACCTGACTGAGCTCATGGACAACAACTTTGGCTACTATCAGTCTCACTATGCAGAACACATGTGTGCAGTGGGCAAACCAGAGGGACCCAGTATGAACCATTTGTGTAAAGTGGAGGGTAACCCTGCTGAGGCTGTACTGGACTCAGGTAGTCTCGTGACCCTAATACGAGCCAGCCACGTCCAAATCAGCGAGTATACTGCTCTGAAAATGGTTGTGTTGTGTATTCATGGGGACTTAAAACATTATCCTACCGCCCTGGTGATGATAAACACGTCAGCGGGGAGGAGGTGAGACGAGGTGGGGGTGGTGGTTAATTTGCATTATGAGGTAATAATGGGGAGAGATTTTCCGTTATTTTCTGTGCTTTGGCCTGTACTTACCCCTCCCACAGAACAGTCGTCGGCACCAGTGGCAACCAGGTATCATTCTCCTGAAATCGGGCATGAACCTGGTGGCCCAGAGGAAGATGTACTGGCGGTAGGAGTACCTTTGCCTTCGGTGGAGGAGGAAAACTCCTCTCCTATAGAAGTGTTAGCTGGGGAGATGGAAAATTTGCCACCGGGACCAGAATTCTCATAGTTAAATGTGGCAGGTGACAATTTTGTTACGGCGCAACTACATGACCCTACGTTGACTCCAGCCCGTGAAAATGTACTGGTTGTCAATGGGGAACCCCAACACCCCGGGGCAGCTACAGTATTTCCCCAATTCGAGATGAACCAAGATTTGCTGTATCGGGTTGAAAAAATACATGGGGAAATTGTCGAGCAATTGCTGGTACCGCAGTCATATCGGAGGTTGGTAATGGACTTAGCGCATGCGCATGTACTAGGGGGACATTTGGGACAAAAGAAAACCCTAGACAGAATTCTATAACGGTTTTACTGGCTAGGGGTCTATGAAGAAGTTAAACAGTATTGTAACTCTTGTCCCGTGTGCCAGGTAACCAGTCCGCAGCCTCATTTTCGGAGTCCCTTGGTGCCATTACCATTACCAATTATAGAGGTACCGTTTGAGACAATAGTCATGGATCTGGTGGGTCCGGTTAATAAATCACCAAGGGGTCATCAATAGTGTTGAGCGATACTGCTCGATATCTAAAAATATCGTATCGAAATGGTATCGCCGATATCACTAAATATCGTCGATATCCGATTCCGATACCGGAAGTCCAATGTAAGTCTATGGAACAAAATATCGCAACTAAAAAAAACCTTTATTTCCTTGTAAACACTAAATATACACACATAGAATACATATATATATATATAATATATATATATACATGTCATTGTGACATATATATATACATATATGTATAGTTTATACACTTCTACATAGTAAAATATCCTCTGATTCAATTGCCGGGTAAAGCCGGCTTCTGTGAAAAGACAGAAGCACCCGACATGAAATGACACTTGGTGTACATAGGGTTAACCATGTCTTTTCATGTCGTTTGCAATCTGATTTGCACAAACAATTACATCAGTCTATGTGTGCAAAATTTCACACCTGTAGGGGTTAATTAAAGGTGTAAATTCGTAAAAAAAACGGACTTTTTTGCTACGAATTTACACCTTTAATTAACCCCTACAGGTGTGAAATTTTGCACACTTACACTCATGTAATTGTTTGTGCAAATCAGATATCAAACTACATGAAAAGACATGGTTAACTCTATGTAAACCAAGTGTCATTTCATGTCGGGTTCTGCATTTTCACAAAAGCCGGCAATTGAATTAGCGGCTATTATACTATGTAGAAGTGTATGAACTATAAATATAAATATATATATATATATGTGTCACAAATTTAATGACATGTATATATATATATGAGGTGTAAAATTGCTGAAAAAAAATGCGTGGGCTCCCACCCTATTTTCGCAACCAGACAGACAAAGCCAGTGAGTGGGGGCAGATAATAATAGCCCAGAGAGGGACCATTATTTTTGGCCCCCCCCGGCTACTAACATCTGCCCCCAGACACCCCAGAAAGGGCAAATCTCTAATTAGATTTGCCCTTTCTGGCACTTTGCCCGTCTATTCCCATTGCCCTGTAGCGGTGGCTAATGGGTTAATAAGGGGTTAAAATGACCTTGCAATTGAAAGGTCACTTTAAGCCAGGTTAATAATTGAGAGCTGTCAATTAGACAACTATCAATTATTAATCCTATTGTATGAAAGAAAAATCAAACACACACACTTTAATAAAAAAGAAGTTTAATGAAATAATCACACAGTTTTTGACCATATTTTATTTTCCTGCTAAAACCATTTCCTGTAATAAAAATAAAATAATAAAGCAAAATTATTCTTACCAATCCGATGTACAGTCAGGTCCCACGGTGTAATCCTTCAGAAAGGGTTAATGTTTACTGCAGGGACCGCAGCTAATGCTGCAGCCTCACAGTAAACCCCCAAATGAATGAGTTCCTCTCCTGGCTGACAGGAGAGGAAGTGGAAAGCTTAATTGATTGCTTTCCACTTTCACTTCAGGTCAGCCAGGGACACAATCAGTGACGTCAGAGGGAACTGGTTAACAAAAATGGGGATCCCCTCGAAAAAAATTGGCGTGGGGTCCCCCCTATTTTTGTTAACCAGCCAGATGAAGCAGACCGCTGAGGCCTGGATTTTCAGGCTGTTAAGGAGCCAAGATCCATGGACCTTGCCAGCCTGATAATACCAGGCCACAGCAGTCTGCATATCTTGGCTGATTAACAAAAATAGAGGATCCCCTCGAAAAAAACTGGCGTGGGGTCCCCCCTATTTTTGTTAACCAGCCAGATGAAGCAGACCGCTGAGGCCTGGTTTTTCAGGCTGGTAAGGATCCAATATCCATGGACCTTGCAAGCCTGATAATACCAGGCCACAGCAGTCTGCTTAGCTTGGCTGGTTAACAAAAATAGGGGATCCCCTCGAAAAAAAAACGGCGTAGGGGTCCCCCTATTTTTGTTAACCAGCCAAGTAAAATGCAGACTGCTGTGGCCTGGTATTAAAAGACTGTCAAGGCCATGGATTTTGGCCCTCAACAGCCTGATAATACTAGGCTACAGCAGCCCCACATTTGGCACATCAAAAGATGTGCCAATTGTGGCACTTTCCCACTTGCCCTGTAGCGGTGGCAAGCGGGGTAATAAGGGGTTAATGTCACCGTTGATTGCACGGTGACAATAAGCCCGGTTAATAATGGAGAGGCGTCAATAAGACACCGATCCATTATTAATCCCAAAGTTATTAAATGCATAAAAAAAAGACAAAGCAAGAAAAAAGTTTTTAATGAAATAAAAGAGACAACACAGTTTTCATTTCTTTTATTGTACTCTCATTCCTGCGACGCCATCGATCTCCTGTAAAAAAAGAAAAAAAACAAACCAACAGTATACCACCTGTCCGACGCAGTCCATAGTAACGACAGTCCCACGACGATCCAGCTCTGCTACATCGCAATGACAGGCAGAGCCTGTCATCGCGACGCAGCACAGCTGATTACCTGCTTCCCCGGCGGTGACGTCATCGGACTGACTGCTTTACGGCCGGGATTACCCAGCAGTCACTGCAGTTATCGCGAGAAACTGCATGTGACCGCTGGGGAGAAGAGGATGGCGGCCATGAAGCAGTCCAGGCCGTGACCGCCGGAGATCTTCTGCCAGGTAAGTGCCGCTGACTCCTGACAGACCCGACCGACGGACACTGACAGTGACAGACCCGACCGACGGACACAGACAGTGACAGTGACAAATCCGATTCCGGTATTCGATATGACGAAAATATCGGTATTCGGAATCGAAAGGCCGATACAGCTAATATCGGCCGATAGCCGATATTTGCAGTATCGTATCGCTCAACACTAGTCATCAACACATCCTCGTAGTTCTAGATTACGCTAGCAGGTATCCTGAGGCTATTCCCCTGCGACACACCTCGGCCAAACAGATCGCAAAAGAACTCATGGGTATGTTCTCTCGGGTGGGAATCCGTCAAGAAATCTTAACAGATCAGGGGACCCGCTTTATGTCAAAAATCATGAAGGAACTGTGCCACTTGTTAAGTGTTAAACAGTTGCGCACATCGGTCTATCATCCCCAAACAGACGGTTTAGTAAAAAGGTTCAATTAAAAACCCTGAAGAATATGTTTAAAAAACCAGTCTCGAAAGATGCTTTGGACTGGGATCTCTTGTTGCCATATCTGATGTTTGCAGTGCGGGAGGTGCCCCAGGCATCTACGGGGTTCTCGCCCTTTGAACAATTATATGGCAGACATCCCCATGGCTTACTCGATATAGCAAAAGAGGCCTGGGAAAACCATCCAACTCCCCACAAAAGTGTGATAGAACATGTGGCCAAAATGCAAGAGAGAATGGAGACAGTCCTACCATTAGTCCGAGAACATATGGAAGCAGCACAAAGGTCACAGAGGCAGGTCTATAACCGGGAGGCACGGGTAAGGTCCTTTAACCCTGGGGATCGGGTGTTGGTACTTGTGCCTACAGTGGATACTAAGTTCCTTGCAAGGTGGCAGGGACCCTACGACATTATAGAGAAGGTGGGACCAGTAAACTATAAAGTACAGCAACCAGGGCGGAGAAAGCCAGAACAGGTATACCATGTGAATCAGCTCAAACCATGGAAAGACAGAGACACGCTTGGTGAGGATTGTCCACGGCCTGCATTTCCAGTACAGATGGCTTCCTTGCCTCAGGAGAAGGCAAGAGAAGTCCTCTCCGCCGTCAGAATACCAGACACTTTGTCGCCCAGACAAGTTCAGGAAGTCCGAGAGTTTGTTAGCCGAAATACAGATGTTTTTTCGGAACTTCCTGGTCGTAACTCCCTAATCCAACATGACATTGTCACTGAGCCGCAGGGCAAAGTACAATTAAAGCCATATCGGCTGCCTGAGGCCCGGCGACAAGCCAGCAAGGAAGAGGTCAAGAAGATGCTGCAGTTAGGGGTCATTGAAGAGACCCAGAGTGAGTGGGCCAGCCCAATAGTCCTAATAACAAAGCCAGATGGGACACTAAGGTTCTGTAATGACTTCAGAAAACTGAATGAAATTTCAAAGTTTGACGCCTACCCCATGCCCCGGGTCGATGAGTTAATAGAGCGGTTTGGGCAGGACCGTTATTTTTCAGTCATTGACCTCACAAAAGGGTATTGGCAGGTGCCCCTAACAAAAGCAGCGAGAGAGAAAACGGCTTTTGTAACACCCGAGGGACTGTTCCAGTATATAGTCCTACCCTTCGGGTTGCATGGCGCTCCAGCGACATTCCAGAGGTTAATGGACGTTGTTCTTCGTCCTCATCGCCGATATGCCGCGGACAATCTGGACGCTATTGTGGTGTACAGTACAGACTGGGAAAGTGACTTAGCCAAGGTACAGGCGGTGATACATTCGCTGAGACAAGCAGGGCTAACTGCCAACCCAAACAAGTGTTCCATAGGGTTGGAGGAAGCTCGGTACCTGGGGTATGTGATTGTGAGAGGAGTTATCAAACCCCAAATAAACAAAGTGGAGGCAATCCAAAACTGGCCCCGTCCCTCACCACAAAACAAGTGAAAGGGTTTTTGGGGTTAGTGGGATACTACCGGCGGTTTATTCCCAATTTTGTAACCCTGTCGGCGCCGTTAACTGACTGCCTAAAAGGCAGGAAGTCAGTAATGGTGCGATGGAATGATCAGCTTGAAGAAGCGTTTGTAAAACTAAAAGGGGCACTGTGTGTGTGTCACCATTTTTGATCACACCCGACTTCAAAAGAGAATTCATTGTCCAGACAGATGCGTCAGAGGTAGGTGTGGGTGCCGTGTTGTCTCAGGAGGTTAACGGGGAGGAGCATCCCATTAGTTTCCTGAGTCGAAAGCTTACTCCAGCTGAAACCAGATACAGCATTGTAGAGAGAGAGTGCCTGGCGATCAAGTGGGCACTGGAGTCGTTGCGCTACTATCTGTTGGGGAGAACATTTTGGTTGGTAACTGATCATTCCCCTCTGACTGGCAGTGTTGTAGCCCAGGGAGTAGAGTTCAGGTGGTAGATAGATGAACATAACAGGAAACATGGATAACGTTGCCAACCAGTTATTTAATCGGAAAACGGACAGGCAAATTCAGGCGAGATCCATGCCTTGTTCATTTTCAGAAAAGTAAGCCGGTCTACATTATCGGAGGATAGACGCATGCGACGGTCTGTTAGTACACCACCTGCAGCACTAAAGACGCGCTCCGATAATACACTGGCAGCAGGGCAAGCCAGCACCTCCAATGCATACTGGCTAAGCTCTGGCCATGTATCCAGCTTAGAGACCCAAAACTTGAAAGGGAAGAGCCATCTGGGTGTACACTGTGAGGTCAAGACATGTAGTCTGTCACCATCTTACGGAAACGTTGCCTCCTGGTGACTGGAGGCGTCTCGGATGGTGTAGACATTGGTGGCGCTGCCACAAAACTTCGCCACATTTGGAACATACTGGTCTTGCCTTGTGCAGAGGCGCTGCTTGTGCTCCCTCGTGTTGCAGAGCTGTCTCCACTGCCTCGACGCACAGAGCTGCTTTGTAAAGCAGTAGCAGCAGCGGAATGGAGAACATTATGGATTGCACCAGTGTGTCTTGGTACTCCCGCATTTTACGCTCCCGGTTCAATGGTGTGATGAGGCTTTGTAAGTTGTCCCGGTAGCGAGGGTCTAGGAGGGTGTACACCCAATAATCAGACGTGGTGAGAATGTGGGCGATGCGGCGGTCGTTTCTCAGGCACTGCAGCATGAAATCAACCATGTGCTGCAGACTCCCAACTGGCCAGCAAACGCTTTCCTCTCTAAGAAACGTCATCTCTGCCTGCTCTGCATCACCCCACCCTCGCTCTACATACTGACTAGAGCGTTGTGTACCTCCCTCTGTAGCGATTTCTTCCTCCTCCATTGACTCCTCCTCATCCTCCTCACAAAGTGAGCCCTGCCCAGCCCTTTGTGAGGAACCACGTTGCGCTGACTGTCCAGAAGGTGATGGAATTTGTGACTCCTCATCCTCCACCTCTTCCAAAACCTCATCCCTTAGTGCTTGCAGTGTTTTTTGAAGCAGGCAGATAAGGGGGACAGTCAGGCTGACTAGTGCATCATCTGCACTCGCCATCCGCGTTGACTCATCAAACGCATGCAAAACGTGGCATATGTCCTTCATAGAGGCCCACTCAGTAGTGGTGAAGTGTGGACGGTGCAAATTGCGACTTGATTGCGCCTGATGCAGCTGATACTCCATTACTGCTGGCTGCTGCTCACACAACCGCTCCAACATATGTAACGTGGAATTCCACCTGGTGGGTACGTGTAACGCTGGTATTGTCTGTACTTTGTTTTCCAGCGTTACTCTGCATGTCTTTTGCATTAACCCTTTTGCTCCTTTCCCCTAACCAGCTGGGATACTGTTGTCTGTTACCTGTATGGATGCTGCTCAGTTCCCAGCTCTGCTGCGTGGCCGTACTTGCGTGAGTGTCTCCGCTGCGTTGCATGACCACCCGCATGTGCGGTCCCTGACCTGCTGCAGAAGCCATCCGTAGCTTGCAAAGTCCTCTGCAGTGATGCATGACTTACTACGTGTGTGGCAGCAGCTTCTGTCAGGTGCCTGGCCTGCTGTGAAGACCATCCGTAGGTTGCAAAGTCCTCTGCAGTGATGCATGACTTACTACGTGTGTGGCAGCAGCTTCTGTCAGGTGCCTGGCCTGCTGTGAAGACCATCCGTAGTTTGCAAAGTCCTCTGCAATGGTGCATGATTTACTACGTGTGTGGCAGCAGCCACTGTCAGTTGTTCCTCTGTAATGAGTTGTCTGGCTCTGCATAGGGGGCGCGGCCCACACCTGTCCTGCTTTTATGAGGATAGGGTGTATACTAGAATTACTGCTCCAGCCTATCGCTGTGAAGCAGCTCTTATATAAAGTTCCCCAGCCCTGATGGGCGTTGCCAGAGCTTCACATTATGTCTGCATTATGTTCCTGAACCTAGCCGTGTGTGTTGGTTTGCAGCTCCTGCTCTGAGTGAGATCAGCTCTGGAGAGCTGATTCCCTTTGTCCTGTCTTGTGTTCCTGCCTGGGGCTTAGTACCCAGATCGCCGTTCCTGGAGGCTGCATATCCAGGCCTGTTCCTGTTGTATCCTGTTTCCTGAATCCCTGATCCTGGATCTAACCCGGTACCTGAATGTCTGAACTGTGTCTTGTGTTTCCGCCTATGCTGGGGGCTGATTACCCAGATCGCCGTTCCTGGAGGCTGTATATCCAGGCCTGTTCCTGCTGTGTCTAATTACCTAAACCCCTGATCCTGGATCGCATCCTGTACCTGACTGTCTGAACTGTGTCCTCTGTGTTATGTTCCTGAAATCCTGCTGTGTCCAGAACCCTGTGCCAGTGACGGTGAATCCTTGCTATATAACCAGAGTTCATCTTGGAAGGAGGAGTCCGGTGTGTGCTGAGTTTCTGTTACTTTGCGCTCAGCTTCTGTGCAATCCCGGCCATCTACCGTTGTGCCTGGCGGGGCTTGCACCAGACCGCTGGGGTTCCTTTTCAGATCGATAATAGATGTCCGGATCCTATGCCTGATGACCATGGCTTGATGTCCGATGTCCGACGACCACTTCCAGATGTCCGGATCCTATCCTCCCTGCCTGATGTCCGGATCCTGCCTATCGTTGCCAGATGTCCGGAGCCTGCTGATCGGTGCCAGATGTCCGGAGTCCGATGCCTGTGTTCCAGTCCGTGTTCCTGTGATCCAATCCATGTTCCTGTCCGTGTTCCTGACCCCTGAGACCCAATCCGTGTTCCTGATGTTCCAATCCGTGTTCCCGATGTCCTGTCCGTGTTCCAGTGTCCCTGAGTTCCAGTCCGTGTTCCTGTGATCCAATCCATGTTCCTGTCCGTGTTCCTGACCCACTGAGACCCAATCCGTGTTCCTGATGTTCCAATCCGTGTTCCCGATGTCCTGTCCGTGTTCCAGTGTCCCTGAGATCCAGTCCGTGTTCCTGATGTTCCGATGTCCTGCCGGTTCCTCCTTGGTCTACCCTGTGATGACGTCTGTCCTGGGTCAGTGTCTGATGTTCTCCTGCTGAGCCTGTGCTACGCCTGAGGCCTGAGAGAGAGGCCGTCCTAGTATGCCCGTGCCAGATGACCCTGGACTTCATCAACCCGTGATGACCCCGCCATTGTCTGACGTTCGTCCTGGGCCGGTGTCTGATGTTCTCCTGCTGAGCCTGTGCTACGCCCGAGGCCTGAGAGTGAGGCCATACTAGTATGCCCGTGCCAGATGATCCTGGACTGCATCTACCTGTGATGACCCCGCCATCGTCTGAAGTCTGTCTGAGGTCGGTGTCTGATGTTCTCCTGATGAGCCTGTGCTACGCCTAAGGCCTGAGAGAGAGGCCGTCCAAGTATGCCCGTGCCAGATAACCCTGGACTGCATCTACCCGTGATGTCATCCAGCACTCGTCTGTGATCCTGAGTCGTGTACCCTTCTCTGATGTGCGGAATCGGGAGCCCGGTCTTATGTTCTGTTTATGTACTGTGTTTCTTTAAGTAAACTTTATGTTTCTTCTTACCTGAAGTTGTGCGGTGTTGTCTAGTCCTGCAGGTCGCCACCTTGCCCAATGCTCAGCTGCCACGGATCCCGGTCGCTGCCCTTCCCTAGTCCGGGCAGGCCCGGGTCTCCCTCCGTGGTCCAGTGGGTCCACATTCTCTTACCATCTGGGACCCATGCCTCACGTCGTCGTGGACTGGCGGCGTGGGAGCATTGGCTAGCTAGGCAAGCTATGCCATGTCCCGACGCCCCGCAGCCGTGGGAAGCGTTACAGAAAGCTCTGTCCATGGACTCCGCTGAGCATGTGTGGTCTGCAGGACTTTTCTCCAAGCTCCACCTGATCTACGAACTAGACTGCTTGGTCCCCACATGGTAAGTGGACTAGACTGCTCGATTCTCCGCTTGGTCAGCGGTTCGGACTTTTCGAGCTATGAACTCTGCTGCCATATTGTGAACTGTGGGACTTACCGCCAAACCCAAGTGAATTTTCTGGGGAATTTTTTTTTTACTTGGGTCTTCAGAAGAGGGGGCCTGAGGAGGGGGATACTGTAACGCTGGTATTGTCTGTACTTTGATTTCCAGCGTTACTCTGCATGTCTTTTGCATTAACCCTTTTGCTCCTTTCCCCCTAACCAGCTGGGATACTGTTGTCTGTTACCTGTATGGATGCTGCTCAGTTCCCAGCTCTGCTGCGTGGCCGTACTTGCGTGAGTGTCTCCGCTGCGTTGCATGACCACCCGCATGTGCGGTCCCTGACCTGCTGCAGAAGCCATCCGTAGCTTGCAAAGTCCTCTGCAGTGATGCATGACTTACTACGTGTGTGGCAGCAGCTTCTGTCAGGTGCCTGGCCTGCTGTGAAGACCATCCGTAGGTTGCAAAGTCCTCTGCAGTGATGCATGACTTACTACGTGTGTGGCAGCAGCTTCTGTCAGGCGCCTGGCCTGCTGTGAAGACCATCCGTAGTTTGCAAAGTCCTCTGCAATGGTGCATGATTTACTACGTGTGTGGCAGCAGCCACTGTCAGTTGTTCCTCTGTAATGAGTTGTCTGGCTCTGCATAGGGGGCGCGGCCCACACCTGTCCTGCTTTTATGAGGATTGGGTGTGTACTAGAATTACTGCTCCAGCCTATCGCTGTGAAGCAGCTCTTATATAAAGTTCCCCAGCCCTGATGGGCGTTGCCAGAGCTTCACATTATGTCTGCATTATGTTCCTGAACCTAGCCGTGTGTGTTGGTTTGCAGCTCCTGCTCTGAGTGAGATCAGCTCTGGAGAGCTGATTCCCTTTGTCCTGTCTTGTGTTTCTGCCTGGGGCTTAGTACCAGATCGCCGTTCCTGGAGGCTGCATATCCAGGCCTGTTCCTGTTGTATCCTGTTTCCTGAATCCCTGATCCTGGATCTAACCCGGTACCTGAATGTCTGAACTGTGTCTTGTGTTTCCGCCTATGCTGGGGGCTGATTACCCAGATCGCCGTTCCTGGAGGCTGTATATCCAGGCCTGTTCCTGCTGTGTCTAATTACCTGAACCCCTGATCCTGGATCGCATCCTGTACCTGACTGTCTGAACTGTGTCCTCTGTGTTATGTTCCTGAAATCCTGCTGTGTCCAGAACCCTGTGCCAGTGACTGTGAATCCTTGCTATATAACCAGAGTTCATCTTGGAAGGAGGAGTCCGGTGTGTGCTGAGTTTCTGTTACTCTGTGCTCAGCTTCTGTGCAATCCCCGGCCATCTCCCGTTGTGCCTGGCGGGGCTTGCACCAGACCACTGGGGTTCCTTTTCAGATCGATAATAGATGTCCGGATCCTATGCCTGATGACCATGGCTTGATGTCCGATGTCCGACGACCACTTCCAGATGTCCGGATCCTATCCTCCCTGCCTGATGTCCGGATCCTGCCTATCGTTGCCAGATGTCCGGAGCCTGCTGATCGGTGCCAGATGTCCGGAGTCCGATGCCTGTGTTCCAGTCCGTGTTCCTGTGATCCAATCCATGTTCCTGTCCGTGTTCCTGACCCCCTGAGACCCAATCCGTGTTCCTGATGTTCCAATCCGTGTTCCCGATGTCCTGTCCGTGTTCCAGTGTCCCTGAGTTCCAGTCCGTGTTCCTGTGATCCAATCCATGTTCCTGTCCGTGTTCCTGACCCCTGAGACCCAATCCGTGTTCCTGGTTTTCCAATCCGTGTTCCCGATGTCCTGTCCGTGTTCCAGTGTCCCTGAGATCCAGTCCGTGTTCCTGATGTTCCGATGTCCTGCCGGTTCCTCCTTGGTCTACCCTGTGATGACGTCTGTCCTGGGTCAGTGTCTGATGTTCTCCTGCTGAGCCTGTGCTACGCCTGAGGCCTGAGAGAGAGGCCGTCCTAGTATGCCCGTGCCAGATGACCCTGGACTTCATCAACCCGTGATGACCCCGCCATTGTCTGACGTTCGTCCTGGGCCGGTGTCTGATGTTCTCCTGCTGAGCCTGTGCTACGCCCGAGGCCTGAGAGTGAGGCCATACTAGTATGCCCGTGCCAGATGATCCTGGACTGCATCTACCTGTGATGACCCCGCCATCGTCTGAAGTCTGTCTGAGGTCGGTGTCTGATGTTCTCCTGCTGAGCCTGTGCTACGCCTAAGGCCTGAGAGAGAGGCCGTCCAAGTATGCCCGTGCCAGATAACCCTGGACTGCATCTACCCGTGATGTCCTCCAGCACTCGTCTGTGATCCTGAGTCGTGTACCCTTCTCTGATGTGCGGAATCGGGAGCCCGGTCTTATGTTCTGTTTATGTACTGTGTTTCTTTAAGTAAACTTTATGTTTCTTCTTACCTGAAGTTGTGCGGTGTTGTCTAGTCCTGCAGGTCGCCACCTTGCCCACATGCTCAGCTGCCACGGATCCCGGTCGCTGCCCTTCCCTTGTCCGGGCAGGCCCGGGTCTCCCTCCGTGGTCCAGTGGGTCCACATTCTCTTACCATCTGGGACCCATGCCTCACGTCGTCGTGGACTGGCGGCGTGGGAGCATTGGCTAGCTAGGCAAGCTATGCCATGTCCCGACGCCCCGCAGCCGTGGGAAGCGTTACAGTACGTCACATATGATGCGATGTTCAGGAAGGCGAAATCTGCGTTGCAGAGCTGCAATGCGCGATCTGGCCATGCTGGAACGTCGCAAGTGATCGCAATCTAGGCGGACCTTGTGCAGCAGTTCATCAAGATGTGGATATTCCCTCAAAAACTCTGCACGACCAAGTTGAGCACATGTGCCAGACATGGTATGTGAGTGAGGTTGCCAAGGCCCAGAGCTGCCACCAGATTTCGACCATTGTCACACACTACCAAGCCTGGCTGGAGATTCGCTGGCAAAAACCACACGTCGCTCTCCTGCTTGATGGCATTCCAGACCTCCTGCGCTGTGTGGCTTCGATTCCCCATTGAAATTAGTTTGAGGACGGCCTGTTGACGTTTGGCCACGGCTGTGCTCATATCGGTCGCAACAGGTAAGCGTTCACGGGTCCATGTGGAGGTAGACCGTGACGGCTCCTGCAGCGATGATTCTGAGGAACTGGAGTAGGAGGAGGAGTCAATGTGTACAGACTGGATTCCTGCAATCCTTGGAGTTGGCAGAACACGTACAGCGCCACTCGCAAGATCTGTACCTGGCTCCACAACATTGACCCAATGGGCAGTGAGGGAAAGGTATCGTCCCTGGCCATGGGTACTGGTCCACGCATCGGTGGTCAGGTGGACCTTGCTACTGACGGCGTTTAGTAGCGCATGTTTAATTTTTCCCTCAACATGCTTTTGCAGACCAGGGACGGCTTGCCTGCTGAAATAAAATCGGCTTGGCACATTGTATTGTGGGACTGCCAATGCCATTAAGTTCCGGAAACTCTCAGTCTCCACCAGCCTGAATGACAGCGTTTCAAGGGACAGGAGTTTTGCAATGCCACCATTCAGAGCCTGTGCTCGTGGATGGTTTGCCGAGTATGGCCGTCTTTTATCCCATGCCTGTGCTACCGATAGCTGTTTTGTGCCTCGGAGTGTGAGGATGACAGGGAACTTGCTGCTGTGGGTGGAATAACACTTTTGCTCTGGACAACAGTGACAGAGGTTCTTCCATGGCGATCCTGTGAGGAAGCCGAACCAGCTGTGTGTGAGCTGGAGGAAGAGGCTCCAACACGAGCTGAAGATGTAGGTGCTGCTGTAGGTTGGCCTACATCTCCAGTGTGTCTTTGTAACTCAACTATGTGCTTTGTCCACACATGTTTCCACATATTTGTGGTATTGAGGTTACTGACACTTTTACCTCTTTTTACTTTTTGCTTACACAGCTTGCATTTGACATAGCAAATATCATCTGCAAGTGTGTCAAAAAAGGACCACGCAGTGCAAGTCCTGGGAGCGCCCATTTTGACTTTTGTAAGAGAACTGCTCCGAACAGGTGCCAAACTGGAGGCTACAGGCAACCGAGTCTGCAGCCTACCTCTCCCTCCTGTTTGTAGCGTTGGGCCAATCTCTTCCTCAGAGCTGCTCCCACCACCTTCCTGTTCCTCATGCCATGTTGGGTCTTGGACCTCATCATCTCCACTACCCTCTTCCAACACCTGCTGCTGTTGGGTGGTCTGGACAGCACCATGCTCAACAGAAACTGGAACCTGAGTCTCATCATCATCAGATGCGTTCTGCGGTGTGCTGACCATCGGCACTGGCTCACCCGCCTCTTCAGATTCAGAGAGACACAGCTGTTGCGCATCACTGCATACTCCCTCTTCTTCAAATTGCAGAATGCTGCTTGGCTGGGTCCCTGTTTGCAAGCCAACAGATTCTGAGAACAGAAGCAGAGACTCAGCTGGCTCCAGTTCAGAACTCTCTGACTGCCTGGGCAATTTGACAGGCGGTGAAGAGACAGATGGTTGCTCAACAGTGTTGTGGTCCTGAGAGGAGGTGGAAGCAATTGAAGTCGATGCATTGGCTGCCATCCAACCAACAACGGCTTCAATTTGTTCTTCCCGCAGCAGGGGGTACTCCGACCTCCTACAAAAGTGCGCATAAAGGAACGCTCACGGGGAAAACTGGTGGATGCTGTGTCACTGGGGGCGGCAGCAGACACAGAATACCCACGTCCTCTCCCTGCTGAAACTCCACGGCCACGACCACGTGCCTTACTCCCTGCCTTCTTCATCTTGGTAGATTGATAAAGAAAGTCAGAAAAGTTATAAGGCCTAAGTGTGGTTATTACGCAGAGACTGCAGTGAACACTGCAGACAACTGTTCACTAGGTGTGAAAGGCTCCTTTGTGTACTTCTTTAGTGTTTGCAACCAATGTATTGGATACGGATGGAAGCACGTCACACTAATAGATTAGAGTTATTTTAAATAGAATGGAGCAGCACCAATTAGAGAAAAATGTCAAGGATGAGGCAGTGACACACGTTCAGCAGACTACAACCAGCAGTGGTTGAAGAACTAACTGGAGCGTGATCTGCACTCCAAAAATGAAAACCTCAGACTAGAGTGAACACTGCACACAACTGTTCACTATCTCTGAAAGGCTCCTTTGTGTACTTCTATAGTGTTTGCAACCAATGTATTGGATACGGATGGAAGCGCGTCACACTAATAGATTAGAGTTATTTTAAATAGAATGGAGCAGCACCAATTAGAGAAAAATGTCAAGGATGAGGCAGTGACACACGTTCAGCAGACTACAACCAGCAGTGGTTGAAGAACTAACTGGAGCGTGATCTGCACTCAAAAAATGAAAACCTCACAGACTACAGTGAACACTGCAGACAACTGTTCACTAGCTGTGAAAGGCCCCTTTGTGTACTTCTATAGTGTTTGCAACCAATGTATTGTATACGGATGGAAGCGCGTCACACTAATAGATTTGACTTTTTTGAAATAGAATGGAGCAGCACCAATTAGAGAAAAATGTCAAGGATGAGGCAGTGACACACGTTCAGCAGACTACAACCAGCAGTGGTTGAAGAACTAACTGGAGCGTGATCTGCACTCCAAAAATGAAAACCTCAGACTAGAGTGAACACTGCACACAACTGTTCACTATCTCTGAAAGGCTCCTTTCTGTACTTCTATAGTGTTTGCAACCAATGTATTGGATACGGATGGAAGCGCGTCACACTATAATTTCAATTGAATGGAGCAGGAAGAATTACACTAAAGAAAAAAAAAAAGAGTCTGTGAGTGACACGTGCAGATGCCTACAAACAGCGTTGGATGCAGAGCAAACTGCGCGTCACCTGCACTCTCACACACACACCTTGCACAGAGCTGTTAAAACAACACTGCAAAGCAAAAGGAAGCTTTACACAGCGGTTGGTAAACTAGCCTGCCTAAAGCACAGTACACAAAATCGCAATCTCTAACTGTCCCTCTCAGTCAGCAGAGCAGCGTTCTGTCCCTAACTGAATTCACAGCACAGTGACGCTAAAATGGCGGCGGCGCCTTTTATAGTGCATTCTGACATCATTTCAGCATCCAATCACAGCCATGCCATTAGTTAACATGACCGCAGCATTACAGGATGTGCCCACACTTCTTAGGATTCCTCATTGGCTGACTAAAATCACATTGCCTCTCAAAGAATTATGGGAACTTCCGATTCCGGTATACGATATATGGAAAATATCGGAACTAAGTATCGGAATTTCGATACAGCGAATATCGGCCGATACCCGATACTTGCGGTATCGGAATGCTCAACTCTAAGGCTGTGGTTCCACGGTCCGGAACCACAGCGCTTTGGACGGAGCGGAAATTCCGCTCCGTCTAAGCCCCGCCCCCTTTATGACGCGCGATCTTTCCGGAGGTGTTCAGGACACCTCCGGAACACCTCCGGAAAGAATGCAGGGCTACATAGCCCTGTGTTAAATTCTGTTGCGGCGACGCACCGTCGCCGCAATACGCGAGGACATGTGCTGTCTGAAAAGACGCGCCGCATGTCCGTTTACGCAGGTCTGCCACCTGCGTGTTGTTACGCATAGTGGAGACGGGATTTCTTGAAATCCCCTCCACTATGCTGTAACATCTGGACGCTGCGTGTTTGGCGCTGCGCCAACGCACAGCGCCAAACACGCAGCGTTTCCTGACCGTGGAAACTCACCCTAATGGGGAGGCAATGATAATGGGAAGGCAATGATGATGATATTAATGGGGAGGCAATGATAATGATGATGATGGGGAGGCAATGATAATGGGAAGGCAATGATGATGATGATATTAATGGGGAGGCAATGATGATGATAGGGAGGCAATGATGATGATGATGGGCAGGCAATGATGATGATGGGCAGGCAATGATGATGATGGGCAGGCAATAATGATGATAATGGGGAGTCTTTCCACAGCGCCCTTTCCTGAGCCGTAACAGTGCAGAACGCAGCACAGTGTAGAGGAGAGCTCCATATTTTGTATGGAGCATTATATGTGGTCCAGTATTCTGTATGGAGCATTATATTGGGTTCAGTATTCTGTATGGAGCATTATATTGGGTCCAGTATTCTGTATGAAGCATTATATGGGGGATGGTGGGGTGACATTCTGCATGGGGTATTATATGGGTGATGAGGGGGATACTATATGGTGCCAATAATATTGTATGGAGGACTGTACTGTCCAGTCTGTACTGTGTGCTGTGAGGATTTGGGGGTTTTTGAGCTATTGTACAATTTACAAAAGGTATCAGTCATGTAATGGAAGAAGAGAAGTGTTTGGCGTTGTGCTATACCCATATTTCTCTGCAGTATCTGTGCATCATGAATCGTGGTCTGTGTTAAAGGGGCCCACTGAGACTCTTTCTCCCGGGGCCCATAAAAACCTGTAGCCGGCCCTGACTCTGCAGATATGACATCTCAATGATTATCACTAGTGATGGGCAAGCATTAAAATGCTCTGGTGCGCGTTGCTCGGGTCGAGCAAATTGGAATACTCGGGTACTCAGACAGAACAACGAGCCCAATGTAAGTCTATGGGAGACCCGAGCATCCCCGCGATCCCCCCGGGGGTCATTTTAAGGTCTAAAAGCGTTGGAAAACTATGGAAACACTGCTCAAATGACACAGGGACATCATGGGGATCGCCCATGGAAGCATTCCTGACTCCTAGTTCACAGCTTTAAACAATATTGTCAGAGTTTCATGCCATTTTTACAGGTGCACCAAAAAACATACCAAAACGAAACCAAAATGGAATTTGGTGGGAAATATGTTAAGGTACATCCTTTCCAGGCTAATGACTTGTATATAAGGCAAAATAATTAACCCAAGAAAAAAATGTTCCTCCACCACTTGGGATATGTTCAGACGCAGCGTTTTTGAAGCGTTTTTCAACTTTAACATTGCTTTCAACCAAAACAAATGCATTCATTGGGAAATGTCATTGTAATATTTAACAACCCTAGCTGGCCATGTGGTGTGAGACACATAAGTAGACATATCTTGTTTCATTTATGAATGAGGGACTCTTAAAGTCACAGAGCCTATTTTTACAGGTGCATCAGGTGGCATTAAACTGCTTAAAGGGCCATTATTAATAGCAAGAGAAAAAAAAAGTGACCAACAGTTCATATATAATGCAAAAAATGCTTTTATTAAATATCAAAAAGAACACATAGACAAAGTGATAACACTTAAAGCGCACAATTGCAATAAGGGAATGAAAGGAACGCGGGTGTACTGCTCAAATATCAACGAGATTATATATATTAAGAATAACTGGTATAAAGGTACAAAATAATAAAAATATAATTCCCTCGGACATATATCTCAATTACCTGGCCTAACGCATCACAACGGCAAAGCAAATGGTCACCATAGATCATATATAGTAATCAAACATACCGATTGTAGATATTAGGTCATAAACCCAGTAAGAAATAGGATACACATACCGCTATGTGATGCAGAAAGCCACCCGGGAGGTAAGCAATGCTGGAGGGAAAGAGCAGGACACCACGCGTCACCCCCAAGGGCCATTATTAAACAGTGGGCGTCCTAAACTGTTACAGCCTATGCAGTGAGTGGATGGGCTGCCAAGAATTACGACGCACCCCAATACCCCTTTCACGAGATGTCCAGGAGGGTTTCCTGAAAAAATGTTGCATTGAATGCAAGGCCTGCCCTGCTACCAAGTCATGTGCACCCCAATAAGCCTTTGAACCAGGAAAATCCACTTCATATTATTCATTGAACTCCATCTGTTTTCTTATGCATTGACTGCAAGGCCTGTCCTGCTACAAGTCATATACCCCTAATAAGCCTTTGAACCAACATACTGGATGGCCACAAAATCCACTTCACATTATTCATTTTGTACTCCATTCTGTTTACTTATGCATTGACGGCAAGGCCTGCCCTGCTACCAAATCATATGCACCCCAATAAGCTTTTGAACCCAGGTACTGGATGGGCCAGGAAAATCCAGTTCACTTTATTCATTTTGTACTCCCATTCTGTTTTCTTATGCATTGACTGCAAGGCCTGCCCGGCTACCAAGTCATATGCACCCCAATAACACCAATTTCCACCTTGGAAGAAACCGGGAGGAGTGCCTCTTAACAAAAAATGTCCCATTAAAAAAGAGTGGGTCTCCTAGACTTGGAATGTCAATACACTTATTGTATGTGCTTGCAAACATTTCCCCTGTGGGGTACACCTTAACCTTTTTCAGAACAAGTCTTTTACGCACAGCCTAACCACCCACCCTTGTTAATAATGCGACACTGGCTGTAGCTGCACGGAACACATACACCCTTTTGATTTAGTGGCGGTGGATGATCAGACGTGGAGGAAGACCTGATTTAAAAAATGGCCCAATTTCTAGCAGCGGGTCTCATAGACTTGGAACCCCATACACTAAGTATATGGGCTGGCAAACATTTCCCCTTGGGGATGTACATATTTTTTGTATTTTGGTGATGGGCATCATAACACCCTTGCCAAAACATACAGTGGCCAGAGCATGACTGAATATGTTCACACTGGTGTTCAAGTGGTGGTGGACGGTGAGGATGAGGAGAAAAAGTAGAAGGACACCAAATAGCCAATATCAGGAAGCGTATATCCATGTTTGGTTGTGAAGAGGTGCATGAGAAGACACCTCCCAAAAAAACACTACATTGGAGTTAATGCTTCGCTGTAATCATTTGGTGGTGTCGAGAAGTCAGGCCCAATCCATCTCTTGTTCATTTTTATAAGAGTCAGTCTGTCTGCATTTTCCGTAGAAAGGCGAATGCGCTTATCTGTGATGATGCCACCAGCAGCACTAAAAACCCGCTCAGACAAAACGCTAGTGACAGGGCAGGCCAGGACCTCCAAGGCATAGAGAGCCAGCTCATGCCATGCATCCAGCTTGGATACTTAATAATTAAAAGGCACAGAGGAATCATGGAGGACGTTGGTACAATCAGCAAGGTACTCCCTCAGCATCTTAGAGAAGATTGCATTCCTTGTGAGATTACCCCCCGCCTCAATTCATGGGCGATGGGAGGGTCTTAGAAAACTCCCAGAACTTTGCCAGTGTTTCCCTGCCTCTGCTGGAGTGGACTTTTGTCTGTCTCGCCTGTCCTGCTTGGTTGGCCAACAAACTATTATCTCTGCCACCAGCGTTTTGAGATGGGAATTTTTTTTATAATTCTGCAACAATGGCCCTATGGTACTGCACCATTTTGGTACACCTGTCTGCCTCTGGAACAAGAGATTTAACGTTATCCTTGTACCATGGGTCTAAAAGTGTCACTAGCCAGTAATGACTGGTACCCAATATTTTGACAATACGAGGGTAACAGGAAAGGCAGCACAACATAAAGTCATCCATGCATGCCAGACTGGTAACAGGCAAGCCTTCCGTTTCCTCACCAACAGGATGCCTGACCAAGGTGTCCTCCTCCTCTTTCTCCTCCTCCCTGTCCTCAGGCCATCCACGTTGAACAGACGGTATGACAGTTGTGGTTATAGTCCTGTCTATAGAGCATGAAAGTAGCTCCTGTTCTTCCTCCTCCTCTTCCTCATTGTCTACCAATCCACGTTGGGAAGACACGAGGCTGGGCTGTGTGTAATCACCCTGTATGGTTCCCTGACCCATGTCATCGTGCTCCACCTGCAAGTAGAGAACTTTTCAGAATGCAGATGAGCGGGATGGTGACGCTAATTCTGGCTCGAATCGCAGATTCCTAAAGGCTTAAATGAACAATTAAATTTTACCAGTTATCTCTAATAAAAGTGTTCCCTGACAGATCCACCATACTACAAGTTTTTTCAGAGTATTAGATTCCTCTGTACACTTATTATTAGTGATTCATATTTATTATTTTTATTTAACTTTATGCTAGGATACATGGTTGTGCTCCATTGCGTTATGTGTTGGGGGGTTCTGAGACTTACCGGTTTGGATTATGTTAACATTGACATTTCAAAAGTCCCTAATTATTAAAATATAGGCAATACTTATCAGCCAGTGGTAGAAAACCCTACTCGTTTCCCCCTTCTCAAATTCTTAAGCGTTCATCAGGGGTCAGAAAATGGGGTCTGTTACCCCATGGCCGACAGATCAATGCAGTTTGCGGCGTGCTCCATGCGCGTGTGATGCCCTTATTTAAAGATCTTTGTACATGTTCATGTCCCCTTGATTATGTGGGAAAGACGAAGCGTGAGTTACGCAACCGCATTGGAGAACATTTGGGGGACATTAGACATAAGAGGGATACCCCCTGTTAGGGTCTGCGGAACGCACCAAATATATGATGTAAAGAGGTGCGTTCGCAGCCCGGGGTCCACCGTGCAGGCGGAGCCTGCTGCTAGTAAAATGGCACAAGAAGCGAACTCTGTTATCCCGCAGAGTCGCCAAAATAAACGCCGTAATGCGCTGTGGCAATATGTGCGAACTCTGTTATTCCACAGAACCGCTAGGAGGAGTGCCGCAGCGCTATATAGCGATGTGTGCGAACTCACTTAACACCACTGAGTCGCAAAATAAACACACTAGGGCGCTGTCTAGCGTTGAAAGCAAACCCTGTTACGTCACAGAGCCGCTGAGAAAAACTTCTGTGCCCTGTCAGGCACCCAGGTACACAGTTGACTGCTAAGCGAACATAGAACGTGATCATGCGCTAATGTCCTCGCGGGAGACACCCGCAATCTATGGCGTCTGAACACCAGGCCCTGAATACGGCAAACAAACTCCTCACCGGTTATGCCGGTAATCTAGGGCATCTAGGACACCGACCCTGACCAGCTAGCATACCAAACTCCTCACCGATTAAGTCGGTATTCTAGGGGCTTATTTCAGCCGGGCCCTAACCACACACACGCATGACCACACTGGCGCAAAGCATATGACGATTGATATTAGCACATGGCGGCCCAGCCATGCTACCCTTTTTTTAGTAACAGCTACAGGACCTGCCAGAAACAAGGACCAATGAAACTTGTTCCAGAACACCAGTAGTCACAGGACCTTCCTGGCGGACCAATAGCAGCTGCTGCAGTACCTGAGCATGTGACCCCTGATCTCCAATGAGAGATCTCACTCTGGGCATGCTCAGAAGGGGAAAACAAGGACTTTGTCCTAAAGATGTCTGCTCGCCGCTAACCAGTACTGGCCACAATAGCAGAGCCTGGAGGAGCAGCAGTAATCCTCTGCACACTGTTAGACTGGGCGAGATGCTGGGACCGACGTCTAAGCTGAGCAGGCTCCACTGCGGACGGAGATGAATTGGGACTTGTTTGAGACTACCCTTGTGCAGCAGCAGGAACTCGAACCCTAACATCCCCTTGCTCAATTTGGTACATGGGGGTGATGAGAAACAAATCTCCTTTTGCGTAATTGAGAGAGTTCAGCCTGCAGTAAGACAAGGGGATTGGGACAGGAAGATCCTACAGCGCGAAGCACGCTGGATCTTCTGGCTCGAATCGCAGAGTCCTAAAGGCTTAAATGAACAATTAAATTTTACCAGTTATCTCTAATAAAAGTGTTCCCTGACAGATCCACTATACTACAAGTTTTTTCAGAGGATTAGATTCCTCTGTACACTTATTATTAGTGATTCATATTTATTATTTTTATTTAACTTTATGCTAGGATACATGGTTGTGCTCCATTGCGTTATGTGTTGGGGGGTTCTGACACTAACCGGTTTGGGTTATGTTAACATTGACATTTCAAAAGTCCCTAATTATTAAAATATTGGCCGTGGGACTTAAAATTTTGTTTCCACTTATGGGCTTCTGTCACTAATTATACTTCTGAGCTGTGTAGCGCAAATTGTGTTCCATGAGGATCGCAAGCGGTCATGTGACTTTAAATCTTGTGTCCACTGATGGGCTTCCGTCACTTAGTAATTTTACTTCTGAGCTGTGGAGCGCAAATTGCGTTCCATGAAGATCGCAAGCGGTCATGTGACGGATAACCGGAAGCTCACTGTTATTGTCGAGGGCTCCCCTCCCATTTCCGGTCTGTGGAGCGCAAGATGTGTTCCATTTGGACTTCATGCTTGTAACAGGTAATCTTTAAATAAGGGCATCGCACGCGCATGGAGCACGCCGCACACTGCATTATTCTGTCGGCCATGGGGTAACAGACCCCATTTTCTGACCCCTGATGAACCCTTAAGAATTTGAGAAGGGGGAAACGCGTCAGATTTTCTACCACTGGCTGATAAGTATTGCCTATTATTCAAGTGCACACTTTTCCTGACTCTAGATATTGCCTATTATTTATGTGCACACTATTGGCTGATAAATATTGCCTATTATTTATGAGCACATTTTTCCTGATTCTAGATATATATGCAAAATAATGAGTCTGGGGCATTTTCAATATATGGTTTTGAGCTAGTCAGAGATATATCTCTTATGCGATCATATGTACCCCCTATATATTGCAATTTATGGTCATGTTCTATATACCTCCCTACCACTAATATCATTGCGGGGATTTAGCATTCGTATTCTGCATTGGCCTGAGGATAAAAGTGATATCAGTTCCTCTAAATTTGTGCAATATTGGGTATATAGGGTATAGGCTTGTTTAATGGATGGATGATTGTATCCAGTCCTGTTAATATACTCTCTGTGTGCCATATAATATATTATACTTCGTTCTGATATTACATCCTTGGTGGTGTTTCATTGTGGTTAAAGTGCTTAACTACCTATCTACCTGTCTGTAGACGTTTTTTTTTGTTGTTTTTTTGCAGTCTATCAGCAATATCTGATTACGAGATAAGGTTATTTTAAGGCTGCATTTTCTAAGAGACTGGTTTTGCAGCCTAATAGCATTTTTTATTATGAGATAAGTTCATATTAAGGCTGCTTTTGAGTGAAGTATTTGTTGCAGCATATTTCCTACGAGATAAGACTTGGGTTCAGCTGCATAAATTCTGATTTCAGGATACTTCGAGATAAGTTTACAGCATATAAGCACTTTTTTGGAGACTATCAAGGTCTCTTCACCAAGGTATTTTTCTGTAATGTATGTGGTACAGTTCATATAGCGTCTTGTGCTTGGGTGCGATGAAAATACATGAGACACAGGTTTGATATAGAAAGTCTTGTATTACTTCATACAAGTTGGCAAAAATAGTCACACAGTTTGCAGACACAGAAGCAGGAGACACAGCAGGCCAGAGTAATCTAAGCTCAGCAATCACTCTCCCAAACAGGTTCAGGATCTTCTTCTCTGTTACCGTAAGTCCATGCAAACGTGGGTCTTTCAAAGAGCAGGGTTCAGAGTCCACAAGTGCTTCAGAGTTCCTCAGTAGGAATAGCTGGAGTACAAGGTCCAAGGCTTTAGGAGTCAGGTCACAGGTTCACTGCAGGCTAGATTCTGAAGCACTGATTGCTCAGCTGTGGCTGCTTAAGAAGCAAAAGGAGAGAATCAGGGCGGGAACATGCAAGCTGGAAACTCCATTTTGACTGAGGGCAAGATAGCTGCAGCAAGACAGAAAGTAAAATGGCTGACGAACAAACTGAGTTTCAGGAACATGTACACAGAACCTTACATTACTCCCCCCTTAGGGACAACCTCCGGATGACCTCAGGCCAGGCTTGTGTGGGTACCTCTGATGAAACTGACGGAGCAAGCGAGGAGCATTAACGTTATTGACTGGTTCCCATGAGTTGTCCTCCACTGGGTAGCCCTGCCATTTAATCAGATATTGTAACTGATTTCTATACAACCTGGAATCTAAAATCCTTTCCACCACAAATTCTTCCTGACCATCGACTAGCACTGGGTCAGGGCAAGGAGAAGAACGTCCAGGAAACGTATTGGGTGTCGCAGCCTTTAGTAGGGATACATGAAAGACAGGGTGAATTCTCATAGTTCTGGGCAGTTGAAGACGACAAGCAACGGCACTTATAATTTTACTGATTTTATAGGGTCCAATGTACTTATGTCCCAACTTAGACAATGGAATCCTTAACTTAAGATTTCTGGTTGACAGCCAGACCAAGTCTCCTACCTTGAAAGCTGGTGCAGGTTTACGAAATTTATCTGCTGCTTTCTTGTACCTTTCCTGAGCCGATTCCAGATTCTCCTTTAGAAGATCCATATTCTTCTGTAAAGACGTGATTCTTTCAGCCACTGCTGGTAAAGGCGTTTCTATGGGAAATCGTGGTAGAATGTTAGGATGATAACCTAGATTAGAGTAAAAAGGAGACTGCTTAGTGGAGGCACTCTGAGAGTTGTTATACGAGAACTCAGCTAATGGAAGTAGATCCACCCAATCATCCTGTAGGTGGCAGATAAAGCAGCGGAGATACTGCTCCAGGGTTTGATTGGTTCGTTCGGTCTGTCCATTAGTCTGAGGATGAAAAGCAGAAGAAAGGTTTACTTTAATGTCCAATGCTGCACAGAAATTTTGCCAAAACCTAGAAGTGAATTGCACCCCTCGATCCGAAATAACCTCATCCGGTACTCCATGTAAGCGAAACACATCTTTAATCATCAAATCTGATGTCTGTTTTGCAGTGGGTAAGCCGACACAAGGGATAAAATGAGCTGCCTTTGTTAGACGGTCAACCACCACTAGAATGGTGTTCTTCCCTTGAGAGGTTGGTAACTCCACAATGAAGTCCATAGAAATGGATCCCCACGGGCGGGACGGGGTGGGAAGAGGCTGTAACAGACCAGTTGGTGAGGAGTGAGGTGTTTTGCATCTTGCACAGACTTCACATGAAGTGACATAGTTTAAAACATCCTTCCTGCAAGTGGGCCACCAAAAGAAACGAGAGAGAAATTCCTGTGTCTTTAGAACTCCTCTATGCCCAGCTATCTTGGAATCGTGAATGAGTTGCAATACTCTCAATCTGACTGTTTCAGGAATATACAGGCGTTGTCCCTGAATCCACACACCATTCTTAAAGACAAGACTTACGTCCCTTGGGGTTGTGCCAAAAAGGAATCCGCATGGTATTCTTCCTTGATGTCCTTAAGTAGGTCTTGATTATGAATTACTCCTAGGAATCTAGAGTCAGGAAGAATAGTCTTAGGAGGAGTAATTGGACGTGTCTCTGCTGAGTAAATCCTAGAGAGTGCATCAGCCTTTCCATTGCGCGATCCTGGTCTATAAGAAATGATAAAATTAAATTGGTTTAAGAAAAGATTCCAGCGAGCCTGGCGAGGAGTCAGGCACTTAGCCGACCTGATAAACTCAAGGTTACGATGGTCTGTCAGGACGACTATTTGCTGTGCAGCTCCCTGAAGAAGGTGTCTCCTTTCTTTGAAGGCGGCAATAATGGCCAACAACTCTCTATTGCCCACATCGTAGTTCCTCTCAGCCGAAGACAACTGCTGGGAAAAGAAGGCACAGGGATGCAAGACATTCTTCTCACCTGTTCTCTGAGAGAGTATAGCTCCAACGGCACAGTCTGAAGCATCCACCTCTATTATGAAGGCAAGCTCGGGGTTGGGATGTACTAGGATAGGTGCAGTGGTAAATTTATCTTTTAGACGGGAAAATGCTTCCTGGGCTTGGGGAGTCCAGGAGAACCTAGACTCTTTCCGGGTAAGTTGGGTGATAGGTGACACTACCTCAGAGAAATTTCTAATGAAACGTCTATAGAAGTTGGCAAACCCGATGAAGCGCTGTACCTCCTTCACATTTCTAGGACTTGGCCAATCCTTGATGGCTTGGGTTTTGCTTCCATCCATACTAATTCCTTGTGTAGACAGTACATACCCTAGAAATTGAATTTCGGTCCTATGGAATTCACACTTTTCAAGTTTGATGTAAAGATGTTTTTGTCTTAGACGTTCCAAGACCATTCTCACATGTCCATGATGTTCCTCTGTGGAGTTAGAAAAAATTAGAATATCATCCAAATAAATTACCACGAATGTATCTAGGAGATCCCTGAAGATGTCATTCATCAAGTGTTGGAAAGTGGCTGGGGCGGTACTCAGACCAAAAGGCATAACTAGATATTCAAACTGTCCATAGCGTGACCTGAATGCAGTCTTCCATTCATCCCCAGGTCTAATACGGACTAAGTTATAGGCCCCACGAAGATCTAGTTTAGAGAAAATTTTGGCATGTCGCACTCTCTCCAATAACTCAGGGATTAAAGGCAATGGATAACGGTTTCTAATAGTAACCTTATTGAGTTCCCTATAGTCTACGCATGGTCTCAGAGATCCATCTTTCTTCTTTACAAAGAAGATGGGTGCACCTGCAGGAGATGAAGAGGGGCGTATGAAGCCCTTGGCTAGATTTTCGTCTATGTAATCCTTTAAAGCCTTTAGCTCGGGCCCCGCCAGGGGGTAGATCTTACCAAAAGGTATCTCCGCTCCAGGCAATAATTCAATTGGACAATCATATGGACGGTGAGGAGGAAGCTGGTCAGCGTTCTTCTTGTCACATAAATCCACATAGTCCTGGTATACAGCTGGTAGTTCAGGGACTGACATGGTTCCTTTAGGAACAGAGCAAGCTGAAACTTTTGGACTCATCTGTTTCTCTGGAAAGTGTAATTCCTTGGTCTCCCAGTTAATGGTAGGATTCTGAGCCTGCAGCCATGGTAGCCCTAGAATAATGGGAAAGTGGGGAGAAGAGATAAGCATAAAGGACAGTTTCTCTTGATGATCTTTACCCATAAGAACCCTCAAAGGCTCTGTTTCCTGATCCACTGGTCCAGAGGTCAGCAGGGAGCCATCCACAGTTTCCATCTGTACTGGAGTAGCCTTCTTCACTGAACGTATCCCCTGTTTCAGAGCAAAGGAGACATCCATAAAATTTCCACTTGCCCCTGAGTCGATCATAGCAGAGCTAGACACCCAAGCTGAGTCAACCCAGAGTTTGATGGAAAGAAAGCAATGAGAATTGTTTTTCTTACAACTCAGCTGGGACAACCGCTGAGGAAACTTGAAAAATGGCAGCGTTTACACAGTCAACGTCCTCAGAGGTAACGGAGTTTAAGTCCGAGAAATCAAGATCTGTTGCTGCAGATCTCTCTGGAGCCTGAGGCTCGGACCTGACAGATCCCCTCTCGCAACACTCACAATGAATGAGTGCTGCAGTAGTCTTACGAGAACGGCTGGGGCAGTTTATAATGAAGTGCCCTGACTTACCACAATAGAAACATAGATTCTCCTTAAAACGATGTTCCTTGCGTGCATCACTAACCCGTCGTTGTAAAGAGTCTACCTGCATGGGTTCAGGTTCAGGTTCCCGTGTAATCCTACTCAAAGGTTCCTTAGCTGGAGAGGAAGGTAGGAAAAGGTTAGTGCGATTGCTTTCGAACCATTTCTCTTGCCTGCGTTCAGTCAGACGAGTATCAATACGGATGCAGTAGTTAATAAAGTCACCTAACGCAGTGGGAGGGTCGGCACGAGCAAGTTCATCCTTAATCAGTGGAGATAACCCCTTTCGAAAAATAGATTTTTTGGCGGAACTGTCCCAGGTGGTATCAAGGGCCCATCTCCTGAACTCCAAGGCATATTCAGCTACCGAGTGCTTACCTTGGCGCAAAGCTAACATGGCTGCTTCAGCTGTTGCACCTCGATTGGGGTCATCAAACACCTGCCCCATGGCTGAAATAAAAGCATCAAGGTGATTCAAACAATCATCCTCAGTCTCAATCAGAGGGTTTGCCCACATCAAAGCCTTGTTGGTAAGCAACATAATTATAGTAAGCACCTTAGATCGTTCAGTGGGAAATTGTGAAGCATGTGCAGAAAAAAAAAGATTGCATTGATTAATAAATCCCCTGAATTTCTCACGTTCACCGTCAAAACGAAAAGGGGCAACTTGGGAATCCCAGAACTCGGGGCTACTGCAGGGGCCTGGACTCGCTCTTCTAGAACCTCAATCCTGGCTCGCAAATCCTGGGCAGTCTATCCAAACACTTGCAAATTGTGATTAGTGAGGTCCTGTAGGCTTGAAAAACGGGTCTTTATATTCTGCAAATCTGCAAGGATATTATCAGTCACTCCGCAAAGTTCCTTTATGCGGGCCTCCATTTTCCAGATCTTTTAAGACAGGAGTACTGGAAGAAGAGGAGAGGAGAAAAAAAAAAACAATAGTGTTTACCTGTGGTAACACTGCAGAGAGAAAAAAAAATTAAGGGAACTGCTCACCTGGAATGGTTGTGAGAAGTCACAACCACTATCATCACAGAAAGTTCACCTGGACATCTGATATCCACAGTTACAGCAGACAAAAAAGAGAAAAGAAAAAAAAAAAAACAATAGTGTTTACCTGTGGTAACACTGCAGAAAAAAAAACACTTAAGGGAATTGCTCACCTGGAATGGTTGTGAGAAGTCACAACCACTGTCATCACAGAAAGTACAACCGGACATCCGATATCCACAGTTACAGCAGACACAGCCTTTCCAGACAAAGCAGACACTAACGTTTTGGCTTCAGAATCTTGTAATGTATGTGGTACAGTTCATATAGCGTCTTGTGCTTGGGTGCGATGAAAATACATGAGACACAGGTTTGATATAGAAAGTCTTGTATTACTTCATACAAGTTGGCAAAAATAGTCACACAGTTTGCAGACACAGAAGCAGGAGACACAGCAGGCCAGAGTAATCTAAGCTCAGCAATCACTCTCCACAACAGGTTCAGGATCTTCTTCTCTGTTACCGTAAGTCCATGCAAACGTGGGTCTTTCAAAGAGCAGGGTTCAGAGTCTACAAGTGCTTCAGAGTTCCTCAGTAGGAATAGCTGGAGTACAAGGTCCAAGGCTTTAGGAGTCAGGTCACAGGTTCACTGCAGGCTAGATTCTGAAGCACTGATTGCTCAGCTGTGGCTGCTTAAGAAGCAAAAGGAGAGAATCAGGGCGGGAACATGCAAGCTGGAAACTCCATTTTGACTGAGGGCAAGATAGCTGCAGCAAGACAGAAAGTAAAATGGCTGACGAACAAACTGAGTTTCAGGAACATGTACACAGAACCTTACATTTTCGGTGTTTTGTGTATGTGTGTGTTTTTTCTATGTATCCCTTTTATGCTTGAAGGGTGATATAGGGTATCCTTAGGGACACCGACGTTGAGCGGGGGCGCCATGTCGTCAACAACTAGGGTGCCAACCTCCGCGGTCAGGAAGGGAATCACTAGGGCCTATTAGGGTGATTGCATAAATAATTATTGAATATTTTGTTATTTTCCCTATATCCCCTTGTTCTATGTATATTTATGAGAATTTTAATCAATGAATTAAAAGGTATTTTTTAGGTTTTTTTTTTCTCTTTATGTTCTTTCTGTTTTTTTGCTAAGTTCTTATGGTCAGTAGGATCCTCTCTCCTCTGCCCCACATGTATTTTTTGAGTAATTACAAGCTTTCCAGTATTTTGTCATTCATGTGAATTTATTCGTTGCAAATCAAATTTTGGAGGAAAATTTGGTAAAGTGTTCAAATGCAAATTTCAAAACATCCGCTCATCTCTAATGCTCACTTTAGATTAAAAAAAGACAATGAGAATGTTTACAACTTTTTACATCCATTACTTAAAAAAACATATCTCGACCAAAACTGTGCCGCTAACTATAGACCTGTCTCTAATCTTCCCTTCATCTCTAAACTCCTGGAACTCCTGGACCACTCCTGTCTTATCCGCTATCTCTCAGATAACTCTCTTCTCGACTCTGTGCAATCCGGTTTCCGCTCTTTACACTCTACTGAAACTGCCCTTACTAAAGTCTCTAATAATCTACTAACTGCTAAATCTAATTGTCACTACTTGATGCTAATTCTCTTGGCTCTCTCTGCAGCATTTGACACTGTTGATCATCAGCTCCTCCTCACTATGCTCCGATTCATCTGCTTCAGGGACACCGTTCTCTCCTGGTTCTCCTCTTATCTCTCTGGCCGCTCCTTCACTGTATCTTTTCCTGGTTCCTCCTCTACTCATCTTCCCCTTACTGTTGGAGTTTCTCAAGGATCGGTTCTAGGCCCCCTTCTCCTCTCTTTGTATACTGCCCCTATTGGTCAAACAATCAGTAGATTTGGTTTCCAGTACCATCTCTATGCTGATGACACCCAATTATACACTTCTTCTCCTGATATCACGACTGCCTTTTTAGAAAAAAACAATGATTGTCTTACCGCTGTCTCTAACATCATGTCATCCGTCTATCTAAAACTGAACCTGTCAAAAACTGAGCTCCTTGTGTCTCTTCCCTCTACTAATGTACATATGCCTGACATTGCCATTTCTGTGTGTGGTTTCACTATTACTCCCCAGCAACACACCCATTGTCTTGGGGCCATACTTGATTCCGAGCTTTCATTCACCCCCACATCAGATCACTGGCTCGCTCTTGTTATCTGCACCTCAAAGACATTTCTAGAATTCGACCCTTTCTTACTTTTGACTCTGCAAAAACTCTTACTGTTTCTCTTATTCATTTTCATCTGGACTATTGTAACTCTTTACTAATCAGTCCTCCTCTTACCAAACTCACCCCTCTCCAATCTGTCTTCAATTCTGCAGCTAGGATAATATTCCTCACCAATCGTTACACCGATGCCTCTGCCTTGTGCCAGTCATTACATGGGTTACCCATCCACACCAGAATCCAGCACAAATTATTACCCTTAAGGGTATGCCACACTAAACGAGATTGCTAACGAGATCGTTAAAATACGTCACTATTTAGCGATCTCGTTAGTGACGTCGTTGTGTGTGGCATGTAGCAACGACGTGGCCCCTGCTGTGATCTCGTTGATCGTTCACTAGAGTTCTGGACCATATTTTGATCGTTGGCGTCCCGCTGGTGAGCCTGAATCGCTGTGTTTGGCACCTTTTGTGAACGATGTGCGACCTCGTTGACGACGCATTAGTCAGCGGCGCAGGCGGGACTTTGTTTTCTTTCGTTAACGCCCTTCAGCTCTGATTGGTGACCACAACATCACCTCAGCTATAATAACTGCGCCCCCATCCATTGTTTCCAGATGTCATGGGTGCATCGCCACGAGGATCGTCGCGATTGCACATTCTGACTTCTCGCAGCTGAGTTGCTGTTACTTTGTGTTTGGTAATGAGAGAGTTAATTTTACCTAGCTATTTGCTAAGACTAGGTCCAGCCTCGCCCGGCTGCTTTTGATTATGTTCTAATTAGCTTCCTTTATATCCCTGCCAGTCTGGGTGTTAGATGCCGGTGAAAGCATTCATGTAGTCTAGCAGACTGGATCGGTTCTGAGAATACTTAAGCTAAGAGCTCCTTAGTTGTTTTTACTCTTACAGCTTATAGTTTATCTCTGAGACCTTAGGTGTTCCTACTGTGTGTGAGTGTTGTATGTAAGACTTTATTTACTTTATTTCTTGTCTTTCTTGTATGTCTTTCTGTTCATTAACCGTTACCTGTTCATTCCCTTTGGTGGTAATCAGGGTCCTTCTTAGGACTAGATTACAGTTGGCAGGGATTGATAGGAGACAGGGTTTACGCTGGTGGCCTGGACCTCTGTACCTTTAACAGTACCTCCAGGTAGAGGGATTAGTTAGGACCCCAGTTTAGGGTCAGCATAGACCCCGGTCACCCTCTAGCCGGAGACAGTGTATAGTGGATTCCGTATTGACCCACTGGACATTGTCAGGTAATTATATGTTATCATATATCTATGCGCATGTTATATAGGATGTTGCCCTTTTGATATAGATTACTGACATCACATATATATATATCTGCTATACAGCGTGACATTTTCACCGGCCCTACTAAAGATTCTTCCCAGCTGTCATGGATCCAGTAGCCCAGCTGGCCCGGCAGTTGCAGGGGTTGTCCATGGAGTTTGCAGACATTAAGTCCAAGGTTTTGTCTCCCCGGAGCAAACCAGATCTGAACCTAAGGTTGCTCTCCCGGACAGGTTCACTGGTGGGCGGGACAAATTTTTTACTTTCCGGGAGGCATGTAAATTGTACTTTCGGCTGCGGCCTCGGTCATCTGGGAGTGAAGAGCAGAGGGTGGGAATTGTTATCTCGCTCTTACAAGGGGACCCTCAATCTTGGGCGTTCTCTATTCCTTCAGGCTCCCCAGATCTCCAGTCAGTGGATCGATTTTTTACTGCCCTGGGTCTGGTATATGATGATCCGGATCGAGTTTCCCTTGCTGAAACAAAGTTACGTAAAATACGGCAAGGAAATCGTCCAGCGGAGGAATATTCTTCTGAGTTCCGTAGATGGGCAACAGATACTCAGTGGAATGACCCAGCTCTTAGGAGCCAGTTTTGTCAAGGGTTGTCTGACAAATTAAAAGATGTGTTGGCTCAGTATGATTCTCCTCCATCACTGGAGGCTGCTATGGCCCTCGCTATTCGCATTGATAGACGAATTCGGGGAATACGCGAGGTAATTCCGCCTCCTGTGATGACTCCACCTACTACTAAAGTCCCTTATACTGAGGTTCCCCTGGTCTGTTCTGAGGAACCCATGCAGTTGGGAGGGACATCTTTTTGTAGGAGGGAATCGGCGGTGCGCCGCAAGACTAGAAGGTGTTTCTTTTGCGGGGGAGAGGGACATTTTGTTGGGGGGTGTCCATCCCGGGCCTCTTTGAGCAAAGGAGTTAACCTGGGAGTGTGTATTTCGTCCCCAAATCCCTCTCAGTTTCTCGTGCCTGCGGAGGTGGTGATTGGTACTAGAACTGAGAGGATTTCTGTTTTTCTTGATAGTGGGTCCGGGGCTAATCTGGTGGACGCTCGGTTTGCCCAGGTGCATGGTATGCAACTGAGTGTATTGGCCAAACCGGTCCCTATAGTCTCTATTGATTCTAGACCTCTCGGTCAAGGTAGCTTGGTACAAGCTGTTCATAACCTAGATCTTCGAGTAGGGGCAATACATAAAGAACAATTGTCTTGTTATGTGTTGGAGGGTCTACCTACTCCTATTGTGTTGGGACTTCCTTGGTTGGCTAAACATAACCCAGTGATTGATTGGCAATCCAGAAAGATAAGCCAGTGGGGTGAATTTTGCAGGAATAACTGCATGAGCACGGTCATCGGTGCGGTTGTGCCTAGGACTTTGTCTCCTTTTCTGGAGGACTTTGGGGAGATGTTCTCAGAGGAGGGGTGTAAAGAGTTACCTCCTCATCGCGCATATGACTGCTCAATAAAATTGCTTCCTGATGCCTTATCTCATAGTGTCCCAGGGGCCGGAAAGACGGATGGCCCGGTTCCTATCATGCAGGAGGGAGTGCTGAATGGTCTGAGTGCTATGGGGAACCGTTACAGGCGGAGGTCTGATAGGAGGAGAGTGTTTGGTCCGGACCTAGGTGTGAACGATCTGGTGTGGTTGTCTACCAAGAATATAAAAACTCAAGGTTCCCTCCTGGAAACTGGGTCCCAGGTTCATCGGTCCATACAGGATCAGTTCTATAGTTAATCCTGTGGCATTTCGTCTGGACCTCCCTCCTATGTTTAAAATCCACAATGTGTTCCACAAATCGTTGCTTAAAAGATACGTGGCGCCAGTTATACCGTCGCCTCTGCCTCCTCCGGTGGTGGTCAATGGTAGCTTGGAGTTTCAGGTGTTGAAGATCATTGACTCACGTCTGAATCGTCGGTCCCTTCAGTACCTGGTTCATTGGAAGGGGTATGGTCCTGAGGAGAGGACGTGGGTCCCTGCGTCGGAGGTTAACGCAGATCGATTGGTTCGGACCTTCCACACAACTTACCCGGGCAGAGCTGGCCCTGAGGGTCCGGAGGCCCCTCGTAGAAGGGGGGGTACTGTCATGGGTGCATCGCCACGAGGATCGTCGCGATTGCACATTCTGACTTCTCGCAGCTGAGTTGCTGTTACTTTGTGTTTGGTAATGAGAGAGTTAATTTTACCTAGCTATTTGCTAAGACTAGGTCCAGCCTCGCCCGGCTGCTTTTGATTATGTTCTAATTAGCTTCCTTTATATCCCTGCCAGTCTGGGTGTTAGATGCCGGTGAAAGCATTCATGTAGTCTAGCAGACTGGATCGGTTCTGAGAATACTTAAGCTAAGAGCTCCTTAGTTGTTTTTACTCTTACAGCTTATAGTTTATCTCTGAGACCTTAGGTGTTCCTACTGTGTGTGAGTGTTGTATGTAAGACTTTATTTACTTTATTTCTTGTCTTTCTTGTATGTCTTTCTGTTCATTAACCGTTACCTGTTCATTCCCTTTGGTGGTAATCAGGGTCCTTCTTAGGACTAGATTACAGTTGGCAGGGATTGATAGGAGACAGGGTTTACGCTGGTGGCCTGGACCTCTGTACCTTTAACAGTACCTCCAGGTAGAGGGATTAGTTAGGACCCCAGTTTAGGGTCAGCATAGACCCCGGTCACCCTCTAGCCGGAGACAGTGTATAACGGATTCCGTATTGACCCACTGGACATTGTCAGGTAATTCTATGTTATCATATATCTATGCGCATGTTATATAGGATGTTGCCCTTTTGATATAGATTACTGACATCACATATATATATATCTGCTATACAGAGTGACACCAGAGCACTTTGTGGAAGACTACAACGGTGCTTTGTGCGTTGTTGCGAGGATAGTATCGTGTGTCGGAGTTTTGCGATCCTGCTTGTGGCGCAGTGGTGGGTTTTGCGATCCTGTCTGAGTCGCTAGAGCACCATCTTCCCCATTATGACGTGGTCATCCAATCACAAAGCGGGAGAGCTGTGATAAATATCTATGAGATAAATAGTGACCACCAATCTGTGATGAGGGGCGTGCAAAAGGTTGCGCTCAGTCATGCCTATCGAGGTCGTGATCTTTCACAGTACATGCAGTGTGGTACGTCCCAATGACCGCCAAAGTCGTTGAAGAGATCGCTAACCGCTGATGCGTCGTTAATGAGATCGTCCAGTTTGGCCGCTACTAGCGACCTTAAAAAGATCACACCAACGATAGCGTCGTTATCGTGATTGTTAGCGGGATCGTTTAGTGTGGCAGTACCTTTACCCACAAAACAGTCCATGGCTCAGCACCACCCTACATCTCCCTCGTCTCAATCTACCACCCTACCGGTGCCCTCCATTCTGCTAATGACCTAAGGTTAACATCCTCAATTATCAGAACCTCCCACTCCCATCTCCAAGACTTTTCACGTGCTGCACCAATTCTTTGGAATGCACTACCCAGGTTAATATGATTAATCCCCAATCCCCACAGTTTTAAGAGTGCCCTAAAAACGCATTTGTTCAGACTGGCTTACCGTCTCAACGCATTAACCTAACTACCTCGGGTGGCCCACTCAAATTTTTTTTTACCATAACCAGGTTCCTCGCATCATGTTCTCACATGCATTATGCATTTAATAGCTCTCTGTGTCTGTATTGTTACATACTTAGGCTGATAACCGGTTCATGCAGCATTCATGCAACACACCCAGTTCTTACACTATGGCTGGTCCGAACAACGAAATCATTTGTTACCATCTACCTTTCGTGTCTCCACTTTTCCTCATAGATTGTAAGCTTGCGAGCAGGGCCCTCATTCCTCTTGGTATCTGTTGATCTCTGTGTTTATTGTTATGCTGTAATGTCTATTGTCTGTACAAGTCCCCTCTAAAATGTAAAGTGCTGTGAAATATGTCGGCGCTATAGAAATAAAATTATTATTATTATTTTACTGAGTGGTAAATCCTTGATCTATTGTATTTTGGAGAGATGGATACTTACAGATGTAGCCATGTTTATGTTAACCATGATGAAGTCGTTTGACTTCAGTAAATATCACAGAAAAAGGCAGCCTTTGTTCTGTCTCCACATGAGGCGAATGGAGGTGAAGTTGATTGGGGCTGGGAGAGTTTTCCTACCTTCCGCTTCTCATGCAGAGCAGACAGGACCAGTGCTGTTCAGCATCCGGAGAGCTGATGCACACCAGGGATTGTGAAGTCCAGACTTGTTTATTTGGAAATCTGGACATACAGCTTATGATTGGTACACAGTAACTTCTCCAGAAATGCAGGTGAAACGAGGTGCTAGAAGATGTAGCACCAAGTATGGTTGCAAGTGTGAGCAGCAAGAGAGTGTAGGTGGTGGTGGTCGTCAAAAACTGATGCCTTTCACAGCTCAGTACAAAGCGTGTCTCTCCCATAAAGAACTAAGGAAACAAATAGCTGCTAACAGGAAGAAGAAGCAGTGACCTCAGCACAGGAAGTGAAAGGCATGTACCAGAATTAATTAGTTACAGACTGCCACACAGAAAGGGCCACCAGGTGACAGCAGAGAGCATGCAAGAATAAATTATACACAGCATGGAAATAATACAATACATAAACCAGCCAAATGGAACAGCACACTCCTCGTCTGAAATTCCGTAAGGGATTTCACTATACTAGTGTTTTGAAATTGAAAGTCCAAAAACCTAGAAAAAAACAAACACATAAAAAATGCATGAAATGCAATAATAACTTCGGAACGAGGTAAATGAACATCTTTAAGTCAGTTCCTGAGGTAATCCAAAGGAAACCCATCTTTGTATCAGAGAAGCCGCACTAGGCCAAACTATCTCGAGACCCAACGGTAGTCCAATGGACGAAGTCCTAGTGCAGTGTTCTGCTCGTCTTAGAATCATAGAATCATAGAATCATAGAATAGTAGAGTTGGAAGGGACCTCCTGGGCCATCTGGTCCAACCCCCTGCTCAAAGCAGGATTCTCTAAATCATCCCAGACAGATGTCTGTCCAGGCTCTGTTTGAAGACTTCCATTGAAGGAGAACTCACCACCTCTCTTGGCAGCCTGTTCCACTCATTGATCACCCTAACTGTCAAAAAGTTTTTTTCTAATATCTAATCTGTGTCTCCTCCCATTCAGTTTCATCCCATTGCTTCTAGTCTTTCCTTGTGCAAATGAGAATAAAGATGATCCTTCTACAATGTGACAGCCCTTGAGATATTTGTAGACAGCTATTAAGTCTCCTCTCAGTCTTCTTTTTTGCAAGCTAAACATTCCCAAATCCTGCAACCTGAATCCTCTCTCTCTCTCTTCTCTAGTATTGGCTACCCCTCCTAGCTTTGTGTCATCAGCAAATTTGATCAGTTTACCCTCAATTCCTTCATCTAAATCATTGATAAAGATGTTGAACAATACAGGGCCCAAAACAGAGCCTTGTGGTACCCCACTTGATACATTCTTCCAACTGAATGTGCAGCCATTTACGACCACTCTTTGGGTCCGATCACTAAGCCAGTTATGAATCCACCTAACAGTTGCCTTGTCCATTCCATACTTAGTCATTTTTTCAATAAGGATTGTGTGAGATACTTTGTCAAATGCTTTGCTGAAGTCAAGATATACTATATCTACAGCATTTCCCTGATCCACCCAGTCAGTGATTCTGTCATAGAAGGAAATTAAGTTAGTCTGACATGACTTATTAGTTACAAACCCATGCTGACTCTGTTTAATCACTTCATTCTTATCCAGGTACTTGCATACATGTTCTTTAATAATTTGTTCAAAGATCTTTCCTGGTATAGAAGTCAGACTCACCGGCCTGTAGTTCCCTGGGTCCACCTTCTTCCCCTTTTTGAAGATAGGAACAACATTTGCTCTTCTCCAGTCTTCTGGGACTTCTCCTGTTCTCCAAGAATTTTCAAAGATTATGGACAGTGGTTCAAGAATTTCTTCTGCTATCTCCTTCAGTACTCTTGGGTGTAATTCATCTGGACCTGGAGACTTAAATTAATTTAGGTTAGCTAAGTGTTTCCTCACTGTCTTTCTGTTTATAGATATCCTGGATTCTTCTATTCCTTTAATAGGACAGTGAAGATCAGTTGATGTTACATTTCCTTTCTGAGAGAAAACAGATGCAAAATAGGAATTTAACAGTTCAGCCTTCTCAACATCCTGTCTTACCATTTCATGATTTTCATCCTGTAAAAATCCTATAGCATCTTTGACTTTTCTTTTACTTTTGACGTATCCCCAAAATCCTTTTTTGTTGCTTTTGATGTCACTTGCAAGCCTTAATTCATTGTCAGTCTTTATCCTATCGGAATGTCCGCGGTAGAGAGCGGTGTATGGCAGATGTGTCAACCATGACAGTCTTTGTCTCCATGTGAGTCATGATAAAATCTCGCAATGTGGACTAACCTTGCGATGGTCTTGACGAGTTTCATCCAGTTGGAGAAGCGTTCGAAGCGCTGGAAACCGAGGCTGGAGATTGGTTTAGGGTTCGTGGCCAGAGCACTGACCTCAGAGCGGACTTCTGGATCGTTATCCGGATCCTGGATGCTGAAGTCTTCCTGGACACGTTCTCTTCCTTTCTGTTCCAGCAGAAACTTCGAACCTGAAAGCCAAGAAGAGTTAGCAAAAGAACTTAAAGACATAGGTCTAGTGGCGTGGTCCGCTGGATTAAGCTCAGATTGGATATAGTGCCACTGCTCAGGCTTGGAAGACCTCCTTATTCTCTCGATGCGGTTACTGACGTAGACGTAGAAGCGCCTTGTTTGGTTGTGGATGTAACCTAAGATGACCTTACTGTCAGTGTAGTATTGTACGTCATCTATGTTGTCTAGCTCATGCTGTATAAAGTCTACGAGTTCTACCGCAAGCACAGTCCCACAGAGTTCGAGCCTGCGAATAGTGTGGTCAGGCTTGGGAGCCAACTTAGCCTTGCCGAAGACGAACCCAACGTGATCTTGATTGTCAGATCCCATCACCTTCAGATAGGCAATGGCTGCAATGGCCTCTGTGGATGCATCCGAGAACACATGGAGTTCTGTCCTAGTGCTAGCGGCAAGTGTGGTTCTGGCGTAGCATCTCATTATGTGGATTTCGTCCAAGGCACACAAGGACTGGTTCCAGGTTTCCCATTTTGGTTCCTTATCAGGAGAGAGTGGGGCATCCCAGTCTTTGACGGTTTCGGAAAGCTGTCTCAGAAGGGATTTACCTTGTATGGTAATTGGTGCTACGAATCCCAGTGGATCATATAAGTTGTTCACGTTTAGTGAATGGTTTGTCTGCACAGTTGATTTGAAACCCGAAGGTGTCGGCTGACAGGTTCCACCTCAGGCCTAAGCTTCTCTGCACAGGCAGACGGTCTGGTCCCAGGTTTATGTTCTTGAATCCTGGTGCGTGGTCACTTGACTCAAAGGCTCTCATGACAGCTGGGCTGTTTGAAGCAATTTTATGCAGTCTAAGTTTGGCTCGGTACAGCATACCTTGGGTCCTCTTAAGCAGGCCGCTTCTTCTGTGGGTAGAGATTTCAGTCCATCATCTACGTAGAAGTCTTTCTCTACAAAGTCTCTGGCATCTGTTCCATATTCGGACTATCCTTCCAATGCAGTTCTCCGCAGGCCATAGGTTGCCACAGCGGGCGAAGGGCTGTTAGCGAATACGTGCACCCTCATGCGATACTCCACCATCTCTTTGCTGGGGTCGTTGTCCTTGTGCCCCAAGAACCTGAGGAAATTCCTGTGATCCTCTCTGACTATGAAACAGTGGAACATCTGTTCAATGTCGGCAGTGATGGTGATGGGCTCTTTCCTGAACCTCATCAACACTCCTACTAGGTTGTTTGTTAGATTAGGGCCCGTAAGGAGGACGTCGTTGAGAGATATGCCTTGATGTTTGGAGCTTGATTCTGTCATGGTATAGGACATGGTTAATGTCCTGTCCATTATGGGTTAACTTTTGCCGGCCTCCTGGCATAGTATAGGACATGGTTAATGTCCTGTCCACTCAGGGTTAACTTTTGCTGGCCTCCCTTTGGATCTGGGAGTGTATTTATACCCAGTTCAGAGGAAGATTCTCTGTCAGCTATACTTTTGTTGTGACTGTGTGTCTGACCCCCTTGGTTTGTGTGTATACTGCTCTGCTTGTTTGATTCCCGTGTATGACCCGGTCTGTTTGCTCACTCTGCTCTCTGTCTCACGTTTTGCTAATATTGTCCTCTCCGGTTCTGACCTCCTGGCTTGGCTATCAATACTCCGTTACAGTTTTGTCCCTATTGTACTGTCTATTGCCCGCTCTGGTTTACTGATCTATTGCTACATTCTGACTATCCGTTCTGTCTAACCCTTTGGTACTGTTGTGTTATCTTGTGCTCTGATCTCGTCCTGTCCTGGTTTTCATCCCTGTCTTTGCCCCTTGGTAACTTTATCTCGTCGTTACCCTACTAGGAGTTTTCCTGCAGTTCCTAGATCTCTGGAGCTTAGGCCGTGCCCCTAGCAGTCACATGCTGCAGGTCCTGTTAGTCTGTAGTACACATCATTCATTACTGCTGTCCCGCTCCTCAGGTATCCTCGAGCACAGTTTGTTTTATTCAGGACACGTGCACTGGCTCAGTGAGCATGTGCAGTGCGGTGTTCCTGACAGATTCAAAGACAACTCTAATTTGCTTAGGCTTTCGTTGGTGATATACTCCGAATGAGGGTAGGTACCAGCACTCCTTATTTTCTTTTAAGGGAGGCGCTGGCTCGGCATGGTTATTATGGAATATTTTGCCAATAAAGGTGACAATGTGCTCTTTCATCTCCGGTTTGTTGCTTAGTGTGCGCTGGAGAGAGTTGAATCTGGACAACTCTTGTTCACGGTTGTTTGGGAGCCTTACCCTGGTAGCTCTGAAGGGTAGGGGAAAAACCTAGTGATTAATCTCATCCTTAAGGAACTCATTGTTCATTATCTTGACAAATTCCTTGTCTTCCATTGACGGGGCTACTTTGTTGTCATCCTTAGTGGTATGAAACACTGATCTTCCCAAGTCGTCTGCATAGAAAGAAGGGATTACATCAGGCTGCTGTACAGGATCTGGAGGCTTCTCTTTCACCTCATAGTGAAGAGGGCATGGTTTGCAGAAAGTAGTGCGTCCATCCCGGCGTATGTAGGTCTTAAAGGAATAGACTCCTGTTCGGTCCAAGCATACATTTCCTATGACTACCCACCCCAAGTCAAGTTTCTGGGCATAGGGGGCGTTGTCAGGACCATTACACTGTTGGCGGACCTTATGTATCCTTAAATTGTCTCTGCCAAGCAGAAGTAAGATTTCAGCGTCTGTGTCCATAGGTGGGATAACGCTGGTTAAGTGCCTTAAGTATAGATGGTGGAACGCAGCTTTCGGGGTAGGGATTTCATCCCTTTGGCCGGGTATTTGATCGCATTCGATTAATGCAGGTAGGGGTATTTCTATGCCTCCGTTGATAGGGGAAGCAATAAAACCTTGTGCCCTTCTACTGCTGGTCTCTATGCGACCCGAGAAGGTATTCAGAGTGTAGGGCATTGCTGGTCCCTGATACCAAAGGCTTCAAAGAACTTAGGTCCAGCTAGAGATTGATTGCTCTGGTCGTCAATGATGGCATACATTTTTACTGCCTTCTCTGGATGCCCTTCTGGATAAACTCTGATTAGGCATATCCTGGCACAGCATTAAGAACTTTGGTTCTCCCCACATACCTCATACCCACATACCTCTGAGCATGAGCAGGAGACAGCCGTGGTAGACTTGTCGTGGTTCTGTGGCTCCCCGCCATGGCTTGCTGCTGGACTAGGGGTCACTGCAACTGCTGGATTGCTGGTGGCTGAGGTTGGATGCAAGGTTGATGGGTGTTTGTCGCTATGACACTCTTCACACTTAATGGAAGATTTACAGTCCTTGGCCATGTGTTCTAATGAGGCGCAGCACTTGAAACATACCCCAAGTTTGCTGAGGATTTTCTTACGCTCCTGCATGGTTTTGGACCTGAAGCCTCTACATTTGTTCAATGAGTGTGTTTTTTTGTGAATGGGACACTCCCGTTTGAAAGATTTATCCCTCGACGGAAAAGTGTACTGCTTATCAGTGGGTACTGCATGTGGTGGCAGGTTAGTCTTCCTGACACTTACACTGTTCCTCAAGTCCTTACGTCTGTGTGTGATGCTTTCATACCTTGATGAGGATGTAGCTGTGTAGTGTGTTGGACTTCAGGAAGTCTAGACTAGGGTCATTCCTCATTTGGGCCTGTTCATCGACAAACTTGCAGAACTGAATGAATGGAGGAAAGGTGACATCATGTGACCCTTTGTACCTGGAGACGCACACTGCCCACTTCTCCTGCAAACTATGTGGCAACTTTGAGACGATTGCGTTCACCCCATGGGCAGTGTCCAGGTAGCACAGTCCAGACAGACGGGGGTCTCTTTTCGCAAGTTCCAGCTCCATAAGCAGATCACTTAAAGGGTATGCCACACTAAGCGAGATCGCTAGCGAGATCGCTAACGAGATTGCTACTGCGTTACCATTTATGACGCAGTAGCGATCTCGTTAGCGACTTAGCTGTGTGTGACATGTAGCAGCGATGTGGCCCCTGCTGAGATGTCGCTGATCGCTTATGAACGTTCTGAGCCGTTTTTTGGTCGCTGGTGTCCCGCTGGTGAGCCTGAATCGCTGAGTGTGACATCCTTTATGAACGACTTCACCAGCGTCGCAGGTGGGACTAGGTTTTCCCAATGACCACAGAGGTCGTTATACAGATCGCTGATGAGTTGTGTTTGGAATCACAGATCGCTGATGAGTTGTGTTTGGAATCTAACTAGTTATCACATAGCGATCGCACTAACGATCTTGCCAGGTCGTGTCGTTGTCGTGATCACTGGTGCGATCGCTAAGTGTGGCAGTGCCTTTAGTCCAGAAGTTTGTGGGCTTCCTTAAGATTGATCCTTGGAACATTCTGCAGTCTCTTAAATAGGGACTTTTCTATGGCTTTAGCGCAGCCAGACCTGCTTCAGCTTGTCCCACATAGACGGTAATAAGACTCTTGATACGGTTTGTGGATTCTGGACCTAACCATTTGACCATGAGGTCGAGCTCCTGCTCCGCAGATAGGTTGAGGTCAGCCTTGAAGGTCGCTTTCGCGGCTCTGTAGTTCTCTGCACGTTCGAATTTTGAGAGACTGGTGTTGATTAGCTCTCTGCTCACCATGAACCTTGCAAACTCGGACATTTCTGATCCTTCACTCCTTGTTACCGTGTTAGCTTGTGGTGCCCCTTGGGCGTAAAGGCTGTGTGGCATGGAAGGGTGAATTGTTCCCGGGTAAAATGATGTTGCTGCAGGATTGAGCTGTGGTGGCTTAATCTCTGGATATTCTGATGACTGCTGCTTGAACTGTGGAGGCGGGCTGGAGTGAGCCTTGTGGTCGTCTTGTGGTGATGACTGCTCCTGAGCGGATGCATCATGGCGTTTATCTTGGGTTTCTGCCGAGGCTGTTGGTGCCACTGGCACCGTAAGTTGGGTCGACTTGGGCGTTTCCACAATGTTGGGTTGAATGTCGCTGGAGAAGGTGTGCGCTGCAGATATCTGTTTCTGCACGTAGTTGCTGGTACAAACAGCTGGGTCATCTTCTTCCTGTGGTGGTAGGCAAATCGGTTCGAGGTTTTGCTTCAATGCTTGCTCAAGCATTTTTACTTTGGCTAGCGCGATTTCTTCCTCCATTTGTGTTTGAAGAATCTTTGCTTGAGCCTCTGCTTCTGCCTCTGCTTGCTTGGCTTCTGCCTCTGATTTCTTGGCTTCTGCCTCTGCTTCAGATTTCTTGGCCTCTGCTTCTGCTTTCTTGGCTTCTGCCTCTGCTTCAGCTTTCTTGGCTACTGCCTCTGCTTCTGCTTTCTTGGCTACTGCCTCTGCTTCTGCTTTCTTGGCTACTGCCTCTGCTTATGCTTTCTTTTCTGTAAAGGAACGTCTTAGTTTGGATCTCTCTGCATTTAAGCGGGCCTCTAGAATTCTATCGCTGAGGGCTGAAGTTCTTGAGCAGGATGATTTGTACGACCGATAAGAGAGTCTGGAAGAGCCTGACCTGTGGGATCTTGATTCTTGCATATGAGCAATTTTTGAGCTCCGCTTTATCTTTGGCGTCTTGCACGGCGGCGTTCCTTTCTCTGTCTGTGGAATCTACTTTGCATAACTCTGATGAGGCTTCATCAATATTACAGTCTTTTAGGAAGGCGGCATACTTTGCGGACAGTCTCTTGTATCTACCATGGGCCGTTTCTAGCCATCTTATAGTATCCTGTAAACTCACTGCATCATCTTTGTGGCATTGGACGCTTGACATGAGGGAGGTAACTCGCTCCCATAGGTCGTCCAGGTTGTCATTGTACTCATCCTTCGTATTGTGATCATTTTCGACAGCTTTTATGGTTGGTTTGACAGAGCGTTTTTGTCGAACGACTTGGTCTCCTGGAAGCGTGGGTTCTGCTTCCTGGTCTTCATGATGGGCAGTGTCAGGTTGTATTTGCTCTGTTTCAGCAGTGGGAGACTGTGCAGGGTCTTTTTCGGCCATTTTGATTTAAGGTGCGCTGTCTTTTTAAGAAACTGAACTTTTGAATTGGGGGCAGGAAATCGCAGTGCAGCTTAGTTAAGACGTCCTGATAAGATTCCCAAGGTGTTTTTAGAGAATTGTGGAGTTTTACAGTCTGACAATCTGCATCGATGTAGTATAACATACAGAGAGTCTCTATGCACAATGCGGTCTGGGGTGACGCTGCAGACAGTTTATTAGCAGAGCAGGGCTGCAGTATGTGAGCAGGCAGAACGCGGGATGCGTGAATAGGGATATAAGGCCGGGATCACACATGCGAGAAACACGGCTGAGTCTCGCATGTGAAATCCCAGCTCTGGCGCCGGCACTCGGGAGTGGAGTGTGCGGCTGCATGTAGTTATATGCAGCCGCTCGCTCCACTCCTGAGTGCCGGCGCCAGAGCTGGGATTTCACATGCGAGACTCAGCCGTGTTTCTCGCATGTGTGATCCCGGCCTAAGGCCGGAGTCACACTGGCGACAAAATCGGACGACTGCAATGCGATGAAATATCGCATTGCAGTCGGACCTATGTTAATCTATGGAGCAGCTCCCAGTATCCGATTTTTTGTGGTCCGTTTTAAACGTCCGTGTACAATCGCAGCATGCTGCGATTGTCACCGATTGTCGGTCGACAATCGCCAATGCAAGTCTATGGGAGCGATGAAAAATCGGATTACAAACGGACCACACTGTGTGACTTGCGATGAAATCGCATCGGTGTCCTTTAGAAAAGCCGGCAATTCATCCCCGGCTATACTGTAAAATCACACTGACAGCTTTAATAAAGACAAGAAAGAATAGATATATACACATAGAACACATATATATATATAACATGTCATTGTGACATGTACATATACATATATTTATAGTTCCTAGACTTCTACATACTGTAATAGCCGCTAATTCAATTGCCGGGTTTTGTGAAATCACAGAAGCCGACATGAAATGATACATTGTTTCCACACATTTAACCATGTAATTTCATGTATTTTTATATATGTTTGAAACATACAATTACATGAGTGTATTTGTGCAAAATTTCAGACATGTAGGGGTTAATTAAAGGTGTAATTTCGTTGAAAAAAAATGCGTGGGCTCCCGCTGTATTTTCTCCACCAGACAGACAAAGCAAAGCGAGTGGGGGCAGATAATAATAGCCTAGGGAGGGTACATTTTTTTTGTGCCCCCCCTGGCTACTAACATCTGCCCCCAGACACCCCAGAAAGGGCAAATCTATAATTAGATTCGCCCTTTCTGGCACTTTGCCCGTCTATTCCCATTGCCCTGTAGCGGTGGCGAATGGGTTAATAATCTCACCTTACTGTCACCTTGCAATTGAAAGGTGACCTTAAGGCAGGTTAATAATTGATAGCTGTCAATTAGACAACTATCAATTATTAATCCTATTGAAGTAAATAAAAAAACACACACACTTTAAGAATAAATAATTTTAATGAAATAAAAACACACATTTTTTTGACCATATTTTATTTTACACTTAATCCGTGCGAAGCCATTGATCTCCTAAAATAAAGAAAAAAAAATAAAACAACATTATTCTTACCTATTCTGCCGATCTGTCACGTCCCACGCTGTAATCCTTCACAAAGGGTTAACTAGCTTTGAGCCAAGCAGTGCAAGTAATCCTGCATGCTCAGCTCAAAGCTCATGAATGAATAAGTTCCTCTCCTGGCGACAGGAGAGGATGTGTTTCATGAATGAAGCTTAATTGATTGTGTCCACTTTCCCTTTAGGTCAGGTCACTAAAGTTAAATTGGCAATAAATCAATTAAGCTCCATTCATGAATCTATTCCTCTACTTTCGCTGGGAGAGGAACTTATTCATTCAGGGGAATACAGGTCTGAGACAGCATTATTAGCTCTCTGCGACCTGTAACCTGTTAACCCTTTCTGATGGATTACACCGTGGGACCTGACTGTACATCGGATTGGTAAGAATCATTTTGCTTTTTTATTTTATTTTTATTACAGGAAATGGTTTTAGCAGGAAAATAAAATATGGTCAAAAACTGTGTGATTATTTAATTAAACTTATTTTTTATTAAACTGTGTGTGTTTGATTTTTCTTTCATACAATAGGATTAATAATTGATAGTTGTCTAATTGACAGCTATCAATTATTAACCTGCCTTAAGGTTACCTTTCAATACTAAGGTGACAGTAAGGTGAGATTAACCCATTCGCCACCGCTACAGGGCAATGGGAATAGACGGGCAAAGTGCCAGAAAGGGCGAATCTAATTATAGATTTGCCCTTTCTGAGGTGTCTGGGGGCAGATGTTAGTAGCCAGGGGGGGCACAAAAAAAATTTACCCTCCCTAGGCTATTATTATCTGCCCCCACTCGCTTTGCTTTGTCTGTCTGGTGGAGAAAATACAGCGGGAGCCCACGCATTTTTTTTTCAACGAATTTACACCTTTAATTAACCCCTACATGTCTGAAATTTAGCACACATATACTCATGTAATTGTATGTTTCAAACATATATAAAAATACATGAAATTACATGGTTAAATGTGTGGAAACAATGTATCATTTCATGTCGGCTTCTGTGATTTCACTGAAGCCGGCAATTGAATTAGCGGCTATAACAGTATGTAGAAGTGTAAGAATTATAAATATATGTATATATATATGTCACAATGACATATATATATATATATATATATATATATATATATATATGTGCTCTATGTGTATATATCTATTCTTTCTTTTGGCATTTAAATACTATTCTTTTGGATCCATTATATGTCTGTTTTGCAAGCCTGAAAATCTCGCAAGTCGGATGAAAATCGGATGTTACAAGGTACACACACATGCGATTAAATCGCATCTTTGAAGGAAAATCGGATGCCAGAAGGATGTGTGATGTTTTTATTTTGATCCGATTGTCGACCGTCTAAAACGGACTGATTTTTTGTGGTTGTGTGTGACTCCGGCCTAAGGGTAATTCTGGCTGGGCTTTAAGGCAGTTTTCGACTGTTCTGTCCCCACATGAGGCGAATGGAGGTGAAGTTGATTGGGGCTGGGAGAGTTTTCCTACCTTCCGCTTCCTCATGCAGAGCAGACAGACCAATTCTTTTCAGCGTCCGGAGAGATGATGCACACCAGGGATTGTGAAGTCCAGACTTGTTTATTTGGAAAGCTGGACATACAGCTTATGATTGGTATACAGTAACTTCTCCAGAAATGCAGGTGAAACGAGGTGCTGGAAGATGTAGCACCAAGGTTGGTTGCAAGTGTGAGCAGCAAGAGAGTGTAGGTGGTGGTGGTGGTCGAAAACTGATGCCTTTCACAGCTCAGTGCAAAGCGTGTTTCTCCCATAAAGAACTAGAAAACAAATGGCTGCTAACAGGAAGAAGACAGTGACCTCAGCACAGGAAGTGAAAGGCATGTACCAGAATTAATTAGTTACAGGCTGACACACAGAAAGGGCCACCAGGTGACAGCAGAGAGCATGCAAGAATAGATTATACACAGCATGGAAATAACACAATACATAAACTAGCCAAATGGAACCGCACAGCCTTATTTACCAATACAATATTAACCCCTTCATGACCGGTTTTGCATTTTCGTTTTTGGCTCCCCTTATTCTCAGAGCCATAACTTTTTTATTTTTCCATCAATATGGCTGTATGAGGGCTTGGTTTTTGCGGGCCAAGTTGTACTTTTGAACTACACCATTGGTTTTGTGTACTAGAAAACTGGAAAAAATGTCAAGTGTGGTGAAATTGCTCTTGTTTTTTGTTTGGCTGTTTTACTAGGTTCACGAAATGCTAAAAGTGACCTGCCATTATGATTTTCCAGGTCATTACGAGTTCATAGACAACAAACATGTCTAGGTTGTTTTTTATCTAAGTGGTGAAAAAAAATTAAAAACTTTGTTAAAAAAATGACCATTTTCCAATACCTGTAGCGTCTCCATTTTTCGTGATCTCGGGTCGGGTGAGGGCTTATTTTTTGCGTGCCGAGCTGATGATTTTAATAATAGCATTTTGGTGGAGATACAATCTTTTGATCGCCTGTTATTGCATTTTAATGCAATGTCGCGGCGACCAAAAAAAGTACTATATTTTTCGTACTATGAGACCCACCGGACCATAAGACGCACCCCGAATTTTCAGAAGGAAAATGGGGAAAAAAACGTAATGCGTCAAATGGAGGTCCGTCTTACAGTCTTGAATTCATCTTACCCGGGGGTTTTGCATCTCTGGTGGCAGCAGGAGTCGGGTGATTCTTCCAATGGTCTGAAGCTGCATGGCGATAATCTTGCTCCAATCCCAGCCTGGTGTGGCAGTGCTCGGTGGTGTGGGGGGCTCTGGCGACATTTTCTGATGTCCGATGTTGCAGGAAAATGATGATGCGGTGGTGCTTTGTGGTGTCGGGGGCTCCAGTGACATTTTCTGAAAGCCCGGAGCCCCCCACACTTCTCTTGCCTCAATGCTGTGGCATGCGCAGATTGAGATCTCGGCAACGAGATTTCGCACCGAGATCTCAGGAGACGAGATCTTGGAGATCTCAATCTGTGCATGCGCCGCCTCCGGCGGCCATTTTCCCGGAGGCCAGATTGATTCCCCAGGCGCAGATTGAGATCTGAGGAGACGGGATCTCGGAGTGGAGATCTCAAGCTGTGCATGCACCGCCTCTGGCGCCATTTTCCCGGCCACAGCGTCAAGGCAATAGAAGAGCGGGGGCTTTCAGAAAATGTCGCTGGGGCCCCGCCACCACCAAGCACTGCCCCACCATCATCAACCTGCAGCATCGGACATCAGAAAATACCGCCAGAGCCCCAGCACCGCCCAGCACCGGCCGCACTGCCATCTCCCTGCACTGTAGGACCAGGACCACCGGAAGAATTGCCCGACTCCTGAAGCCACCATGCTAAGTGTAAGTACCATAGATTCTGACTATAAGATGCAGTCATGTTTTCCACCAAAATTTTTTGGGAAAAAAGTGTGTCTTATAGTCTGAAAAATACGGTAATTCTGGCGTTTTAACTTTTTTCTCACTACGCCATTTAGCGATCAGGTTACTACTTTTTTTATTGATAGATCTGGCGATTCTGAACTTATTGATACCAAATATGTGTATGTTTGATTTTTTTTTATTGTTTTATTTTGAATGAGATGAAAGGAGGTGATTTGAACTTTTATATATTTTTAAAAAGTATTTTACTTTTGGCATGCTTCAATAGTCTCCATTGGAGACTAGTAGAAGCCATGACCCAATCGGCTCTGCTACATACAGACTCTATGTAGTAGAAATACTCACTTGCTATGAGCGCCGACCCCCGGGTGGCGCTCACAGCAAGTCGGCAGTGACAACCATAGAGTTCTCCAGGAGACCTCTGGTTGTCATGCCAACCCACCGGTGACCCACAATCAAGAGACGGGGGTCACTGGTGGGCAGATGTCCGGCTCGAGGGCCAGAAACAAGAGTTAAATGTCGCTGTCAAAGTTTGACTGCAGCATTTAATGGGTTAATAGCCACAGGTGGTTAGCGATTTCACCCTTGACTATTCCAGGCACATTACAGCTGTTCAAAACAGCTAACATGTCCCAGCAAATATGTGGGCTAACCGCCGGAGCCCACATCAAATGGAGCGAGTCTGACATCGGCGTAAATTTACGCACAATGTCGGAAAGGGGTTAATGTCCTACTGGATGCCGCAGGCATCCATGATATAAGCAAAGGCAGCACAGGGACAAATTACTGAAGTAACAGACAATTACACACCTACCGTTCATGTAAGTGCACTGTACAAGGATTGGGGAATTTGAGGGTCTAGTCCTGTGGGATGCACTTATATAGTGCTGTGTGCCCCCCTAATCTTATAGTATTGGCATCACCAGAGGCTGTAAGCCAGATACTGTACACTGCTCTTATTTGTGTGAGTGGTGCCCCATACATGCCTTATCCATGTGCATTTATAATTCTAACCAACCACCCCTTCCATAAATGATAGTTGTGGTTGTTCATCAGCATTTGGTAACTGTGCTCCCTCAGTTTTATTAGTAAGTTAGATTGTCTACACCAGGGTTCCCCAACTCCAGTCCTCAAGGCCCACTAACAGGTCATGTTTTCAGGATTTCCTTAGTATTGCCCAGGTGATAATTGCATCTCCTGTGCAATACAAAAGAAATCCTGAAAACATGACCTGTTGGTGGACCTTGAGGACTGGAGTTGGGGAACCCTGGTCTATACTAGTTGCATAACGTGGAAAAATATATCCTCTGCTCTCCCACAGATAGATGATTTTGGGGGAGAAAAGGGTCAAGCAGTTTGAATCACGGGCTTATCTACAGTATTCTGTAATGCTGTAGATAAGCCCCCGATGTTACCTGAAAGAGAAGAAAAACAATTTAGATTATACTCACTGTGGGGCGGTACGGCTTCCAATTCGGTCCGGAGGGAGTCGCGGTCCGATCCGGCGCCTCCCATCTTTTAGCGATGATGTCCTCTTCCAGTCACAGCTCTGGTGCAGGCGCACAGCTCTGCCTTGTTGAGGGCAGAGCAGAGTACTGAAGTGCGCAGGCACCGGGAAAGGTCAGAGAGGTCCGGCGCCTGCGACGGGAAGCAAAAGAGAGGACGTCATCGCTAGAAGATGGGAGGTGCCAGACCGGACAGCGACTTCCTCAGCCCCGAATCGGACGCCGTACCGCCCTTCGGTGAGTATAATCTAAATTGTTTTTCTTCTCTTCCAGGTAACATTAGGGGCTTATCGACAGCATTCTGTAATGCTGTCGATAAGCCCCTGATGGCGGTGGCCGCATCTCATAGTTGAAAAATGGGGTGACAGATTCCCTTTAATCTGTCCAATGCTGCTCTCAATCTCTGACAGCCACATTGACAGTCCACCGGCAGGGAGGCATGCTATTTTATACACCCATTGGTGATCTAATGATGTATATGATCATGGGGTGTCGATGGTTTGCCAAGATAGCCAGGAGTCAAGAAGACTTCCATGCCTGGCTACAGTGAAAGTCAACTTGTGGCTGGAATTCGTAGGAGACCGTGATTTTTGCAATATATAGCAGTATTGTTGCATTGTTGTATATATATATATATATATATATATATATATATACACAGTACAGACCAAAAGTTTGGACACACCTTCTCATTCAAAGATTTTTCTGTATTTTCATGACTGAAAATTGTAGAATCACACTGAAGGCATCAAAACTATGAAGTAACACATGTGGAGTTATACAATACACTTTACAAAAAAGTGTGAAACAACTGAAAATATGTCTTATATTCGAGATTCTTCAAAGTAGCCACCTTTTGTTTTGATTACTGCTTTGCACGCAGAAAAAGTGAACGGATGGACACTACATGCCTGATTCCCACCATGAAGCATGGAGGAGGTGGTGTGATGTGTGGGGGTGCTTTGCTGGTGACACTGTTGGGGATTTATTCAAAATTGAAGGCATACTGAACCAGCATGGCTTCCACAGCACCTTGCAGCGGCATGCTATTCCATCCGGTTTGCGTTTAGTTGGACCATCATTTATTTTTCAACAGGACAATGACCCGAAACACACCTCCAGACTGTGTAAGAGCTATTTGACCAAGAAGGAGAGTGATGGGATGCTACGCCAGATGACCTGGCCTCCACAGTCACCAGACCTGAACCCAATCGAGATGGTTTGAGGTGTGCTGGACCGCTCACTGCTTCAATTTTGAATAAATCCCCAACAGTGTCACCAGCAAAGCACCCCCACACCATCACACCACCTCCTCCATGCTTGACGGTGGGAACCAGGCATGTAGAGTCCATCCGTTCACCTTTTCTGCGTGCAAAGCAGTAATCAAAGCAAAAGGTGGCTACTTCGAAAAACCTAGAATATAAGACATATTTTCAGTTGTTTCACACTTATTTGTAAAGTGTAATGTATAATTCCACATATGTTAATTCATAGTTTTGATGCCTTCAGTGTGATTCTACAATTTTCATAGTCATGAAAATTCAAAAAAATCTTTGAATGAGAAGGTGTGTCCAAACTTTTGGTCTGTACTGTATATATATATACAGTTATATGAAAAAGTTTGGGCACCCTTATTAATCTTAAGCTTAATGTTTTATAAAAATTGGTGTTTTTGCAACAGCTATTTCAGTTTGATATATCTAATAACTATTGGACACAGTAACGTTTCTGCCTTGAAATGAGGTTTATTGTACTAACAGAAAATGTGCAATCTGCATCCAAACAAAATTTGACAGGTGCATAAGTATGGGCAGCCTTATCATTTTCTTGTTTTAAATACTCCTACCTACATTTTACTGACTTACTAAAGCACTTTTTTTGGTTTTGTAACCTCATTGAGCTTTGCACTTCATAGCCAGGTGTATGCAATCATGAGAAAAGCTACTTAAAGTGGCCACTTGCAAGTTGTTCTCCTGTTTGAATCTCCTCAGAAGAGTGGCATCATGGGCTCCTCAAAACAACTGTCAAATGATCTGAAAACAAAGATTATTCAACATAGTTGTTCAGGGGAAGGATACAAAAAGCTGTCTACAAAACCTGTCAGTTTCCACTGTGAGGATCATAGTAAGGAAATGGAAGAACACAGGGACAGTTCTTGTTAAGGCCAGAAGTGGCAGGCCAAGAAAAACACCAGAAAGGCAGAGAAGAAGAATGGTGAGATCAGTCAAGGGCAATCCTCAGACCACCTCCAGAGAGCTGCAGCATCAACTTGCTGCAGATGGTGTCACTGTGCATCAGTCAACTTTACAACGCACTTTGCACAAGGAGAAGCTGTATGGGAGAGTGATGCGAAAGAAGCTGTTTCTGCAAGCACGCCACAAACAGAGTCGGCTGAGGTATGCAAAAGCACATTTGGAGAAGCCAATTTATTTTTGGAAGAAGGTCCTGTGGACTGATGAAACCAAAATTGAGTTGTTTGGTCAAACAAAAAGGCGTTATGCATGGCATCAAAAAAACACAGCATTCCAAGAAAAACACTTGCTACCCACAGTAAAATTTGGTGGAGGTTCCATCATGCTTTGGGGCTGTGTGGCCAATGCCGGCACCGGGAATCTTGTTAAAGTTGAGGGACGCATGGATTCTACTCAGTATCAGCAGATTCTTGACAATAATGTTCAAGAATCAGTGACAAAGTTGAAGTTACACAGGGGATGGATCTTTCAGCAAGACAATGATCCAAAACACCGCTCCAAATCTACTCAGGCATTCATGCAGAGGAACAATTACAATGTTCTGGAATGGCCATCCCAGTCCCCAGACCTGAATATCATTGAACATCTGTGGGATCATTTGAAGAGGGCTGTCCATGCTCGGCGACCATCAAACTTAACTGAACTGGAATTGTTTTGTAAAGAGGAATGGTCAAAAATACCTTCATTCTGGATCCAGGAACTCATTAAAAGCTACAGGAAGCGACTAGAGGCTGTTATTTTTGCAAAAGGAGGATCTACTAAATATTAATGTCACTTTTCTGGTGAGGTGCCCATACTTATGCACCTGTCAAATTTTGTTTGAATGCAGATTGCACATGTTCTGCTAGTACAATAAACCTTATTTCAAGGCAGAAACATTACTGTGTCCAATAGTTATTAGATATATCAAACTGAAATAGCTGTTGCAAAAACACCAATTTTTATAAAACATTAAGCTTAAGATTAATAGGGGTGCCCAAACTTTTTCATATAACTGTATATAATATATATTTATATATATATATATCACAAGTGATCGGATGATCGCAGGTTCAAGACATTTAAGGGGACTGACAAGTACAGTGAAAAGTAAAAAGGTTATAAAAAATGTGGAAAAAAAAATTAAGTTCAAATAACCTTTTTCCCCCAATAAAAATTAAGAAATAATAACAATAAAAAAAAACACGTTTTGGTATTACTGCACTTGTAAAGTCTATTCTCTCAAATATAAAATAATCTGAAGGGTAAACAGCGTATTGAGAAAAAAAATCAAAATTCTAGATCACTTCGCAACACTTCAATAAAGTGTAATAAGAGGCAATCAAAGTATCATACCTAGCCCTAAATGATATCATAAAACATTGCTAGGCACAAAAAACAAGCCTCATCTAATCCAACCAAAATGAAAACTTTATTGCTCTCAAAAAATGACATTTCAAGCATTTTTTATTTTTTACAATTTTCTAAAAAATTTCCACCTAAATAAACAAAATATGCATAGTTGATGTCTCCATAATTCTACTGACCTGGAAAATCATATTTCCAGGTCATTTTTACCATAAAATGAACGCTGTAAATAAACAAAAAAACAATGCGGAATTGAATATTTTTTGCTATTTTGCAACATTTAGAAATTTTTCCTTCTTTCCAGTACATCACATGATAAAATGGATGGTGTCATTCAAAATTACCACTCATTCCGCAAAGCTCAAGCCCTTAAACAGCTATGATGACTGTAGAGCCATGGGGCTCAGTGGATGCAGTTTTCCGCTGGCCCAAGAACGCATGGACCAGGGCTCATCCCACTCAATGCCCACACTCCTTTTCTCGACGGCATAATACTACTCAGACAACACAGGGTGAGTATAAAACAGCCTGGCAATACTTTACTGAACCAACAAACAGACAATAATGTATAGAATTGTCCCAGAAAACTTCCCAAGTCTCACCCTTTTACTGACCCGCCAGGATTATAGCAGCTGTGACTTCGGGGCTCCCAGGGCCAACTGTCCCCATCAGTGGCAGTTTGCTTTTGGCAGGCACCCACAGAGAGAAGGTAATGACAAGCTGAGGAAGCTGTCAGTCCATTGAGGCATGTGGCCAGGTAACCAAATGGTCCCAACCTTGCTTTTCCGAATGTCTCTATGGACTCATGTTACCATAGGTTCCAATCCTGGCTTCTCCAAATGTTTCCATGGCGGTCACGTGACCTGAGGGTCCCAACAAGGTTTTCTCAAATGTCTCCATGGGGCTAGGTGACCGGAGGGTATCAAACGCATCCATGAGTTATGTGATGGTTATTGGAGCAGATCTGTATTCCTCCAGCTAGGGCCGTGGACCCTAAGCTGGCTTATTGTAAAATGTCAAATTTGTGTCCCTCTTGATGGAGCCATGGTGTCCTAGCAGCTATCCTGTAGAGTGTTCCTGGCTGTGGTTTTGTAAAGAGTTCCTTGATACAGAGGTAGATCCCCAAATTATAATTCAGAGCTCTTAAGGTACTGCCACACTAAACAATCCCGCTAGCGATCACGATAACGACGCATACTAATGCGATCGCTAGCGGGATTGTTTCTATATCGCTAAATGCGGCCACATTTAGCGATATAGTTAACTACGCTATCGCCGTTAGCGATCTTCTTAACGACTTTAGCGGTACAAAAGTACCACTAAATCGCTAAGAAAAGGTGCCACACAGCGATTAGATACTTACCCAGCGGGAGCGCCGACGAGAAAATAGGGTCCGGAACGATTCCAGCGACGAGCGAGATCACAGCAGGAAGCTCGTCGCTGGAAGCTGCCGCACTGAACAACATCGCTAACAGGATCGCTAAATAGTGACGTTTTTTAGCGATCCCGTTAGCGATATTGTTTAGTGTGGCATACCCTTTATTCAGTCAATTTTCCACAGGAGTTGGGGAAGGTGACATAGTCTCCTCTCTCATTGTGTGAGTATTTAATTAGTTTGCATAGTTTGTCCTCCTCTGTTTGCAGATCAACAAACTATGTGGCCCGGTATAATGTGTAATCAACAAATTAGCAAACATAGATTGCTCAATGACCATACATTCCTGCAGGAGCTGATATATGAGACAAACAGCAGCCATTCAAAAATCAAAAAACATCAAATTCAATAGTCAACGTTCAGACAATAGCTCATGTCTCATATAGCAACAGTCGATTTTTCTTGACCAACCGAAGAAAGCACATAAAGTCAATAGTCAACGTTTAGACAATGGCCTATGTCTCTTGGCCTACTGAAAATAGACGACTGGATAATTAACATTAAATACTGTGTCATCACAATGACGAAAAAAATAAAAAGTTACGGCTCTTGATCTAAGGGGAGTAAAAACCGACAGTGCAAAACAGAAAAAATTGCCCGGTCTTAATAGGGTTGCAGACGACTCTTTTCTTATTAAGGGAATAAATCGCTGCCAGTAATGTCTGGCTGTGACTTTAGATGCTCTTCTCTTTGAAGCTACAGTTATGTAATGTTTATTTGTCCCTTTACCATGAACTAAGCAAATAGGGCAGAACTGTCAAATTAAAAGCACAGTGCATTAAACGCTTGCTTGGTGCTTGCTACACAAGAAGTTTTAATTTTCTTACATCACCTAATGATCAACTTAAGATCAGAATATTTATTACCTATTTTAGGACAAACCATAAACATTAAATTGGGGTAATGTTCGATTTTGGGCGCCTCCAGCGATCAGCTTGTTGATGGAACCATAGCTCTGTAAAATCCAGCTCAGTGCATAGGGAAATAAGGCAGAAGAACCTGAAGTGCTCACCTGCATACTTTATAAACAGCTGATTGGCGAGCATGGTGATACTTGAATCATCTCCATTTTGATTTTAATGCTATTTATTAAAGAATCACTCTATTCAATGTTTTTATCCTCATAACATATTGCAATCATCATATAACATCACTGTTTGCTTACAGTTGCTCATTTTGCCTTTCTAGCCCATTAATTATTCTCTTTATTCTTCTCTATCTACGAACAGTAAAGGTACTGCCACACTAAACAATCCCGCTAGCGATCACGATAACGACGCATACTAATGCGATCGCTAGCGGGATTGTTTCTATATCGCTGATAGCGGCTTAACTTAGCGATGTCGTTAAGGACGCTATCGCGGTTAGCGATCTCCTTAACGACTTTAGCGGTACAAAAGTACCGCTAAATCGCTAAGAAAAGGTGCCACACTCAGCGATATAGCGATACCAGCGGGGGCGCCGACGATAAAATAGGGTCCGGAACGATGTCAGCGACGAGCGAGATCACAGCAGGATCTCAGCAGGGGCCACGTCGCTGGTAGATGCCGCACACAACAACATCGCTAACGGGATCGCTAAATAGTGACGTTTTTTAGCGATCCCGTTAGCGATGTTGTTTAGTGTGGCATACCCTTTAGTCTCCTTTCCATGCATATATTATCCCCCTTTTCAACTCCTGACCCAGCCGCTCCACTCCTCCCTTCTGCCAGGAATTTTTGAAGTGATGACTCATACAGAGAAAAGAGACTTCCTTTTCCTACATAGAGCTTCAAAGGAATCATCTAGTCTTTTTGAATCACTTGATGTCATAGACCTAATGGAAAAGAGAATAATTAACTGGGTAGAAGGGCAAAATGAGCAATTGTAAATACACAGTGCTGTATAATATGATAAGAGGATAAAAATTTTGAACGGCGTGCTTCTTTAAAGATAAGCCGCTAACAATGAAATCCCAGAAAACTCCTTTAAAGAAATACAAAATCAACTATAAAACCTATGCATAGGTTTGTGCCTTGGCAGATGAAACTAAACTAGATGGTATCACTTCATGTATCACATCAAAGTCCATCATCATGTAACTTTATAAGCATGTCTTTTGTCATTGAAATCTTTGCGGTTACTTTGATCATTTCTTTGTGTTATTCTTTTCTTTATTATGTGTCAACGTTGCGCCTTTGAAGTTTTCTATTATGCAGTTCAGTGTGCATTAAGGAATGCTCATCCAAACAAAGGTAAGTAAGTGCACCCCACTCGAGACGAGCATTGCATCCTCTGAATAACTATCTGCATATGGTTGTTCCATAATCTTGTTCTGCTAGCAAAAGACTATTACATGTATTTGTGTCTCTAAATAAGACACCCTTTTTTGATTCCCTCTTCTACATATTTTAGCATCAGCAAGATTTCACATCTAAGCCCCTAAATCCATATGTTTACCGGTAAACACTTTTGAAGTGCTGTTTCTCTCTCGATTTTCATTGAGGGCATAATAGTCTGGTCTCTCTTGGTTCCTCTCTGGAAATTCCATTGTCACTTTTATTGTTTGCGGCATCAGTCGATGTAATTGGTTTCTTTTGAGAAGTCAGCATTGCAGCTTCTTATATGTTCTTTACACAGACTTTCATGTGAAAACTTTTATGCCGAAGCAGAACACCACAGGTGACTGTGTTGCCATGACATTGGGATCCAAATGTTGGGTGATTTTCTATGACCTGCATTTGTTTGACAAACTTAATACCATGTAATGTATTTACTTATTATCTTTAAATGCAAAACCTGAGAAAAAAAGCAAAAAAAAAAATGGTATAAACCCCACAGCAAGAAAATCATAAAATAGTAATAGTACATCTAAATAATATAGGGTACTTAGTTAATGCTATTTTAATTTAAAAAAAAAACTTAAAAACCATCCCACCCCCGACAAGGTGTACCCATCGGGACAGTCCTAAATAATCTCTAGTATTAAAACCTTATCAAGTGTCAAACGACGTCAATGTGAGCAAGAGCAGAGCAGGACAGGACTCCGACTGAGACACCCATCCATGGAAAGCTATACAGATGGAATACTTAGGTCAGAGAGGGGAGCCACGCCTCGTTGTTATACAAAATAAAAGAGATAACAGTAAAACAAAAAAAATGAGCTGGACTATAAGCTGCTATATGTGTAAAGTGTACGAGAACGTTCACACTGAAAAAAAAAACTAGAAAAAGAACAAAAAAAAAAAAAGATGAACATGTACCTAAAACAACTATATCAGTACAAGGGTATTAGGGCATGAAATAACATAGGGTACTTAGTTAACACTATTTTGATCAAAAGGCATAAAAGCCATCCCACCACAGCAAGGTGTATCCATCTAGATAATCCTAACCTATGAAACAGCCACAGTGTGAACGTCCTCTTATACTTTTCATGCATATCAACTTATACTTCAGCTCAGATTTTTGGGTTTTACTACTATCTTTAAAGCTCAGAACACATGTCCACATATAAAAAGAATTTATGTAAAAAAAAGTTGAATCACTGTGTAAATACTTTTGCAATACTTATCATCAGGCTTATATTGGAACAGCCACATACGGCTCACACATAGACCCTTGTGTGATCTGGCAGATTGGAATTGCTTTCATGTGAGTGAGTGAGTGAGTGAATGAGTGAGTAGAGGAATGGAGCTGTGCAGGAAACTGAGGAGGATGGCAATCAATGAATATGGTATTGCACTTACACTACAAAACACACATAGTGTATATCCCCAGGTTAAACAAAGAAAATATTTTTTGTGGGTTCTTCTTTAATACTGTGTAATGTACTGTATTTTACGGACTATAAGACACACTTTTTTCCCCAAAATAGTGGAGAAAAGGGGGTGGGGTGTGGTTTGTATATAGTCTGGATGTACATGGCTGGGTTTGTGGTTGGGCGGCTGTGGAAGAGGAGTGGGTCACAGTATGCAGAAGCTAGAGCTGGGGCTAACATATGTGCCTGTTATTAAAGGGAATGAATATGCACTGCTCCAAAGGCTCATAATCCTGCCCACCTACCTCCTAGGTGGTAGGGACTATAGGCATGGGGAGCAGTGCATATTCACTTTCTTTAATACTCCTGTTATGGCCAGGCAGGGATAGACTTATGATGGACAGTTAGCTTAATTTACCCTCTCAACACAGCACGTAGCTAACAGTCTGGTGCACAGGGAGCAGTGTGCTGAATGGCATTCCGAAACTTTGTTCTTCTCTGTACAGCTGATCTTAGCCAGGGGTTGGTAGTGAACACTGAATAGCCTCTAAAACATGGGAGGCTGAAAGCCTTCCCTTCCTCATGAACATTCACTTCACTTTAATGAGCCCCAGATTCTGACTCCGGTTATAGTATTATGGTGGCTCCACAGCAGATGAAGATAAGATCTGTGTTTGTTAGACACTGTCTAGACACTGGTCAATTGGAGCAAATAAAAAAAAAGATCAGTGTTAGGCTGGTTTCACACATCCGGCGGGCGCCTTGCGGCGCCCCCGGCATTTTCCCGCAGCGCCGCATCTGAAAATCTGATGCGCCGCATGCGGCTTTTTTCGCATTGACATGCATTAGCGCCGCATGGCGCCGCATGTCAATGCGTTGCATGCGGTTTTGTCCGGATGCGGCGCAAATGTACATTGCGGCGGCCGGACAAAACGCTGCATGTAACGTTTTTTTCGCCGGATGATTTCTTATCTCTCCAAGCATCAGAAACCATCCGGCAAAAAACCGCATTTTGGCCGCCGGAAGTGTGAAAGCTTTTCACATGCGGCGCTGCGGCTAAATGCCGGGGGCGCCGTTTAGGCGCCCGCCGGATGTGTGAAAGAGGCCTTACTTACCTCCACATCTAAAGCCCCCATCTCACATAGCGAGATCGCTAGCGAGATTGCTGCTGAGTCACAAGTTTTGTGACGCAACAGCGATCTCGCTAGCGATCTCGCTGTGTGTGACACTTATCAGTGACCGGCTCCCATGCTGGGTATCGCTGATCGTTCTGGAATGTCCTGGACATTTTTTTGATCATTGGTCTCCTGCTGGCCAGCACGCATCGCCGCATGTGACAGTCGGGAGACCAGCGATCAGCGAGCTGGTAACCAAGGTAAACATCGGGTTTCTAGGCGCCGCGCTGCGCCTAGAAACCCGATATGTATGTTACATACCAGTGCGCTGGTGCAGGGGAGCTGGTAACCAAGGTAAACAGCGGGTTTCTAAGTGCCGGGCGGCGCTTAGAAACCCACTGCTTACCTTGGTTACTAGCTCCCTGCACCAGCGCGCTGGTATCTAACGTACAGTCATGGCCAAAAGTTTTGAGAATGACACAAATATTATATTTTCACATGATCTGCTGCCCTCTGCCCTCTGTGGGAACTAGGCATGTAGAGTACATCCGTTCTCCTTTTCTGCGTGCAAAGCAGTAATCAAAGCAAAAGGTGGCTACTTTGAAGACCTAGAATATAAGACATATTTTCAGTTGTTTCACACTTTTTTGTAAAGTGTAATGTATAATTCCACATGTGTTAATTCATAGTTTTGATGCCTTCAGTGTGATTCTACAATTTTCATAGTCATGAAAATACAGAAAAATCGTTGAATGAGAAGGTGTGTCCAAACTTTTGGTCTGTACTGTATATATATATATATTTTGATATTTTACATTTTAAAAAAATTTAAAAAGGAAAATGGTCCAATGCAAAAGTTTGGGGACTTTTGGAGATATAAGTGCTCAGATAACTTCACCAAGGTTTGAGAGCTTAATTAGCCCATTAGTAAAGAAAACCTCTTCTGTGTCCTCACCATAAAATTCAAGGGTCAGAAGTATGCAAAAGAACATCTAAACAAGCAAGCAATTCAATGCGGACCTACATAAAGATTGCCGCAAGAAGAGAACCGTAAAGAACAAAATAAATGTAAAGCTTTATTTAAATAATGTTAAAAACACAAAACAATGCAAAAAAACAATAAAAGACAGAGAGTCCAACAGGTGGAGACCGACCTTATAACAACGTACTTCCTGAAATAAATACTGTATAAGCTCAATATAGGCACATAATAAAGTAAAAACATATTAATAGCAAGATATGCGGTTCCATAAATCAATAAAATACAATACATTTGTTAAATACATGCTATATATGGCCCTAATATTGTCTGTTAGAAGAATTGTAGTCACTGAAATGTTCAATAAAGATAGTACTATATGCTGAATAGAACCAAAATCAATATGCAGCTCCAGACGTGTAACATAAGGAGAAGAGTAAATCCCGTAAATCTCCAATCAATATCATAAATATACTACGTATATAGCCGGTAAGTTGCAAAGAAAAAGAGCATGCAATGTAGCACTTGACCTTGATGCTGTGCGTGATCAGTGAACATGACAGCTCTAGTCCGTGCGACCCGATGTGCGTTTCGCCCAGAGCTTCTTCCGGGGTGAACATCTAAACAAGCCTGATGTATCTTGGAAAAAAATTCTGTGGACCGATGAGGTTAAAATAAAACTTTTTTGGCCTCAATGTTCAAAGGAATGTGTGGAGAAAAAAGGGCACAGAATGTGTTGCGGCCAATGGCATGGTAAACATTTCATCGTACTCAAGTACTCAAAAATATACCTATAAAGAGAAAAATAAGACAAACTGAAAATTTTGCAGTGGTCTCTTAATTTTTGCCAGAGCTGCATATATATATTTTATTTGTATTTAATTTATGGAAAAATATTCATAAATTTGCAAAAAAATTATTTTGCTTACATCACCATTTATTGAGACCTGTAACATCACATTCCTCTGTTAGTTGACCTTGGGTACGGCTTGATTTTTGCATGGCGAGCTGATGACATTATTGACACAATTTTTGGATAGAAATTACATTTTGATTGAATCTTAATTGTATTGCTTTGCAGTGCTGTGACAAAAAAGCCATAATTCTTGCATTTCGATTTTTTTTCCATTTACTGTATTTACCAATAAGGTTAACTAATTTTATATTTTGATAGATGTACATACCCTCATCATCTCTCGCCTCAGCTACTGCAACCTCCTGCTCTGTGTCAACTCTTTTAAAACCCTCTCACCCCTTCAATCTATCCTAAACTCTGCTGCCTGACTAATCCTCTTGTCCCCCCTGCTATTCCCCAGCCTCTCCTCTCTGTCAGTCCCTTCACTGGCACCCCATTGTCCAGAGACTCCAGCTCAAAACCCAAACCATGGCATACAAATCCATCCACAACCTGTGTCCTCCATACATCTGTGAACTCATCTCCCGGTACTTACCTGAACGCAACCTCTGATTCTCACAAAAATTGTGTTCTCTACTCCCCTCTTATCTCCTCTTTCCACAATTGCTTCCAAGATTTCTCCTGTGCATCCAACTAATCTGGAACTCTCTTCTCCAACATATCAGACTTTCACCTACCAAGGAAACCTTCAAAAGGAACCTGAAGACCTACCTCTTCTGACAAGCCTACAACCTGCAGTAACCTTCACCTACTGTATCCTCACCCATCCCTTGTAGACTGTGAGCCCTCAAGGGCAGGGTTCTCTCTCCTCCTGTATCAATCAGTGACTTGTATTGTTCATGATTATTGTTCTTGTTTTACATTATTTATACTCCTTTTCACATGTAAGGCTCCGCTGAATAAATGGTGGTATAATAATAAATAATAATAATAGATCCGTCTTTTATGCATGCACCGACACCACATATGGGTATTTGTTTAATTAGGGTTGTTTCTTTATTTGGAATGGGGTAAAAGTAGGGTTTTTCAAATTTTTATACTTTTTTAAAATTTTTTGTTTATTTTTTAGTTTTCTTAGGAAATTTGAACTTGTGATCATCTGATTGCTTGTTCTAAATAGTGCAATAATATTGTATTGAAGCACATTGTATGGCCAAAATCACAACCTAAGGCTGGTTTCACATTAGCGTTTTTGTGCACAGCGCAACTGCGCATGCGTTCATGCGCCCCTATGCTTAACATGGGGGCACATGGTTTTGCGTTTGTTTGCATTTTCCTGCGCATGCGTTTTTTTCAAGGTATGCGTCTAGTCACGCCCGACGCAATATGTTGCATTTTTGGGTCCGTTGAAAGGCGTAAAAAAAACGCATGCATTCGCTTGCGCACACAATGCGTCAAAACAAAGCACTACAGTCTATGGGAACGCAGGCGTGCACATGGACATGCGCACGCCTGCGTTTGCGTACGCATGCGGTTTAAGGTTATAAACATGTCTAGACGGCTGGTTTCACATTTTTTTTCTCAGCTGAAATCGGACTAAGAAAAAAATCGCTGCTTGCTGCGATTTGCTTTGATTCTCATATGAGACTCGCCAATACAAGTCAATGGGTGCGAGAAAAAATCGGACAGCACTCGTACTCGCACTGCCTAGTGTGAACACTTACCTCTGGCTAATAACTTGGTAAAGCCTATATTTATAGGAAGGTCAGAACCAAATGTGAATGGATGTAATTAAAACCAGAGCATGGTGAAGGGTGGGGTGTCAGCTGGTGGATGGGCTCACAATGCTTTAGTGCAATTGAGTAAATAAGGATTTACTATGTTATATTTTTTTGTATGCACTAGTTCAGACTAGCTTTTTGTTCGGTCAGTTTTCCATTATTATGCACTACTATTTTTTCTGGCTTGGACATCCTGCCCTTCACCATGCTGTGGTTTTAATTACATCTATTCACAATTGGTTCTGACCTTCCTATAAATATAGGCTTTACCAAGCTATTATTTTATGATTTTAATTTCCCACAGCCACAACCTCTTCCCAACACTGAAGGACCACCAATGCCATTTGTGTTGGTTGGGGATGAGGCCTTCCAAATGTTTGCAAACCTCCTAAAACCGTATTCAAGTCAGGACTTAAATAACACAAAAAAAATGTACAACTGCCGACTGGCAAGGGCACTAAGAACTGTGGAGTGTGCCTTTGGATTGCTGGTATCTAAATGGCTCATTTTTGGAACATCCATTAATCTAAAAATTTAAACTATTGATGAGGTTGTGAAAGCGTGTGTTGTTCTGCACAACTACATCCTGGTAAAAGAGCCACAAACTTAGAACCTGAGGAACCTGTTACATTGCATGGTTAAAAACATCACCCTCTGAGGACTACAGTGGAAGTTGCCCACATTAGGGATGTTTGCTGCTTACTTTGTCTGATAATGGATGTGTAGAATGGCAAGACCAAATGGTTTAAGCGCTAAGTAAAATTTACCTGTAATTTTAAAATGTACCTGTAATTTTAAAGTTTACATGTTGTGTTAAAAATGTACCTGTTATGTTAAAATGTACATGTAATTTTTAAATGTGCCTGTTATATTAAAGTGTAGTAAATGTACACCTCCAGTAAAACGTAGAAGTTCCCTCAAAAATAAAACGTGTATGTGTTTGCGGCCGCGGCACAAAAATCAAAGAAAACACAAGATATTGCGCAAAAAAAAATGCAAATTTTATTTGCAAGATTTACAAGAATTTTACAAAAAAAAAGGGTGGTAAAGTTTGGGGTAGTGATTGGGTTTAGGGTTGGGGTGTATCAGAGGGTGAGATGGGGTGGACCTTCGGGATGTGGAGCTGTGAGGATTGGGTGGTACTGTAGTTGAGGAAGGGGTTTCGGGGAAGGGGAAACAAATTGAAGGATTGAATCAAGGATGGGAAGCAAGATAGTGACACATTTCTAGGTGAGGGTGGAGGTGGTGGGTCCAATTTTGGAAGGGATTTCTGGCTCAGGGTCTTTGTCCTTGTGGTAAGATGCTTCATTTTTGTCCTTTGTTTTGTTGAACGATTGCGAGTGGTTACCTCTGTAGAAGACATTGGGCATGGTGCTGGACTGTGCAGTGGTGCTAGAGTGGGCAGTGGTGCTGGAGTGGGCAGGGGTACTGGCAGGAGTGCTGAAGTGGGCAGGGGTGCTGGAGTGGGAAGAGGTGCTGGAGTGGGCAGCGTTGGGATAGTGATGGCTGCAGGGGTGCTGGACTCGGCAGCGTGGTGGATCAGTGAACTGGAGGCGGTGGTGGAGGAGGTTAGTTAGGTGATGTGAAAGTTTGAAAGAAGATCAGCTGCTGGTAATATCCTCTGGCCTGTTGATTGAAGCTTTGGGACTGCTGCTGGGACTGCTGCTGCAATGCATGGCTGTAAGCAGCCGAGCAGGCCTGCATGATGTTCAGCTGGAGTTGAGGTGTAAGGTTTTCCGACACGCTTCGCTCTATTACTGAAAAAAAATGTTGTACAGGTCTCTCATGGTCGGCTTCCAGGTGGTCAAGGTGTTTGCTGACATCCAGAAGTGTGTTCACATGGTTGAACCCACTCTTCAATCTGTCACCAAGCACCCTAATCTCATCCTGGTAGACCGAGCTTAAGTGCATAAACTCGACCATGCCTGGCCTCTCCCAGGCCCTCTGCCGCTGATGAGAAGACCCAACAAAAGCAGAGGAAGAGGGCTGGGAGAGGGGAAAGCCTGATAGACCGGCTGCCTGTTCCTCAGCCTGTGAAGCATGGCAGGTTGGTCCATCGCTGGTGGATGATTGAGACTGTGTCTGTTTGGTGGCTGGTCGATGAGGGGCCACTTCAACAGATAATGATCCAGGTTGTGTTGTGCTGCACCAGGTTTTGTGTGGAAAAGAAACGACAAACATTCTTAAAAAAATCCATGTTGTGTTGTGCTGCTCCAGGTTCTGTATGGAAAAGAAAATCCAACATTATAAAAAAAAATTTAAAAAAATATATATATGCTTATGTTCGCTGAGCAAGCGCAGGCCTCAGGAAACCAAGGTTACGGTTGTATTTGTATTTTCTTAACCTTTGTGCAGCACCACTTTGAACCCAAATCTCCAATCTCATGTCCTTGTTGAAGTGGTCCTTCGTAGAATGCCACCGGATTTTGATTCTCTTCACTGTGAAGGGAAAAGGAAAAAATTAAATGGAAAAAAATGCACATACATTATCATTTTCACTGCCACGTCAGACCACATTGCAATACTTACCAAAATCATTTCTAGCATGTGGCGTGTCCCTGTCCCAATCAGACAGCAGCGATGTTGCCACTTCTTCCCAGAGTCGTCGAATCACCACAATGTCGGAGTGCTGACAGTCACAGGTGTCCCACAACGGTACTAGCTCTTGCACAAGGTTGATGAGTTGCTCATTGTCAATATCAGGTTTGGCTTCTTCCCATTGTAGAATCTAAAGATAAAATAGAGCAAAAATATGTTAGGGTTCGAGTTCCCGCTGCTGCACAAGGGGAGTCTCGAACCAGTCCCACTGCGGTCCCCCATTCATCTCCGTCCGCAGTGGAGCCTGCTCAGCGTAGACATCAGTCCCAGCGTCTCACCCAGTCTAACAGTGTGCAGAGGATTACTGATGCTCCTCCAGGCTCTGCTATTGTGGCCAGTACTGGTTAGCGGCGAGCAGACGTCTTTAGGACAAAGTCCTTGTTTTCCCCTTCTGAGCATGCCCAGAGTGAGATCTCTCATTGGAGATCAGGGGTCACATGCTCAGGTACTGCAGCAGCTCCTATTGGTCCGCCAGGAAGGTCCTGTGACTACTGGTGTTCTGGAACAAGTTTCATTGGTCCTTGTTTCTGGCAGGTCCTGTAGCTGTTACTATATAAGGGTAGCATGGCTGGGCCGCCATGCGCTAGTATCAATCATCATATGCTTTGCGCCAGTGTGGTCATGCGTGTGTGTGGTTAGGGCCCGGCTGAAATAAGCCCCTAGAATACCGACTTAATCGGTGAGGAGTTTGGTATGCTAGCTGGTCAGGGTCGGTGTCCTAGATGCCCTAGATTACCGGCATAACCAGTGAGGAGTTTGATTGGCGTATTCAGGGCCTGGCGTTCAGACGCCATAGATTGCGGGTGTCTCCCGCTAGGACATTAGCGCATGATCACGTTCTATGTTCGCTGAGCAGTCAACTGTGTACCTGGGTGCCTGACAGGACACAGAAGTTTGTCTCAGGGTTCGCTTTCAACGCTAGACAGCGCCCTAGCATGTTTATTTTGTGACTCAGTGGTGTTAAGTGAGTTTGCACACATCGCCATATAGCGCTGCGGCACTCCTTCTAGCGGCTCTGTGGAATAACAGAGTTCGCACATATTGCCACAGCGCGTTACGGCGTTTATTTTGGCGACTCTGTGGGATAACAGAGTTCGCTTCTTGCGCCATTTTACTAGCAGCAGGCTCCGCCTGCACGGTGGACCCCGGGCTGCGAACGCACCTCTTTACATCATATATTTGGTGTGTTCCGCAGACCCTAACATAATACTAGCGCCAGGGTCTGGCTAGTAAAATGGCGGATGACCAGCGTCTACTGCAGTACATCCAGCAGCTGGAGGGTAGGTTGGTGGCTCTTGAGCGCACAACCTCAGCTGTGGATGTTACCGCAGTCGCTGTTCAGGCTGCTAGCGTGGCTGCAGCCAGTTTGTCCTCTGCCACCTCTGCCCCTACATTATCCCACCTCCCGCTTCCTGACAAATTTGACAGCAATCAATGTCGGGGATTCGTGAGTCAGTGCTCTATACAGCTCGAGCTTCTGGCTGCACGTTTCCCCACGGATCGGGCACAAGTGGGTTTTGTACTGTCTCTACTCTCGGGCAGAGCGTTGGAGTGGGCAATAAGGCTGTGGGAGTGCGACGATCGTATGGTGCGGAGTGCTCCTCAGTTTTTGGAGGCTCTGAAAAAGGTCTTTTTAGGACCTCAGGTCACGCACGATACGGCACTCCAACTGCTGGCAATGTCACAGGGCTTGTCCATGGTCAGCCAGTTCTCAGTCCAATTTCGGACTTTGGCCTCTGAAATAGAGTGGTCAGATAAAGTTCTTATTCCAGTGTTCTGGAGAGGACTGGCAGACCATGTAAAGGATGCTTTGGCTACCAGGTAGATTCCTGCCACACTGGAGAAACTCATTTCTATATCTACCCGCATCGACCTCCGTTTTCACGAGCGGAGATTAGAGCGGACCCAGTGTAGGCAGAGGTTTCGGCTGGCACCCACCTTTGCTAAACCTCTGGAATTTCCCGTTCGGGCGTCCGACTCCCCAGAGACCGTGGAGACTACTCGAGTGGGATCCAAGTCTCGGACCACTCGAGTATCCGTGGTCTGTAGAGTGTGTCAGCAGCCAGGACATTATGCCAACCGATGTCCCCAGCGAATGAGTAAACGGTCATGTTCCGTGACCATGGGTGCAGGGTCATTAGAAGCGAGGGATTTTGCTCCGAAAGTGCTCCTTAAAGGGTTAATCTCTCTAGGTTCATCCACTCTTCCCACCAAGCTTTGTGTGGACTCTGGGGCAGAGGGGAATTTTATGTCCTCCTCCTTTGCCTCTCGCCATTCCATACTGCTGGTGACGCTCGCCGAGCCAATATCGGTGAGAGTGTTGAATGGAGCAATCCTGCCCTCACAAATCACCCACCAGACTGTCTCTCTACCTCTGTCTATGTCTCCTTCACATCAGGAGAATATATCCCTTTTTGTTCTTCCTGAGGGAATAGATGAGGTTTTGTTGGGATTACCCTGGCTTCGCCACCACTCTCCCCATATTGAGTGGTCCTCTGGGAGAATACTGGGTTGGGGTGATCATTGCAGGGACAGATGTCTCAGAGAGGACATTCAGGTTTCCACAACGGAGATACCCATAGATTTTGATTCTCTTCCCAAGGTTTATCGGTCATGCGCGGACGTATTCTCCAAAGAGGCAGCGGAGACTCTTCCGCCTCATCGCCCCTATGACTATCCTATAGACCTCTTGCTTGGAACGGAGCCCCCTCGGGGAAGAGTGTATCCTCTCTCTCTTCCTGAGATGGAGGCCATGTCACAATACATCCAGGAAAATCTGGCAAGAGGGTTTATTAGGAAGACAGTGTCACCAGCAGGGGCAGGATTTTTCTTTGTGCAGAAGAGGAATGGAGAATTATGACCGTGTATAGACTATAGGGGTCTTAACGCCATTAACCGTTAAGAGCAAATATCCTTTGCCCCTAATATCTGAGCTCTTTGATAGGCTCCGGGAGCAAGGGTATTCACTAAGCTGGATCTTCGTGGTGCCTATAACCTGATCCGCATCCGTGAGGGGGACGAATGGAAGACGGCGTTCAATACCAGAGATGGACATTACGAATATCTTGTGATGCCGTTTGGGCTCTGTAATGCTCCAGCCGTCTTCCAAGATTTCTTAAATGACATCTTCCGGGACATGCTTGCCACCTCTGTGGTAGTCTATCTGGATGACATTCTCATCTTTTCTCCAGATATGTACACCCACCGGAGAGATGTTTGCAGGGTCTTCGACCTCTTGCGGGCAAATTCCTTATATGCGAAGTTGGAGAAGTGTGTGTTTGAGCAGGAGTCTTTGCCATTCCTGGGCTATATCATCTCCACTCAGGGATTGGCTATGGATCCTGCCAAACTACAGGCTGTAATCGATTGGCAAGAACCCCACTCTCTTAAAGCGGTGCAGCGCTTTATGGGGTTAATTAATTACTATCGCCAATTCATTCCCCACTTCTCTACTTTGGTTGCACCCTTGGTAGCCCTCACCAAGAAAGGAGCCAATCCCAAATTGTGGTCAGAGGAGGTCTCCAAGGCCTTTACTTCAATCAAGTCCCATTTTGCTAGCGCTCCTATCCTACATCGTCCCGAGGTTGATAAGCCTTTTATATTGGAGGTAGATGCCTCGTCCGTTGGTGCTGGAGCAGTCCTTTTTCAAAAGGATGCTCAAGGTCGTAAACATCCCTGCTTCTTCTTCTCCAAGACCTTCACACCAGCGGAGAGGAATTATTCCATTTGGGATAGGGAGTTGCTAGCCATGAAGTTGGCCTTTGCCGAGTGGAGACATCTCCTGGAGGGGGCTCGCTTTCCCTTCCAAGTGTTCACTGACCACAAAAATTTGGTCTATTTACAGACCGCCCAGCGGCTAAATTCCGTCAGGCCAGATGGTCCCTGTTCTTCTCCCGGTTCCATTTCACCCTCCATTTTCTCTCAGGGGAGAAGAACATTCGTGCTGATGCTCTGTCTCGCTCCGTGGTGTCCTCTGAGGAGGTGGAGGAGGAGCCTCGGCTGATTGTCCCCACAGAGAGCCTAAGAACTGTGGCCCCGGTTTCGCTTGAGTCTGTGCCTTCGGGCAAGACTTTTGTGCCCATCAATTTGCGACCGGAGGTACTCTCTTGGGCACACTCGTCCAGGGTGGGTGGACATTTTGGGGCAAAGAGGACATCTGAGTTGCTGGCGAGGACATACTGGTGGCCACATATGGTCCGTGACATCAGGGAATACATTCAGGCGTGCGTCTCCTGCGCCAAGAATAAGTCCCCTCGACAACGGCTAGCTGGGTTACTTTTTCCTTTACCGGTGGCAGACAAGCCCTGCGTGATGGTCAGGATGGATTTTGTGGTGGGCTTACCCAAGTCTCGGGGCTGCACCATCATCTGGGTGATAACCGACCACTTCTCCAAAATGGTGCACTTGGTGCCGTTACCACGGTTACCGTCTGCACGGGCCTTGGCAGCATTATTCATTAGGCATATTTTCCACCTACACGGTATGCCAGACAAAATTGTCAGTGATCGAGGTCCCCAGTTTGCATCTCGGTTCTGGAGAGAGCTGTGTCGTTTACTCAGCATTGAGTTGAATCTCTCCTCTGCATACCATCCCAAGACGAATGGGTTGGTAGAGAGGGCCAACCAGACCTTGGTCACATACTTGCGACATTTTGTCTCTGCCAGGCAGGATGACTGGGCATCCTTGCTACCGTAGGCTGAGTTCGCTCTAAATAATGCTGTGGCTGACTCCACCGGACAGACCCCATTCCTCCTGAACTACGGTCAGCATCCGCGGGTACCAGTGCCCATGCCCGTGTCTTCCGCCGATTCCAGGGTGGCAGACTGGGCTTTGGAGGCCTCCAAAGAGAGGATGAGGTCTTCGGCCGATGCCCATCGGCGCCCCGCTCCTGCATTTACTCCGGGTGACCTAGTGTGGCTACGTGTAGAGTCCACCAAGTTGGCACCTCGCTTTTTGGGTCCCTTTAAAGTTCTTGAGCAGGTGAACCCGGTAGTTTACCGCCTTTCACATGTCCCTCCTGAAACCCGTGGCCATTTCCCGGTTTTCCGAGTCATCTGTCGGAACGTCGGGTTCATCTACCGATGATCATGAGGTGAACGCCATTGTTGGGTGCAAGGTGGTACGAGGCAAAAAATTTTATTTGGTGGATTGGAGGAGTTATGGGCCTGAGGATAGGTCCTGGGAGCCTGCCGAGCATGTTCACGCTCCGCAGCTCATCGCTGCCTTTGAGCGCAGCGAGGCCCAAAGAAGGGGGGGTAATGTTAGTGTTCAAGTTCCCGCTGCTGCACAAGGGGAGTCTCGAACCAGTCCCACTGCGGTCCCCCTTTCATCTTCGTCCACAGTGGAGCCTGCTCAGCTTAGACGTCGGTCCCAGCATCTCGCCCAGTCTAACAGTGTGCAGAGGATTACTGCTGTTCCTCCAGGCTCTGCTATTGTGGCCAGTACTGGTTAGCGGCGAGCAGACGTCTTTAGGACAAAGTCCTTGTTTTTCCCTTCTGAGCATGCCCAGAGTGAGATCTCTCATTGGAGATCAGGGGTCACATGCTCAGGTACTGCAGCAGCTCCTATTGGTCCGCCAGGAAGGTCCTGTGACTACTGGTGTTCTGGAACAAGTTTCATTGGTCCTTGTTTCTGGCAGGTCCTGTAACTGTTACTATATAAGGGTAGCATGGCTGGGCCGCCATGCACTAGTATCAATCGTCATATGCTTTGCGCCAGTGTGGTCATGCGTGTGTGTGGTTAGGGCCCGGCTGAAATAAGCCCCTAGAATACCGACTTAATCGGTGAGGAGTTTGGTATGCTAGCTGGTCAGGGTCGGTGTCCTAGATGCCCTAGATTACCGGCATAACCGGTGAGGAGTTTGATTGGCGTATTCAGGGCCTGGCGTTCAGACGCCATAGATTGCGGGTGTCTCCCGCGAGGACATTAGCGCATGATCACGTTCTATGTTCGCTTAGCAGTCAACTGTGTACCTGGGTGCCTGACAGAACACAGAAGTTTGTCTCAGCGGCTCTGTGACGTAACAGGATTCTCTTTCAACGCTAGACAGCGCCCTAGCGTGTTTATTTTGCGACTCAGTGGTGTTAAGTGAGTTCGCACACATCGCCATATAGCGCTGCGGCACTCCTTCTAGCGGTTCTGTGGAATAACAGAGTTCGCACATATTGCCACAGATCGTTACGGCGTTTATTTTGGCGACTCTGCGGGATATGAGTTTGCTTCTTGCGCCATTTTACTAGCAGCAGGCTCCGCCTGCACGGTGGACCCCGGGCTGCGAACGCACCTCTTTACATCATATATTTGGTGCGTTCCGCAGACCCTAACAAATAAATTTTAAGTAAAACTGAAAACAAATTCTATTACAACTCTGTTGAAAAGACTTCTTACACCCCGTCTTTCCTCCTGAGTAGAGTTGAGCGATACTTTCCGATATCCTAAAGTATCGGAATCGGAATGGTATCGCCGATATCACTAAAATATCGGCGATACCCGATACCGATACCGGAAGTCCCATGTAAGTCTATGGGAACAAAATATCGAAATTAAAAAAAACCCATTCTTGCCTTGTTGGTTAATTGTACATGAAGGAAAACAAGAAAGAGTAATGTAGAATGTATTGGGGAAGGTTGAGGAGACATTAAAGGCATAGATGTTTAACCCAATCAAATGGAATAGCATAAATATTTTTTTTTTTAAAGATGTTCGGATTGACGAAGAAATTGACAATGTTAATGTTTTTTATATTTTGGCAAATATGTATCTTACACAACTTCCATGCTCTTCATCTTCACCTTTTTAACTTTTCACACACTTTCTCCTTCATAATCTTCTGCAGCATCATCTTTTTCATCAAATTATTCTTCATCTTCACCTTCTTTATCTTCTTCTTAAACTTCTTGCTATTCATCTTTGTTAACATTACTCATATTCTTCTTATTAAACTATTATTCTTATTCATATTCTGCTTCATCTTCTTCATCATATTCTTATTTGTGACAGAGAATCCTGTACTTGTAATCTGTCAAAGTATGAATTTTTCATCCTTCCGTTCTTGCTGTCACAAAAGATTTAAATTACAACAGTATTTGTCCGTGTTCAGTTTAGCCTGCAGCAGCAGGCATTTTCCAGGGGCACCACGAGGAGGAACGGACTCACCCCCATACACTGCTTAGTCTTCTTCTGCTTAGAATTTAGAGCATATATTTTGCTCTTCATTTTGGTCTTATACTTCATGTTCTTCTGCTTTTAGATCTTCTGCTTATTGTTCTTGTGTCTCTTGTTCCGTATCTTGTATTTGTAGCACAATCTTGTACCAGCTGATGTTACTGGGACACGGTTACTAAGCAGGAGGTACCTGTGCTCCAAAGCACTACCAAGGACCAGCAGACGTTGCTGGAACTCGGATACCGAGATGGAGGCACCTAGGCCAAAGGCACTGCGGAGAACCAGTTGACGGTACTGGAACCCGGAGGGGCAGCAGAAGGAAAAGAGCCAATGGCACAACCGAGGACCAGCTGACGTTACTGGGACACGGTTACTAAGCAGGAGGTACCTGTGCTCCAAAGCACTACCAAGGACCAGCAGACGTTGCTGGAACTCGGATACCGAGATGGAGGCACCTAGGCCAAAGGCACTGCGGAGAACCAGTTGACGGTACTGGAACCCGGACGGGTAGCAGAAGGTACAAGAGCCAATGCAAGTAACGAGGACCAGCTGACTGTGCTGGAACCCGGAGGGGCAGCAGAAGGAAAAGAGCCAATGGCACAACCGAGGACCAGCTGACGTTACTGAACCCCAGTAACACAGGAGCAAGTGTTGACTGTGCTAACAGCACTTCCGAGCAACAACTGGCGGTGTTGGAGCCCAGGGTCAAGGAGGATGTTTAAATACTAGATCAAGTAATTTCCTTGTTACCTGTCAATTTTAAATGTCTATACTTCAAACAAGAGAAAGATAACCTTTACTACCATAAGATGATGATTTCATTTAAACTAATATCTAGATAAATAAAGAATTGACAAACATAAACACATACATTAACATGTTGAACAGCAATGCAAACCACAAAATAAATTAGTTAAGGAATCTGCTATACGGTTGTACATAAAAGCATACAAGTACATATCTGAATCCATTAATGATGGATAAGTAACAGTATGTACACCATTTTTATTGTATAGACAATGAATGTCTGACTTCAAAACATCATCAGCATTACAAGTTATCTGTGACATTACTAAAATGTTACATTTGCTGAATAATGTCACTAAACAGTTTATACAAAATTATACAATTTCCATCATGTAATACTCATAATATGTGGCAATAATCATGTTTATTAACAAACATAACCTTTAAAAAGTGCATAGTGCATAGTGAAAATTGCTATTTATGCCTGACTGTCGACTTGCAAGCATGACAACGGATAGATAAGGTATATATAGATGAGACTGCATAGCCACAGATGGTGAATGGCGATGTAATACTGTACCTCAATAAAGTGTGCGTCACTACTACATAATTTTTTTTATATAGCTTTATAAACAGGGTACGTGGATGTATGCTTGCGCCTTTGTTTTGACGCACAGACTGCCTTCCTGCTGAGACGCGTTGGGTAGTGAACAGTTGTGTGCAGTGTTCACTGTAGTCTGAGGTTTTCCTTTTTGGAGTGCAGATCACGCTCCAGTTAGTTCTTCAACCACTGCTGGTTGTAGTCTGCTGAGCGTGTGTCACTGGCACATCCTTGAAATTTTTCTCTAATTGTTGCTGCTCCATTCTATTACAAATAAATAAAATCTATTAGTGTGACGCGCTTCCATCCGTATACAATACATTGGTTGCAAACACTATAGAAGTACACAAAGGGGCCTTTCACACCTACTGAACAGTTGTGTGCAGTGTTCACTGCAGTCTCTGCGGAATAACCACACTTAGGCCTTATAACTTTTCAGACTTTCTTTATCAATCTACCAAGATGAAGAAGGCAGGGAGTAAGGCACGTGGTCGTGGAGTTTCTTCAGGGAGAGGACGTGGGGATTCTGTGGCTGCTGCGGCCCCCAGTGACACAGCATCCACCAGTTTTCCCCGGGCCGTGAGCGTTCCTTTATGCGCACTTTTGTAGGAGCTCGGAGTACCCCCCTGCTGCGGGAAGAACAAATTGAAGCCGTTGTTGTTTGGATCTCAGCCAATGCATCGACTTCAATTGCTTCCACCTCCTCTCAGGACCACAGCACTGTTGGGCAACCATCTGTCTCTTCACCGCCTGGCAAATTGCCCAGGCAGTCAGAGAGTTCTGTACAGGAGCCAGCTGAGTGTCTGCTTCTGTTCTCAAATCTATTGGCTTGCAAACAGGGGCCCAGCCAAGCAGCATTCTGTAATGTGAAGAAGAGGGAGTATGCAGTGATGCGCAACAGCTGTGTCTCTCTGAATCTGAAGAGGCGGGTGAGACAGTGCCGATGGTCAGCACACCGCAGAACGCATCTGATGATGATGATGAGACCCAGGTGCCAGTTTCTGTTGAGCATGGTGCTGGCCAGACCACCCAACAGCAGGTGTTGGAAGAGGGTAGTGGAGATGATGAGGTCCAATACCCAACATGGCATGAAGAACAGGAAGGTGGTGGGAGCAGCTCAGAGGAATAATAATAATATTTATTTATATAGCGCCATCATATTCCGCAGCGCTTTACAGTTTAGCAGTTTCAGAACACAAGTCATAAGTAACAACGTTAACAATACAATAATTTAAGCTAAATAAGTCGCCCCTGCTCGTGACAGCTTACAATGTACAATGAGATGGGGGAGATACAAAGTATAGGTGTTTATATACAATGGTGCATTTACAATGATGTTCCAGCCATCTTAAGGGACTGAGGGATGGAGATAGTGAATGGGCTAGAGACACACACACACTTACACAGAATACATAGAATGACTTTGATTAGTGAATGTGATAGGCCGCTCTGAACAAATGTGTTTTGAGGGAGCGCCTGAAACCATGCAAATTGTGGATAGTCCTAATTTCTTGGGGTACAGCATTCCAGAGGATTGGCGTAGAGCAGGAGAAGTCTTGGAGTCGGGAGTGGGAGGTACGTATTAGTGCAGAGGTTAGTCGAAAGTCGTTTGCAGAGCGCAGCAGTCGGTTAGGCCGATAGATAGAAATGAGGGAGGAGATGTAGGAGGGGTGCTGCACTGTGGAGAGCTTTGTGGGTGAGAACCAGTACTTTGGTTGAAAGCTGGGAGAGGCCTAGAGAAATGGTTAGTGATAGAAGGAAGATAGAGGAAGACATTGCCCCAACGGTACAAACAGGAGGGAGAGTTAGGCTGCAGACTCGGTTGCCTGTAGCCTCCAGTTTGGCACCTGTTCGGAGCAGTTGTCTTCCAAAAGTCAAAACGTGCGCTCCCAGGACTTGCACTGCGTGGTCCTTTTTTCACACACTTGCACATGATATTTGCTATGTGAAATGCAAGCTGTGTAATCAAAAATTAAAAATAGCTAAAAGTGTCAGTCACCTCAATACCACAAATATGTGGAAACATGTGCGGACAAAGCACGTAGTTGAGTTACAAAGACACACTGGAGATGTAGGCCAACCTACAGCAGCACCTACATCTTCAGGTTGTGTTGAAGCCTCTTCATCGAGCTCACACACAGCTGGTTATGCTTCCTCACAGGATCGCCATGGAAGAACCTCGGCCACTGTTGTCCAGAGACAAACTGTTATTCCACACACAGCAGCAAGTTCCCTGTCATCCTCACACTCCCAGGCCACAAAACAGCCAGCGGTAGCACAGGCATGGGATAAAAGACGGCCATACTCCGCAAACCATGCACGAGCACAGGCTCTGAATGCTGGCATTGCAAAACTCCTGTCCCTTGAAATGCTGTGATTCAGGCTGGTGGAGACAGACAGTTTCCGTAACTGAATATCATTGTCAATCCCACAATACAATGTGCCAAGCCGATTTCATTTCAGCAGGCAAGCCGTCCCTGGTCTGCAAAAGCATGTTGAGGGAAAAATTAAACATGCGCTACTAAAAGCCCTCAGTAGCAAGGTCCACCTGACCACCGATGCGTGGACCAGTACCCATTGTTATGATCTGCTACAACCAGTAAGGAAAGAAGGGAATTCTGTCCCTACAATACAACTAAGCTGAATCCCTACGATGTAACGGGGAACCTGATCCTGCGACCAGACCCGCTAAAGTCCTCATCTAGTGTGAACGAAGACCTATAGTTGCGAGGGAGTAATCCCTACAAGATCTAGGGACTGGGAGAAAAGGTGGACACCTTCCTAACATAAATTGTAGCATGGATAATTAAACAGAAAAATAAATACTTTGTGATCCTAACATCAAGCAAAACTCACAGATTAAGGCACCTAAGCACCCGGCTAGCTTAACAGTAGATAATACAATGAAGTCAAGCAAAGCCAGAAGGGCGGAGCCAGACTAAATAGGGAAAAAAGGTCATGTGACCAGCAAACTGAAACAAAACCTAACAAGAGGGTTCTAACACCCATGGCCAGGGACAATACCTTTCCCTCACTGCCCATTGGGTCAATGTTGTGCAGCCGGGTACTGATCTTGCGAGTGGCGCTGTACGTGTTCTGCCAACTCCAAGGATTGCAGGAATCAAGTCTGTACACATTGATTCCTCCTCCTATTCCAGTTCCTCAGAATCATCGCTGCAGGAGCCGTCACGGTCTACCTCCACATGGACCCGTGAACGTTTACCTGTTGCGACCGATATGAGCACAGCCGTGTCCAAATGTCAACAGGCCATCCTGAAATTAATTTCCATGGGGAATCTTAGCCACACAGCGCAGGAGCTCTGTAATGCCATAAAGCAGGAGAGCGACGTGTGGTTTTTGGAAGAGAATCTACAGGCAGGCTTGGTAGTGTGTGACAATGGCCGAAATCTGGTGTCAGCTCTGGGCCTTGGCAACCTCACTCACATACCATGTCTGTCATATGTGCTCAACTTGGTCGTGCAGAGTTTTTTGAGGGACTATCCGGATCTTGATGCACTGCTGCACAAGGTCCGCCTAGAGTGCGCTCACTTGCGACGTTCCAGCATGGCCAGATCGCTGATTGCAGCTCTGCAACGCAGATTTCACCTTCATGAACATCGCATTATATGTGACGTACCCACCAGGTGGAATTCCTCGTTACATATGTTGGAGCGGTTGTGTGAGCAGCAGCTAACAGTAATGGAGTATCAGCTGCATCAGGCGCAGTCAACTCGCAATTTGCGGCGTTCACACTTCACCACTACTGAGTGGGCCTCTATAATAAGAATAATAATATTATTTATTTATATAGCGCCATAATATTCCGCAGTGCTTTACAGTTTAACAGTTTCAAAACACGAGTCATAAGTAACAACGTTAACAATACAATAATTAAAGCAAAATCAGCCGCCCCTGCTGGTGAAAGCTTACAATCTACAATGAGGTGTGGGAGATACAAAGTACAGGTGTTTATATACAATGGTGTTTTTACAATGATGGTCCAGCCATTTTAAGGAAGTGAGGGATGCATGGAGATAGTGAATGGGCTACACACACAGAATTACACATAGAATGACTTTGATTAGTGAATGTGATAGGCCACTGTGAACAAATGTGTTTTGAGGGAGCGCCTGAAACCATCCAAATTGCGGATAGTCCTAATTTCTTGGGGTAGAGCATTCCAGAGGATTGGCGCAGCGCGGGTGAAGTCTTGGAGTTGGGAGTGGGAGGTACGGATTAGTGCAGAGGTTAGTCGAAGGTCGTTTGCAGAGTGCAGCAGTCGGTTAGGCCGATAAATATAAATAAGGGAGGAGATGTAGGGGGTGCTGCGCTGTGGAGAGCTATGTTGGTGAGAACCAGTAATTAGAATTGGATCCTATAATGAATGGGCAGCCACTGCCAGTGTAATGAGTGGCGAATAACTCTATGAAGGATATCTGCCACGTTTTGCGTGCGTTTGATGAGTCAACGCGGATGGCGAGTGCAGATGATGCACTAGTCAGCCTGACTGTCCCCCTTATCTGCCTGCTTCAAAAAACACTGCAAGCACTAAGGCATGAGGTTTTGGAAGAGGTGGAGGATGAGGAGTCACAAATTCCATCACCTTCTGGACAGTCAGCGCAACGTGGTTCCTCACAAAGGGCTGGAGGACTTTCAAAGTACCATGCTGTATCAACAATTGAACCTCCAGAGTCGCTGTCTATATTTTCATAACCATTACAAACTTTTAATGTATTTACAAAGCACATAATGTACATTTTTTGTCTATCCTTTTGTAATGCTATTGTGTTTCCATAAACTGATGTTACAGAATTATGATACAAAGTTTTTAAATTTTGAGTTTTAAATTTTGTAAATTTATATGTATTTGAAGGACTTTGTGAGGAGGATGAGGAGGAGTCAATGGAGGAGGAAGACATCGCTCCAGAGGGAGGTAGACAATGCTCTAGTCAGTATGTAGACCAAGGGTGGGGTGATGCACAGCAGGCGGAGATGACGCCTCTTGCAGGGGACAACGTTTCTTGGCCAGTTGGGAGTCTGCAGCACATGGTTGATTTCATGCTGCAGTGGCTGAGAAACGACCGCCGCATCGAACACATTCACACCACGTCTGATTATTGGGTGTACACCCTCCTAGACCCTCGCTACCGGGACAACTTACAAAGCCTCATCACACCGTTGAACCGGGAGCGTAAAATGCGGAAGTACCAAGACACACTGGTGCAATCCATAATGTTCTCCATTCCAGCCGAGAGCACTGCTGCTGCTACTGATTTACAAAGCAGCTCTGTGCGTCGAGGCAGTGGAGACAGCTCTGCAACAAGAGGGAGCACAAGCAGCGCCTCTGCACAGGGCAAGAACAGTATGTTCCAAATGTGTCGAAGTTTTGTGGCAGCGCCACCAATGTCTACACCATCCGAGACGGCTCCAGTCAGCAGGAGGCAACATTTCCGTAAGATGGTGACAGACTACATGTCTTGCCCTCTCAGTGTACTCCCAGATGGCTCTTCCCCATTCAAGTTTTGTGTCTCTAAGCTGGATACATGGCCAGAGCTTAGCCAGTATGCATTGGAGGTGCTGGCTTGATCTGCTGGCAGTGTATTATCGGAGCGCGTCTTTACTGCTGCAGGTGGTGTACTAACAGACCGTTGCATGCGACTATCCTACGATAATGTAGAACGGCTTACTTTTCTGAAAATGAACTAGGCATGGATCTCGCCTGAATTTGCCTGTCCGGTTTCAGATTAACTAACTGGTTGACAACGTTTTCCATGTCTCCTGTTATGTTCATCTTTCTACCACCTGAGCTATACTCCCTGGGCTACAACACTGCCAGTTGCTGCTCAGAAGTGTCGTGTCCACAGACCAATACACAAGCTATAGTGATAGTGGGGTTCAGTAACGCCTGCTGTTCCCCTGCTGTGTGTCCGGCAAAAATTACTGCTACCTAGCTACACATGTTTAAAAAAACATGACATGTTAAAGTGGCTAGTGCTACACATAGATATCAGGCTACACCCTTATTTCTAAGCTGTAAACAAGTGAAACGTCAAATTTAAAACCATTCAATGATTAGTGTTGGTAACAAATCTGTAACTAAATAATTGTGACATATTATGGCAGATATCCACATGTCTAACACAAATGCTAACACAAAAGCATACTTATGCTATAGGGTACTGATGGTGAACCTTCTCACTCCATAACTTTGACCAATCCAACTCACATCATGCCTCAAATGCTGCAATGTTGGAAGTGCATAATGTGGGTTGAACTTTGACAACAGCTGCAGTGCGAAGGTTATCCTTCTGTGTTCTTGGCTTTTAAATAAAAGCATACAAGTAAATATAATAATACATTGTTGATTAAGGGACATGATGTACACCTGTAATATTGTGCAAACAATGGATGTAGGACTATTCCTCTTCAACATTACTTATATTTGTGTCATTTGAAAAAATACATATTTTAGTTAAAAATTAAAAACCCATGTTCAGTAGCTGTGAAAGGCCCGTTTGTGTACTTCTATATTGTTTGCAACCAATGTATTGTATACGGATGGAAGCGCGTCACACTAATAGATTAGATTTATTTTAAATGGAATGTAGCAGAACCAATTGGAGATAAATGAAAAGGATGAGCCACTGAGACACGCTCAGCAGAGTACAAGCAGCAGTGCTTGAACATGTAACTGGAGCGTGATCTGCACTAAAAAAAGTAAAAAACACAGACTGAAGTGAACACTGAAACACAACTGTCCACAATCTGTGAAAAGCTCCTTTCTGTACTTCTATAGTGTTTGCAACCAATGTATTGTATACGGATGGAAGCGCGTCACACTAATAGATTAGATTTATTTTAAATGGAATGTAGCAGAACCAATTGGAGATAAATGAAAAGGATGAGCCACTGAGACACGCTCAGCAGAGTACAAGCAGCAGTGCTTGAACATGTAACTGGAGCGTGATCTGCACTAAAAAAAGTAAAAAACACAGACTGAAGTGAACACTGAAACACAACTGTCCACAATCTGTGAAAAGCTCCTTTCTGTACTTCTATAGTGTTTGCAACCAATGTATTGTATACGGATGGAAGCGCGTCACACTAATAGATTAGATTTATTTTAAATGGAATGTAGCAGAACCAATTGGAGATAAATGAAAAGGATGAGCCACTGAGACACGCTCAGCAGAGTACAAGCAGCAGTGCTTGAACATGTAACTGGAGCGTGATCTGCACTAAAAAAAGTAAAAAACACAGACTGAAGTGAACACTGAAACACAACTGTCCACAATCTGTGAAAAGCTCCTTTCTGTACTTCTATAGTGTTTGCAACCAATGTATTGTATACGGATGGAAGCGCGTCACACTAATAGATTAGATTTATTTTAAATGGAATGTAGCAGAACCAATTGGAGATAAATGAAAAGGATGAGCCACTGAGACACGCTCAGCAGAGTACAAGCAGCAGTGCTTGAACATGTAACTGGAGCGTGATCTGCACTAAAAAAAGTAAAAAACACAGACTGAAGTGAACACTGAAACACAACTGTCCACAATCTGTGAAAAGCTCCTTTCTGTACTTCTATAGTGTTTGCAACCAATGTATTGTATACGGATGGAAGCGCGTCACACTAATAGATTAGATTTATTTTAAATGGAATGTAGCAGAACCAATTGGAGATAAATGAAAAGGATGAGCCACTGAGACACGCTCAGCAGAGTACAAGCAGCAGTGCTTGAACATGTAACTGGAGCGTGATCTGCACTAAAAAAAGTAAAAAACACAGACTGAAGTGAACACTGAAACACAACTGTCCACAATCTGTGAAAAGCTCCTTTCTGTACTTCTATAGTGTTTGCAACCAATGTATTGTATACGGATGGAAGCGCGTCACACTAATAGATTAGATTTATTTTAAATGGAATGTAGCAGAACCAATTGGAGATAAATGAAAAGGATGAGCCACTGAGACACGCTCAGCAGAGTACAAGCAGCAGTGCTTGAACATGTAACTGGAGCGTGATCTGCACTAAAAAAAGTAAAAAACACAGACTGAAGTGAACACTGAAACACAACTGTCCACAATCTGTGAAAAGCTCCTTTCTGTACTTCTATAGTGTTTGCAACCAATGTATTGTATACGGATGGAAGCGCGTCACACTAATAGATTAGATTTATTTTAAATGGAATGTAGCAGAACCAATTGGAGATAAATGAAAAGGATGAGCCACTGAGACACGCTCAGCAGAGTACAAGCAGCAGTGCTTGAACATGTAACTGGAGCGTGATCTGCACTCAAAAAAGTAAAAAACACAGACTGAAGTGAACACTGAAACACAACTGTCCACAATCTGTGAAAAGCTCCTTTCTGTACTTCTATAGTGTTTGCAACCAATGTATTGTATACGGATGGAAGCACGTCACACTAATAGATTTGATTTTTTTCTAATATAATGGAGCTGCACCAATTCCACTAAATAAAATAAAAAAAAAAAAAAAAAAAGTGACACGTGCAGATGCCTACAAACAGCGGTGGATGCAGAGCAAACTGCAGCGTCACCTGCACTGTCACACACACACCTTGCACAGAGCTGTTAAAACAACACTGGCAAAATGAAGCTTTACACAGCGGTTGGTAAACTAGCCTGCCTCAAGCACAGTAGTACACAAAATCGCAATATCTAACTGTCCCTCAGAGTCAGCACAGCAGCGTTCTGTCCCTAACTGAGTTCACAGCACAGTGACGCTAAAATGGCTGCGGCGCCTTTTATAGTGCATTCTGACATCATTTCAGCAGCCAATCACAGCCATGCCATTAGTTAAGATGACCGCATCATTACAGGATGTGCCCACACTTCGTAGGATTCCTCATTGGCTGACTAAAATCACATTGCCTCTCAAAGAATTATGGGAACTTCCGATTCCGGTATACGATATGGAAAAAGTATCGGAATTAAGTATCGGAATTCCGATAACGCGAATATCGGCCGATACCCGATACTTGCGGTATCGGAATGCTCAACACTACTCCTGAGACACATGAGCCCGACGACCCCAGGAAGCTTCATTGCCACTTGACTGCTCTTTCTCTTCATCAGTGGAAGGTACCTGTAAAGAAATGTCATGATTTACCACATGTGTAGTATTGCCAGTCAATACATACCAATCATTATAACAAATGTTATAATATGTGACATAATCGGTGTCATGTCCACCCTGGGAAGCAGTCATTTCTTCACGTGAGGACATGGTTGAAGAGCAGGCAGCAGTCCAGTGAAACACTAAGGAACAGAGAAGAAAAATTTAACTTGTTAAGAGCCAAACAAAATGTAGCCAAAAAAACAAAAAAAACAATGGACACCAATACTTATATTACAGGCAGTAGTCCAGTAGCACAGCAGTCAGCACAGGCCAGGGACAGATGGCAGGACCAGGAGACAACCACAGCACCAGGAGACAACTGCAGCACCAGGATAGTCTAACAGTCTACAAGGAACAGAAAAAGCAGTGAGAGAGACAGACATTTTCGAAAGCTCTATAATTACATAGACTGTGCTGTTCTCACCAGGAAAGCCAGCAGCACCAGGAGACACGTGCAGCACCAGGAGACAACCGCAGCACCAGGTGACAACCACAGAGCCAGACCATCAGGAGACAACTGTAGCACAAGGAGAGAACCGCTGCACCAGGAGACAACCACAGCACCAGGACAATCTAACAGTCTACAAGGAACAGAAAAAGCAGTGAGTGACAGACATTTTCAAAAGCTCTATACTTACATAGACTGTGTTGTCCTCACCAGGACAGCAAGCAGCCCCAGGAGACATCAACAGCACCAGGAGAAAACCACTGCACCAGGAGAGAATTACTGCACCAGGATACAACCCCAGCACCAGGAGAGAACAGCAGCACCAGCAGAGTCAACCAGTCTAAAGGAACAGAAAAAAAATTAGTGCAAAGTACAAACTGCAGTGAGAGAGACATTTTCAAAGGTTCTATACTTACATAGCCAGTCTTGTGCTATCATCCAGAGAGTTATGGCCTTGCAGTGTCCACAATTCCTTTTATAGAGCTAGCAATTAGCAGGTGGTGAAATCACTTCCTGGACCAACTCATTAGAAGTACGCATGTGTATCGAACTCATATGTGTTCGCATGTCCTTGCATACCAATGCGCTCCCATAGACAGTAATGTGTTTTTTTCACGCACTCATCCCCATGCGCATGACTGCGCATATTTGATGGATTTTTGCTGCTTCAGAAAATGCAACATGCTGCGTTCGCTGGACCCCGCCGCACACCAAGAAACAACGCATGCGTATGCATATGCATGCGAACTGATGCAAACACATGTCCCTGCGTACGCCATGGTAAAGATAGGTACGCATGACGCATGCGGATCTGTGCGGATGATACGCTGTGCACAGAGGCACATATGTGAAACCAACCTTAATGACGCCCTATGGCGGGCTGCCGAGTGAAGTCTGTAATGCATCATGTGTGATCAGAGGCCACAGTTTACAGAGCTATCTGAGCCCAACTGCACCCCGAAAAATATATAAAGTACAAAAACACATATAAATACATGTGAGGTCTTAGTTGATATTCTGGCAAAATATGGAATCTCGCAAGCCATGTCTCGGGTCCGCACACTTGCGAGTCCTACTCTAACAACAAAACTCATCCAATAAATCTAGAAAAAACACACCAAAAACAGGCAGAGATGCTTACCTGTCTAGGCTTCAAGACACATACCCTATCCCAGCATAATATGAACCCTAGTCACAGGCTGGTCTTCATAGGGGTACCGTAATGGCCAGTACAGAAATCTTTAGCAGAACCCCAGCTGCCAATCCAACCCATTGGCACCCCATGATCTTTTCACATGAAGCCAAAGAGCATGGGAAATGGTACCATCTCAACACACCAGACTGTGTGCATTTAATGTCACCGAAAATGAAAGCAATTAACTACAGCTGGCAAAGCTCATCTCCACACAGTCAGAGTCTGCTGAGAGAGATCAGTTCCTGAGCTTGCATCAAAAGAGGAAACCTGACATATGACTTAACTGTCTAAGTAGGTAGACATACTGTTTAGTCTCCTTCTGTACCCCAATCTGAGCCCTTATGATGTAATTGCAGGGTGCCAATGGGTAGCTAGGAAAGCCAGATATCTAAAACAACTGGAAATGCCTTGATAGGTTTCTGGCAGAATTAAATCCATTACCTAATGGGTCCGAAGACTAGACATTCAAGCCCTGTAAGAATAGATCATCAATATCAAAGTCCTAAAAAATGATAACATTCTGCCTCCTCCATTCTTACCCCATCTTCCTAATCCTCCCCAACCTTCCCTTCTTCCATTGCACTGCAATATTCCTATACTGAGTCTGGAATTGGAATCCTATGTATGTTGTCACATATTGTTTTGTAAGTATAATTTTCTCATGTTTGTTACTCTAACAATCTAAAGAAGAATGAATATAAAAAAATGCTAAAATTATAAAATGCTGCTTGCCTATTGTTGCTGTCACTAGCAGTAGCTCACTGTGCAGGGATTTATACAGCTCTGACTAGAATCAGTTACTATTCTACATAAAGCAAACTTTCTCTAGTACTAGAAGAAAAAAAATAATTTCATTTATAATTTTCTAAACCATTCAAATAAGTTTTTCAGGTACCAAGATACGAGGTGCGTTCATTAATGATTTCCCCTGACCCACTTCCTGTGGACTGAGAGCAATGAAACTTGGCAGTTATTAGTCCTTCTCTACATAGGTGCCACCTAGGGACACACACTTCTCCAATTCCTTTAAGCAACTGTAAACATCTCACTTGTTGAAGTCGGCAGATTGCTCCAAAAGCTATATTGTGACTTCGGAATCTCATCATCTGGAAAATGTTTGCCCTTCAAAAATAACTTCATTGTTGGAAAAAGCTGGAAGTCTGAAGGTGTGAGATCGGGGGAATAAGGAGGATGCAGTAGAATTTCAAAGCCAGAGGAGCATGTATCAATTTTGGCAACATGCAAGTTATCAACTGGTGCATTGTCTTGCAGAAGGTGGACAACTTTGGTGAGCATGCCACGTCTCTTGATTTTGACGGCCTCCCGCAATTTCCGCAGCAGTGAAGCATAGTATGCTCCACTAAATCCATCAAACTACTCCGTGCTGGTCCCAAAATACTGTGAGCATGACCTTGCCTGCCGAGGGTTGGGAACGTGCCTTCTTTGGAGGTGGTGAGTCATTATGCTTCCATTGCATCGACTTGACTTTAGTCTCAGGATCATAGTGATGGACCCAACTTTCATCCTGTGTGATCAGTCTGTTGAAAAAGTCCTCCTGGTATCCATGGCACATTGTCAATAGAGCCTGAGAGCATTTGACTTGTTCCTTCTGGAAAGGTGTGAGCAGCCGGGGAACCCAGAGAGCAGCTACTATATGAATGTGATGATGGCCTTGGATGTTTTTTTCCACAGACCTCACACTAATCTTGACATTTTGGGCTAGGTGGTGAATGGTTATGTGGCGATTTTCCAAATTGACAACCTCCACTTGCTGGATGTTGTGATCACCAATGGCAGAGTGGGGTCACCCTGGAATTGGAGCTGTTTGACCACATTTGAATTGATGATACCAGTTCCTGACTACATCATATGATGGGGAATCATCACCATAAACCTCTTTCATCTCATCTAACGTCTCTTTTGGTGTGCAGCCTTTCAATTAAAGTAACTTGATGACTGCTCTGTATTCCACTGGTTCCATTATGAACCCTCACACCACTTTAGCACCTGTAAAATAAAGACCATTATCAGTTCTGAGTTGCAAATTGGTACGTAGCCTATAGAGACTTGTGCACTTTCAGCATCCTGTGATAAATAACAGTGGGTCATGGTGTAGTGGTCACAAGTACACGGATGCAGTGATGAGCAGGAGGCAGAGCAAGAGTTAAAGGGGGTTTATTACAGGGGATACTCCACACAGGGAGGGTAAACGTTATGAAGGGGTTAAATTCGTAAAGGTAACAGGGAAAACAAACAAATGTCTATGAAGCAGGTAAATTTATCAGTCTGATGATTTCCGGGCTGTGAAAACTTATAATCCCATGATGATGCCGCAGATGGTGCATGAAGTCCTGGCCTGGTCCTGAAGGAAGTGGATGCACCGTCTCCTGACCGAAGTGGCATATCCTGGCTCTACTAAGCAAGGTCCTGGGGGAATTGAGTAATGTGTGTGACGTGAAGCAATCTCTGACACTGTTGGAGTGTGGCACAGTTCAGCGGCGGAGGCGGGAATGGAGGTAGTCGGCCCTGTCTAATCCGCCTGTTGAGGTTTGGGCTACACGGCTGCGTCAGTCAGCAGAATGGCACGCGCACAGGGTTCAGGCACAGGGTTGAGTGGACACACACCGTCACGCTTCTTACGGCCAGAAGTTATGTGGGGAGTCGAACTGCAGTGCCGGCCTGTGCTGTCGCGTTGCCCCACAGAGAGAGAACCAACTGTCTCCTGCTGCATACACTGTCTTCTCGCCGAGCCCCCTCTTTTCCTACGCACAGCCCCTTTTATATCTGTCACGCCCCCTTCAGCCGAATGCAAAGGTCCATACAGGTCAGAATGCAACAATGCATCAATGGTGACAGCCCCGATGGTTCGGGGACCAGCATGAGAGAGGCATCCCCGGCCCGGTCCATCTTCCTACAAGAGGAAATCTTTAATGAACGCCCCTCATAGAGCAGGAGATGCAATCTTGATTATCATAATCAGTGCCATAAACATTGCTCCTATTCTGGATTTTTAATGGCACTTCATAGTACAAATGTGTCTCAAATTTTGTTAGAGGGACTCTATCATTAGGATCAACCCTTCTAAGTCATCTATATGGGCATGCAGATCAAAGGAAGCTGAATAAAATGATACCTTTATATCTGCGATCCGGTATTTTCTTCCACATTTTTCTTATATGTGATTGAGCTGGCTATGTAGCGGACTCTGATCTTCATGACAATCTGTCCCTAGAGATTATTGTACAAGAAAGGGAACATTACCAGTATGATGTGTAATAACCAACAGTCTGATCTCACTGCAGAGTTATGTGTGATTATAACTGACACATCTGCAGATTCCTCTCAGTGCTTCAGTTTCCATCTCACAGGCAGAGAGAGTTTTAATACAGCAGAGCTGTAAGAGCTGCAGCTGCTAATGTATTTGTGAGGAGACTAAGTTGAGTTCTACAGTTCTGTTAATTGCATATCACACACTGGTAACGTCTTCTTTCATTTAAAATCAGCTCTGAAAGCAAAATTCTCATTCAGATCAGTGACGGCCCATAGTTCTGAACAGTTCAATCACATATAAGAAAAATGTGGATCTCTCTGGAATAAGACATCGGATTGCAGATATCAAGGTATCAATTTATTCAGCTTCCTTTAACGTGCATATTATTCATACAGACGATTTAGGATGGTTTATCCTACTGACATTCTGTTTAAGGAAATTTTTTAAAGATTCAAAAATTAAATCATTATCACAGAGGAAAAGTAAATGAGGAAATATGTCTATAATGAATTAAAGTACATATAAATTAATCACTATTGTAATTATGTCACAGTTAGGAACTGTTAAGTCTCAACTGAAGAGGTGGATTCCTGAAGCCTCCAGTGGAGATGAGTCATTGTCTTGCAGCATATACAGATGATATTGATATAGGGAGGTGAACAAGCTGGAGCTTAGAGACTGTAATGGTTGGGTGTCAACTGGGCGAGCAGGCAAGTAAACCATATAGAGTCAGAATAGAAATACAAATGAATCAGAGTCAAGAATAGACTCATGGCCCAAGAACTGTCCAGACATATTGGTTTAAAACATGTAGGCTAAAGGTACTGCCACACTAAACATTCCCGCTAACGATCACGATAACGACGCTATCGTTGGTGTGATCGTTTTAAGGTCGCTAGTAGCGGCCAAACTGGACGATCTCATTAACGACGCATCAGCGGTTAGCGATCTCTATAACGACTTTGGCGGTCGTTGGGACGTGCCACACTGCATGTACTGTGAAAGACCACGACCTCGATAGGCGTGACTGAGCGCAATCTTTTGCACGCCTCTCATCACAGATTGGTGGTCACTATTTATCTCATAGATATTTATCACAGCTCTCTCGCTTTGTGATTGGATGACCGCGTCATAAAAGACGACGTATCAGCACTCCTCTCCATTGCTCTCGAGCAGAAGCGGTTCTTTCAAATCTCCAGCATCGTTCCAGTGTGTCCTGCTAGCCTTTGTAGCTACTGCGATCCAGTTTGCGCCACTATTGCGGTTGCTGCGTTCCAGTCTACGGCGTTGGGGTTTTTTGAGATCCAGTCTGTGGCGTTATATCCTCTGCGATCCAGTTTGTGACGCTATTTAGTTTCCCTATTTTCTTTTTTATTCAGAATCACAAACAAGTTTTGTAAGGTAGGTATTTTTTTTGTCACATTTAATTTTTATTTTTTTCTTTAATTTTACAGATCCATTTTTAGATCTCTGCTGTTGTTAACCATTGTCGTCCATCAATTTTTTTTTGTCATTGGTTTTTATCTCAAGATGTTGTGTTTTTAATTGCTTCATTGTTTTCAACATAATAGGGATTGAATAAAGGTTTTTTTCAATTTTATCTTGTTTGGAGTTGACTGCTGAAACATTCTCTTCATTCTATTGCAAATGTATTGAAATGACCCAGACTTTTTCTGTCCCAGCACTACTTTGGATTGACTTACAGTTACAGAGGCAAGAATGAAGTGAGCTGGACACTATACACATACAGTGCCTTGCGAAAGTATTCGGCCTCCTGGAACTTTTCAGCCTTTTCCCACATATCATGCTTCAAACATAAATATACCAAATGTCAATTTTTGGTGAAGAATCAGCAAGAAGTGGGACACAATTGTGAAGTTGAACGAAATTTATTGGTCATTTTAAATTTTTTTGGAAATACAAAAACTGAAAAGTGGGGCGTGCAATATTATTCGGCCCCTTTAACTTAATACTTTGCTGCGCCACCTTTTGCTGCGATAACAGCTGCAAGTCGCTTGGGGTATGTCTCTACCAGTTTTATACATCGAGAGACTGAAATTCTTGCCCATTCTTCCTTGGCAAGCAGCTCAAGCTCAGTGAGGTTGGATGGAGATCGTTTGTGAACAGCAGTTTTCAGCTCTTTCCACAGATTCTCGATTGGATTCAGGTCTGAACTTTGACTTGGCCATTCTAACACCTGGATACGTTTATTTTTGAACCAATCCATTGTAGATTTTGCTTTATGTTTGGAATCATTTACTTGTTGGAAGACAAATCACCGTCCCAAATATGAAATGAACTCGGCACTCAACTTATGTGTATGAAATATAAGGTTTTTATTCACAGTAGTAGCGAAACGCTTCGGTCCTTGATCATGGACTTTCATCAGTCACAAAAACTACTGCATAAAGGGTTAATCCACAATGGGATTTAACCATTGTCGTTTGCAATATAAATGGCATGACTTAGAATGTAAAATACACTTGTGTTAGTAGAGAGGCTCCTGTCACAGAACTTATGTGCTTTAATTGCTGCTTTCTGCAAAACCTCAAGCTTTCTGATTTTTCTAGTCAACAGAAACAGTTTGGATGCTGCCCAGCTCACTGAGCACCATATTGTCTGAAACGGCAAATGTGACAAGGAGAAATCACACAGTCCGCCAGTGCGAAGAAAGATCACAAGGTTTAGAGCATGACGGAGCCCTAGACACAGCACTGCTCATTCCTGTGCTGTTATAGAGAAATGCACTAAAGTTACAGAGTGGGAAAGTGCCAGAGGCAGCAGTAATACTACACATCTATCTTCTAGACTCATTTATTAAAGGGCTGAAAATGCTGGTGATCCTAGCATGCAGACATCAAATAAATGAAGGTTGTGAACTGCAGAATAACAATGTAGTACTGTAATCTCTTACTGGAGAAAGTGTGTTACAGGCTGTGGAAATAAGAGAATGTTCCTAAGTGAATGGCAGTAGCTGCAATTCACAATACAACCACTGGATGAACAAATATAGATAAAGGAGCTATGGTGCTATACACTGCAGTGGCCACTAAATGATATATACCGTACATCAGCTAATTAGTGGGAGTGTAGCTCTTATATTTATTACCAATTATAAGGACAGCCCCTTTAATTGTAAAGCACTGTAATATTACCTTCTGTATAGAGCTGTTTTTTGCTCACTTTATGTTGCTATTCTGGACCAGGTCTTTAAATTGGGGAACATTTCTCTGATGAGGAAGACACGGCTTTTACATGTTTTGATCTTTTCTGTGCTAACATACTGATGTGAACTATAATATTTGCACAGCTCTATAGAGGTGCACCAGTAGGTTCCCAAACCATATGATATATGTCAAAAGACTGGGCACACTCGATTTGTGTCAAATGAAATGAATTTAATACGTACACTTGGTCACTAAATACAGATGTTTCGGTCAAACCTGACCTTCATCAGTGTACTAGTGAAAGTGTATACCCAGGAATAAGGCTAAGTTCACACGTTGCGGAATTGCCGCGGAAATTTCCGCGGCAATCCCGCACTTCTCCCGCAGGAAATACGCACGGTTTTTTTATGCTGATTCCCGCCAGAATAATAGCGTTTTGCAAGCGTAATTAGCTTGCAGAATGCTAGCGTTTTCCTAGCGATCTGTAGCATCGCTTGGAAAACTGATTGACAGGTTGGTCACACGAGTCAAACATAGTGTTTGACACGTGTGACCAACTTTTTACTATTGATGCCGCCTATGCCGCATCAATAGTAAAAAGATCTAATGTAAAAATAATAAAAAAAATAATAAATAATGATATTCTCACCTTCCGGCGGCCCCCGCAGCCTTCCCGCCTTCAGCGACGCTCCCGGCAACTCCGGTCCCAGGAGTGCTTTGCGACAAATCACACCGATGACGTGGCATCTCGCGAGACCGCTATGCCATCTGGGTGATTCTCGCAAAGGACTCTTGGGACCGGAAGTTGCCGGGAGCGTCGCTGAAGGCGGGAAGGCTGCGGGGGCCGCGGGAAGGCTGCGGGGGCCGCCGGAAGGTGAGAATATCATTATTTTTTATTTTAATTATTGTTTTACCAGGGATATGGTACCCAGGGCCTGGAGGAGAGTCTCCTCTGCTCCAGACCCTGGGAACCATCCGCACATGAACCGCTTACATTGCGCATGGTGGGCACAGCCACATGCGGAAAGTAAGCGGTTCAATGCATTCCTATGGCGGCGGAATCACCGCGATTACGCTAAATTAATGAACATGTTGCTATTTTTTCCGCGAAGCGTTTTTTTCGCGGAAAAAAAACGCAACATGTGGCCAAAACATGCGGAATCAATTAACATGTATAGGATGCTTAATGCTTGCGTTTTTATCGCGTTTTTACCGCGGAAAACCGCGGAAAAACCGCGAAAAAAACGCAATTATTCCTGATCGTGTGCACTTAGCCTAAAGGTGTGGAGTTACATATCATAATCTCAGTGGTGGTATCAGTGGTTGCGGTTATAGTGAGCCTTCTGATTATTCAGTATGTGGTCTAAGGCCGTGGAGTGGCTATCAGTACCTGGTGTACGGGACGCGGAATCCACCGCATGTCACAGAGTGACTCTGGAGCAGGATGGGGGGAGGATGGAGGGCACAGAGGAGCACAGAGCAGGACAGGGGAGGATGGAAAGCACAGAGGAGCACGGAGCAGGACGGGGGAGGATGGAGGGCACAGAGGAGCACGGAGCAGGATGGGGGGAGGATGGAAAGCACAGAGGAGTACGGAGCAGGACGGAGGGAGGTTGGAGGGCACATAGGAGCACCGAGCAGGATGGGGGTGCACAGGAGGACGGAGCAGGAAGGGGGGAAGCACAGCGGAGGACGGAGCAGGAGGGGGGAGCACAGAGGAGAATGGGGTAGCACAGAGCTGGATGGGGGAGCAAGGAGCAGTACGGGGGCAGCACAGAGCAGGACGGCGGTTTATACACCCGGCTTATACGCGAGTCAATAAGTTTTCCCAGTTTTTTTGTGACAAAATTAGGGGGTTGGTTTATACATGGGTCGGCTTATACATGAGTATATACGGTAAGTACGGACCCCAAACTTTACTGTTCGGGTTCGCCGATCACTATAGGTTAGTTGATCCTTGCTTCGAGTGACATGTTTGGCTGGATTTGCTCCAAAATTGATTTGTTTGATCTTGCCCTTCATAGTATCGATATCATCCTTCTCCAGCAACACATTTCAAAAGTTTCTATTTTTTCTGTTTTGTTTCTTTACTATTCAGGTTTCACATCAGTATGTTTCAAAAGACTGGGCACACTCGATTTGTGTCAAATGAAATGAATTTAATACGTACACTTGGTCACTAAATACAGACGTTTCGGTCAAACCTGACCTTCATCAGTGTACTAGTGAAAGTGTATACCCAGGAATAAAGGTGTGGAGTTACATATCATGTCACAGAGTGACTCTGTGACATGCGGTGGATTCCGCGTCCCGTACACCAGGTACTGATAGCCACTCCACGGCCTTAGACCACATACTGAATAATCAGAAGGCTCACTATAACCGCAACCACTGATACCACCACTGAGATTGTGATATGTAACTCCACACCTTTATTCCTGGGTATACACTTTCACTAGTACACTGATGAAGGTCAGGTTTGACCGAAACGTCTGTATTTAGTGACCAAGTGTACGTATTAAATTCATTTCATTTGACACAAATCGAGTGTGCCCAGTCTTTTGAAACATACTGATGTGAAACCTGAATAGTAAAGAAACAAAACAGAAAAAATAGAAACTTTTGAAATGTGTTGCTGGAGAAGGATGATATCGATACTATGAAGGGCAAGAAGATCAAACAAATCAATTTTGGAGCAAATCCAGCCAAACATGTCACTCGAAGCAAGGATCAACTAACCTATAGTGATCGGCGAACCCTAACAGTAAAGTTTGGGGTCCGTACTTACCGTATATACTCATGTATAAGCCGACCCATGTATAAACCAACCCCCTAATTTTGTCACAAAAAACTGGGAAAACTTATTGACTCGCGTATAAGCCGGGTGTATAAACCGCCGTCCTGCTCTGTGCTGCCCCCGTACTGCTCCTTGCTCCCCCATCCAGCTCTGTGCTACCCCATTCTCCTCTGTGCTCCCCCCTCCTGCTCCGTCCTCCGCTGTGCTTCCCCCTTCCTTCTCCGTCCTCCTGTGCCCCCCCATCCTGCTCGGTGCTCCTATGTGCCCTCCAACCTCCCTCCGTCCTGCTCCGTACTCCTCTGTGCTTTCCATCCTCCCCCCGTCCTGCTCCGTGCTCCTCTGTGCCCTCCATCCTCCCCCGTCCTGCTCCGTGCTCCTCTGTGCTTTCCATCCTCCCCTGTCCTGCTCTGTGCTCCTCTGTGCCCTCCATCCTCCCCCCATCCTGCTCCATGCTCCTCTGTGCTTTCTATCCTCCCCCCATCCTGCTCCGTGCTCCTCTGTGCTTTCATCCTCCCCCCTTCCTGCTCCGTGCTCCTCTGTGCTTTCCATCCTCCCCGTCCTGCTCCGTGCTCCTCTGTGCTTTCCAACCTCCCCCTGTCCTGCTCCGTGCTCCTCTGTGCCCTCCATCCTCCCCTGTCCTGCTCCATGCTCCTCTGTGCCCTCCATCCTCCCCCCATCCTGCTCCTTGCTCTTTTGTACCCTCCATCCTCCCCCCGTCCTGCTCCATGCTCCTCTGTGCTTTCCATCCTCCCCTGTCCTGCTCCATGCTCCTCTGTAACCTCCATCCTCCTCCCCATCCTGCTCCATGCTCCTCTGTGCTTTCCATCCTCCCCCCATCCTGCTCCGTGCTCCTCTGTGGTTTCCATCCTCCTCCCATCCTGCTCCGTGCTCCTCTGTGCTTTACATCCTCCCCCCGTCCTGCTCCGTGCTCCTCTGTGCTTTCCATCTTCCCCTGTCCTGCTCCGTGCTCCTCTGTGCCCTTCATCCTCCCCCTGTCCTGCTCCATGCTCCTCTGTGCCCTCCATCCTCCCCTCCGTCCTGCTCCATGCTCCTCTTTGCTTTCCATCCTCCCCCCGTCCTGCTCTGTGCTCCTCTGTGCTTTCCATCCTCCCCCTGTCCTGCTCCGTGCTCCTCTGTGCCTTCCATCCTCCCCCCATCCTGCTCCGTGCTCCTCTGTGCTTTCCATCCTCCCCCCGTCCTGCTCCGTGCTCCTCTGTGCTTTACATCCTCCCCCCGTCCTGCTCCGTGCTCCTCTGTGCTTTCCATCCTCCCCTGTCCTGCTCCGTGCTCCTCTGTGCCCTCCATCCTCCCCTGTCCATGCTCCATGCTCCTCTGTGCCCTCCATCCTCCCCCCTGCTCCGCTCCTCTGCTCCATCCTCCCCCCGTCCTGCTTGTCCTCTGGCTTTCCATCCTCCCCCGTCCTGCTCCGTGCTCCTCTGTGCTCCTCTCTCCCTCCCTGATCCTGCTCCGCTCCTCTGTGCTTATCCTCCCCGCTCCTGCTCCTGTGCTTCTTTCTGTGCCCTTCCATCTCCTCCCCCCATCCCTGCTCTCTGCTACTCCTCTGTCGCCCTCCATCCTCCCCCCATTCCTGCTCTGTGCTCCCTCTGTGCTTTCCATCCTCCCCCGTCCTGCTCCGCGCTCCTCCGTGCTTTCCATCCTCCCCCTGTCCTGCTCCCTGCTCCTCTGTGCCCTGCATCCTCCCCCCGTCCTGCTCCGTGCTCCTCTGTGCTTTCCATCCTCCCCTGTTGTGAATGTGCAAGAAATGAATTCTGAGCAGAAGCTCCCTCTGGTGGTTACAAACAGTACTGAACTATCCAATGAAGATTGTGAAGATTGGCAATCAGGTGTTACTGACTGGTCTTATATAAGGGAGGTTCCCTCCCATCAGGGTTGCCGGTGATCAATTGTTCTGGTCTCATCTTTGATTCCTGTTCACTTTGTAGCTTGCTGTTTCGTGCCTGCATCTTCTGCTAACAGATAAGACATTTTCTTCTTTTAGTTTTTTGTGCTTGCTTTTTGCATTTTGTCCTGCACTTCTGTGGGGGTCTGCCGGGTCCTCTCCGGGGGCTTGTGCTCCTCTCAGTTTAGTTCAGCCACTGTTGTTTGTTCATTTGCCTTTTCCAGTTTTTTCAGTGGCTGCTGCTTAGTTTTGTTACACCAGAGAACTAATTTAGGTGGTAGAGGTCGTGTGATCTCAGGTGTTTTTGTAATTAGTAGAGTTGGTACTTTTCAGGGTTTTTTTGGGATTGCAGTAAGTGTCCTTCCTATCCTTTTCTATTTAGGAAGTTTGGGCCCCAACGTTTGCTCATACTATTTTCTGTCTGTGTCTGTATTTTCCTCTTGTCTAACCGCCATTACATGTTTGGGGGCTTTCTATGTTCTTTGGGGAACTGCTCCGGGGCAGATAGTTTTCCTCTTTCTGTCTTTAGGTGTAGTTAGCTTCTTAAGCTGTGACGAGGCGTCTAGGACCAACGTAGGTACGCTCCACGGATGCCTTTAGTTGTGGTGGTTAGTCAGGGTACTGCAATCCCATAGATTCCAACCTCTCTGGTGTATTTCCTTTTTTGCCTGCTCTCCTCAGCTACCAAATCATAACAGTATCACCGGCCAAAAAACTGATCTTTGAATGGTACTCACAGAAGGGAAAAATAGTGTTAAAGAAAGAAGATTGTCAGAGTTGTCAGAGATTTTTTTTTTTTTCCCTCTGTTTCTCTGAATGCTGAGGAGGATTTTTTTTTCTCTCAATGGAGTTTGCACAGTTGTCTGGCCGTGTGGATCAGCTTGCCACTGAAGTTCGGAGTATTGCTACCTATCTTGCAGGGTTGCCTGTTGTGGAACCTAGGATTCCCATGCCAGATTTGTTTTTAGGGGATCGAGCTAAATTTCTGAATTTCAAAAATTACTGTAAGTTGTTTTTTGCCTTGAAATCTAAGTCCTCAGGGAACGCAGCACAGCAGGTTCAAATTGTCATCTCTCTCCTGCGCGGCGATCCTCAGGATTGGCTTTTTCCCTGACACCTGGGGATCCTGTTTTGAGTAATGTTGATGCATTTTTTCAGGCTCTGGGGTTATTGTACGATGAGCCTAATGTCACTGATCAAGCTGAAAAAGCCTTGTTGGCATTAAATCAGGGGCTTGAGGACGCTGAGTTATACTGTCAGAGATTCCGAAGGTGGGCAGTCCTGACCAAATGGAATGACGATGCTTTGGCAGCCCTTTTTCAGAAGGGTCTGTCAGAGAATGTAAAGGATGTTATGGTGGGATTCCCTGTCCCCTCTGGTCTCAATGATTCTATGTCATTAGCGATTCAAATTGACAGACATTTGCGTGAGCTTAGAGGTATGCGTGGAACAGTGTTGCCTTGTGAACCAGCTTCTGAACCCATGCAGTGTGATAGAGTGGCTTCTGGGGCACAGCGTCATGAGTTTTGTAAACGCAATGGGTTATGTTTCTACTGTGGTGATGCCTCTCATGCTATTTCAGTCTGCCCTAAGCGGGAAGACGTTTTGCACGTTCAGTTGTCTTGGGTAGTGTTCAGACTAAATTTTTATTGACTGTTACCCTGATTTGCTCCCTGTCCACATTTTCTGCTCAGGCTTTTATTGATTCGGGAGCAGCTATTAACCTGATTGATTTTGATTTTGCTAAACGTTGTGGGTTTCCCTTGATACCCCTACGGAAGTCTATTCCCCTACTGGGGATCGATTCTACCCCTTTGGCTGAGAATAAACCTCAGTTCTCTACTCAGGTGATAATGAGGGTTGAACCTGATCATCAGGAGAGTTGCAAATTTTTGGTGCTGTATAATCTGCATGACATTATCGTACTGAGTTTCCCTTGGTTACAGTCTCATAATCCTGTTTTGGATTGGAAATCTGTGTCTGTAACCAGTTGGGGCTGCCAATGTGTTAATACCAACACTCCTGTTTTTTCTGCCTCCCCCCAGGCTCAGGATGTTCCTGACTTTTTGACTTATTTTTCTGATGTGTTTAGCGAAAGTAAATCTGCATCCTTGCCCCCCCATAGGAGCTATGACTGCGCTATTGCATATCAGACCATTCTCTTCACCCTTGGGTGCCGGTTTTTTCTTTGTGGCAAAAAAGGATGGTTCATTAAGGCCGTGTATTGATTATCGTCTCTTGAACAATATCACTGTGAAATATCAATATCCGTTACCCTTGATTTCTGACCTGTTTTCCAGGGTGAAAACTGCTACTTGGTTCACCAAGCTTGACCTCAGGGGGGCATATAACCTTATTCGCATTAAGCACGGGGATGAATGGAAGACGGCATTTAATACCCCAGCGGGGCATTTTGAGTACCTAGTGATGCCCTTTGGGCTCACTAATGCTCCTTCTGTCTTCCAGTCCTTCATGAATGACATTTTCAGGGATTTTGTGGATAAATTTCTGATTGTTTATTTCGATGTGAATACTTCTCCGTCCAATTATGACAAGAGCATTCTTAAAGTGATACCTTTATTAGCTAACCAGAAAATTATATGTTCACAAGCTTTCAGAGCGCAAAGGCTCCTTCTTCAGGCAAGATTACATTTGGAATAATAAGAAAGACACATTAGATGCTTACTATAGTAGGAAATTTGTTCAAGACCTGGGAGGTGTGATGCCTTCAAAAGATAAGCAAAGGAAATCGAATTAGCATTTTCTTACAAATGGAGAGCTAGTGGCAATGTGTTCTTAGCTATCTGGAGTCCTTCTGGTGAAGGTGTGAACTGTGTCTATGTAGTGGACCATAAAACCGGGTGTTAAGTTGAGTCCTAAGGGTATGCCACACTAAACAATATCGCTAACGAGATCGCTAAAAAACGTCACTATTTAGCGATCCCGTTAGCGATATTGTTCAGTGCGGCAGCTTCCAGCGACGAGCTTCCTGCTGTGATCTCGCTCGTCGCTGGAATCGCTCCGGACCCTATTTCATCGCTGGCGCTCCCGCTGGGTGAGTATCTAATCGCTGTGTGGCACCTTTTCTTAGCGATTTAGCGGTACTTTTGTACCGCTAAAGTCGTTAAGAAGATCGCTAACGGCGATAGCGTCGTTAACTATATCGCTAAATGTGGCCGCATTTAGCGATATAGAAACAATCCCGCTAGCGATCGCATTAGTATGCGTCGTTATCGTGATCGCTAGCGGGATTGTTTAGTGTGGCAGTACCTCTAGTGTCAAAGTATTGAACATCCTAATAAGTTTGAATTCCCATATTTTTCTCTCCCTGTCATCCTTAAAATGACCTTTTAGTATTAAGACTTTTAAGTCTGTCATACAATGTCCAGTTCCAGAGAAATGTTTCCCTGATTGTTTATTTGGATGATATCTTGATTTTTTCCAATCACTGGGACTCTCATGTGAAACATGTACGGACTGTGTTCCAGATTTTGAGAGAGAATGCTCTGTATGTGAAGGGATCAAAGTGTCTTTTTGGCGTACAGAGGATCTCATTTCTGGGATTCATTTTGTCCCCGTCTGTTATTGAAATGGACCCGGTCAAGGTTCAGGCCATCTGTGATTGGGTCCAACCTACTTCATTAAAGGCTCTTCAAAGATTCTTGGGTTTTGCCAATTTTTATCGTAAATTTATTGGTAATTTCTCTGTTATTGTTAAACCATTGACTGATTTGACCAAAAAGGGTTCTGATGTGGTGAATTGGCCTCCTGAGGCAGTCTCTGCGTTTCAGGAACTTAAGCAGAGATTCACTTCTGCTCCTGTTCTACGGCAGCCTGATGTTTCTCTGCCATTTCAGGTGGAGGTTGATGCCTCTGAAATTGGGGCAGGTGCTGTTTTGTCCCAAAGAGATCCAGAGACCTCTAAAAGTAACCCTTGTGCCTTTTTCTCTCGAAAATTTTCTCCAACTGAACGTAATTATGACGTGGGTAATCGGGAGTTATTGGCCATGAAGTGGGCTTTTGAAGAGTGGAGATATTGGCTGAAGGGAGCCAAACATCAAGTGGTTGTCCTCACGGACCATAAGAATCTGGTTTATCTGGAATCAGACAAGCGACTTAATCCTAGACAGGCCAGGTGGGCCTTGTTTTTCACACGTTTTAATTTTGTGGTTTCCTTTCTTCCTGGCACTAAGAATGTTAAGGCGGATGCCCTCTCGAGGAGTTTCCTTGCGGACTCTCCTGAGTTATCTGATCCTGCTGTTATTTTGAAAGACGGTGTAGTTCTTTCCGCCATCTCGCTCAATTTGAGACTGGCTCTGGAAGGGTGTCAGGAGGATAAACCCGAGCGCTGCCCTATTGGGAAATTGTTTGTCCCAGACCGGTGGAAAAAGAGTGTGATGTCTGAGATTCATTGTTCCGCGTTGGCCGGTCATCCCGGAATTTTTGGTACCAGAGACTTGGTTAGTCGGTCCTTTTGGTGGCCTACTTTGTCTCGTGACGTCAGGGAATTTGTGCAGTCCTGCGGGACTTGCTCTCGCTCCAAGCCTTGCTCTCGCTCTAGTGGTTTGTTGATGCCATTGCCTGTGCCCAAGAGACCATGGACCCATATCTCTATGGATTTCATTTCCAACCTTCCTGTTTCTCAGAGAATGACCGTTATCTGGGTGATTTGTGATAGGTTTCCAAAATGATACATCTTGTGCCATTACCTAAGTTGCCTTCCTCCTCTGAATTGGTGCCTTTGTTCCTTCAGCACGTGGTTCGGTTACATTGCATCCCTGAGAACATTGTGTCTGACAGAGGAGTCCAGTTTGTTTCCAGATTTTGGAGGACTTTTTGTTCTAAACTTGGTGTTCAATTGTCTTTCTCCTCGGCTTTTCATCCTCAGACCAATGGACAAACTGAGAGAACAAACCAGACATTGGAGACTTATCTGAGATGCTTTGTGTCTGCTGATCAGGATGACTGGGTCTCTTTTTTGCCTTTGGCTGAGTTTGATCTTAATAATAGGGCTAGCTCTGCCACTTTGATGTCTCCATTTTTCTGCAATTTTGGGTTTCACCCTCGATTTTCTTCAGGACAGACGGAGGCTTCTGTCTGTCCAGGTGTTGACTCTGTTGTGGAGCGTATGCAGCAGATTTGGGACCAGGTAGTGGAGAGGTTGTCCCTCTCTCAGGAGAGGGCCCAGCGGTTTGCCAACCGGCATAGGACTGATGGTCCTCGGTTTGAAGTGGGGGACTTGGTCTGGTTGTCCTCAAGAAATATCCCTATGAGAGTTGCATCTCCTAAGTTTAAGCCTAGGTTGATTGGACCTTATAAGATCATGGAGATTCTTAATCCTGTTTCCTTTCGTTTACTTCTTCCAGGGACATTTAAGATCCATAACGTGTTCCACAAGTCCTTATTGAAGAGGTTTGTCGAGCCAGTGGTTCCTATGGCTGTGCCTCCTGACCCTGTTTTGGTTGAGGGCAATCTGGAGTATGTGGTTGAGAAAATATTGAATTCTCATTTTTCTAGACGGAAACTCCAGTATTTGGTTAAGTGGAGAGGTTATGGTCAGGAGGACAATTCTTGGGTGTTTGCTTCGGACATCCATGCTAGGAGACTCATCCGTGCGTATCACAGAGCTCATCCTGACTGACCTGGTTGCTCATATGAGGGTTCGGTGACCCCTCCTCAAGGGGGGGTACTGTTGTGAATGTGCTAGAAATGAATTCTGAGCAGAAGCTCCCTCTGGTGGTTACAAACAGTACTGAACTATCCAATGAAGATTGTGAAGATTGGCGATCAGGTGTTACTGACAGGTCTTATATAAGGGAGGTTCCCTCCCATCAGGGTTGCCGGTGATCAATTGTTCTGGTCTCATCTTTGATTCCTGTTCAATTTGTAGCTTGCTGTTTCGTGCCTGCATCTTCTGCTAACAGATAAGACATTTTCTTCTTTTAGTTTTTTGTGCTTGCTTTTTGCATTTTGTCCTGCACTTCTGTGGGGGTCTGCCGGGTCCCCTCCGGGGGCTTGTGCTCCTCTCAGTTTAGTTCAGCCACTGTTGTTTGTTCATTTGCCTTTTCCAGTTTTTTCAGTGGCTGCTGTTTAGTTTTGTTACACCAGAGAACTAATTTAGGTGGTAGAGGTCGTGTGATCTCAGGTGTTTTTGTAATTAGTAGAGTTGGTACTTTTCAGGGTTTTTTTGGGATTGCAGTTAGTGTCCTTCCTATCCTTTTCTACTTAGGAAGTTTGGGCCCCAACGTTTGCTCATACTATTTTCTGTCTATGTCTGTATTTTCCTCTTGTCTAACCGCCATTACATTTTGGGGGCTTTCTATGTTCTTTGGGGATCTGCTCCGGGGCAGATAGTTTTCCTCTTTCTGTCTTTAGGTGTAGTTAGCTTCTCAGGCTGTGACGAGGCGTCTAGGACCAACGTAGGTACGCTCCACGGCTGCCTTTAGTTGTGGTGGTTAGTCAGGGTACTGCAATCCCATAGATTCCAACCTCTCTGGTGTATTTCCTTTTTTGCCTGCTCTCCTCAGCTACCAAATCATAACGCTTCCCCCGTCCTGCTCCGTGCTCCTCTGTGCTTTTCATCCTCCCCCCGTCCTGCTCCGTGCTCCTCTGTGCTTTCCATCCTCCCCCTGTCCTGCTCCGTGCTCCTCTGTGCCCTCCATTCTTCCCCTGTCCTGCTCCATGCTCCTCTGTGCCCTCCATCCTTTCCTCCGTCCTGCTCCATACACCTCTTTCCTTTCCATCCTCCCCCCGTCCTGCTCCATACTCCTCTGTGCTTTCCATCCTCCCCCTCTCCTGCTCCGTGCTCCTCTGTGCCCTCCATCCTCCCCTGTCCTGCTCCATGTTCCTCTGTGCTTTCCATCCTCCCCCCATCCTGCTCCGTGCTCTTCTGTGCCCTCCATCCTCCCCCGTCCTGCTCCGTACTCCTCTGTGCCCTCCATCCTCCCGCCGTACTGCTCTGTGCTCCTCTGTGCTTTCCATCCTCTCCCGTCCTGCTCCGCGCTCCTCCGTGCTTTCCATCCTCCCCCTGTCCTGCTCCGTGCTCCTCTGTGCCCTCCATCCTCCCCCCGTCCTGCTCCATGCTCCTCTGTGCTTTCCATCCTCCCCCCATCCTTCTCCGTGCTCTTCTGTGCCCTCCATCCTCCCCCGTCCTGCTCCGTACTCCTCTGTGCCCTCCATCCTCCCGCCGTACTGCTCTGTGCTCCTCTGTGCTTTCCATCCTCTCCCGTCCTGCTCCGCGCTCCTCCGTGCTTTCCATCCTCCCCCTGTCCTGCTCCGTGCTCCTCTGTGCCCTCCATCCTCCCCCTGTCCTGCTCCGTGCTCCTCTGTGCTTTCCATCCTCCCCCGTCCTGCTCCGTGCTCCTCTGTGCTTTCCATCCTCCTCCCCGTCCTGCTCCATGCTCCTCTGTGCCCTCCATCCTCCCCTCCGTCCTGCTCCATGCTCCTCTGTGCTTTACATCCTTCCCCCTGTCCTGCTCCGTGCTCCTCTGTGCTTTCCATCCTCCCCCTGTCCTGCTAGGTGCTCCTCTGTGCCCTCCATCCTCCCCTGTCCTGCTCCGTGCTCCTCTGTGCTTTCCATCCTTCCCCCATCCTGCTCCGTGCTCTTCTGTGCCCTCCATCCTCCCCCCGTCCTGCTCCATGCTCCTCTGTGCACTCCATCCTCCCCATCCTGCTCTGTGCTCCTCTGTGCTTTCCATCCTCCCCCCACCCTGCTCCGTGCTCTTCTTTGCCATCCATCCTACCCCCATCCTGCTCCATGCTCCTCTGTGCTTTCCATCCTCCCCCCGTCCTGCTCCGCCCTCCTCTGTGCTTTCCATCCTCCCCCTGTCCTGCTCCGTGCTCCTCTGTGCCCTCCATCCTCCCCCCGTCCTGCTCCGTGCTCCTCTTTGCCCTCCATCCTCCCCTCCGTCCTGCTCCGTGCTCCTCTGTGCTTTCCATCCTCCCCCCGTACTGCTCCATGCTCCTCTGTGCTTTCCATCCTCCCCCTGTCCTGCTCCGTGCTCCTCTGTGCCCTCCATCCTCCCCCCGTCCTGCTCCGTGCTCCTCTTTGCCCTCCATCCTCCCCTCCGTCCTGCTCCGTGCTCCTCTGTGCTTTCCATCCTCCCCCGTCCTGCTCCATGCTCCTCTGTACTTTCCATCCTCCCCCTGTCCTGCTCCGTGCTCCTCTGTGCCCTCCATCCTCCCCCCGTCCTGCTCCATGCTCCTCTGTGCTTTCCATCCTCCCCCCGTCCTGCTCCGTGCTCCTCTGTGGTTTCCATCCTCCCCCCTGTCCTGCTCCATGCTCCTCTGTGCCCTCCATCCTCCCCTCCGTCCTGCTCCGTGCTCCTCTGTGCTTTCCATCCTTCCCCTGTCCTGCTCCATGCTCCTCTGTGCTTTCCATCCTCCCCCTGTCCTGCTCCGTGCTCCTCTGTGCCCTCCATCCTCCCCCCGTCCTGCTCTGTGCTCCTCTGTGCTTTCCATCCTCCCTCCATCCTGCTCCGTGCTCTTCTGTGCCCTCCATCCTCCCCCCGTCCTGCTCCGTGCTCCTCTGTGCACTCCATCCTCTCCCGTCCTGCTCTGTGCTTCTCTGTGCTTTCCATCCTCCCGTCCTGCTCCGTGCTCTTCTTTGCCCTCCATCCTACCCCCATCCTGCTCCGTGCTCCTCTGTGCTTTACATCCTCCCACCGTCCTGCTCCGCGCTCCTCTGTGCTTTACATCATCCCCTGTCCTGCTCCGTGCTCCTCTGTGCCCTCCATCCTCCCCCCGTCCTGCTCCGTGCTCCTCTGTGCCCTCCATCCTCCCCCCGTCCTGCTCCGTGCTCCTCTGTGCTTTCCATCCTCCCCCCATCCTGCTCCATGCTCCTCTCTGTTTTCCATCCTCCCCCTGTCCTTCTCCGTGCTCCTCTGTGCCCTCCATCCTCCCCCCGTCCTGCTCCGTGCTCTTCTGTGCTTTCCATCCTCCCCCCCGTCCTGCTCCGTGCTCCTCTGTGCTTTCCATCCTCCCCCCTGTCCTGCTCCATGCTCCTCTGTGCCCTCCATCCTCCCCCCGTCCTGCTCCGTGCTCCTCTGTGCCCTCCATCCTACCCCCCGTCCTGCTCCGTGCTCCTCTGTGCTTTCCATCCTCCCCCCCGTCCTGCTCCGAGCTCCTCTGTGCTTTACATCCTCCCCCTGTCCTGCTCCGTGCTCCTCTGTGCCCTCCATCCTCCCCCGTCCTGCTCCGTGCTCCTCTGTGCCCTTCATCCTCCCCCCGTCCTGCTCCGTGCTCCTCTGTGCTTTCCATCCTCCTCCCTTCCTGCTCCATGCTCCTCTGTGCTTTACATCCTCCCCCGTCCTGCTCCGTGCTCCTCTGTGCTTTCCATCCTTCCCCTGTCCTGCTCCGTGCTCCTCTGTGCCCTCCATCATCCCCCGCATCCTGCTCCGTGCTTCTCTGTGCTTTCCATCCTCCCGTCCGTCCTGCTCCGTGCTCCTCTGTGCTCTCCGTCCTCCCCCAGTCCTGCTCCGTGCTCATTGTCCTCCTCCATCCTTCCCCCGTCCTCCGCTCTCCCCCCGTCATACTCACCCTCCCCATGCCATCGCTGAACGTCCTGGCAATCCTGCGTTGTACCCGCTTCCTTCAGCTCTCCTGTGCTGAGCGGTGACATAAAACCGCTCATTAAGGACATGAATATGGACACCTCGCCTATGGGAGTGGCGTCGCGTCCATATTACATGACCTTAATGAGCGGTATTACATCACCGCTCAGCACAGGAGAGCTGCAGGAAGCCGGGTACAACGCAGGATTGCTGGGACGTTCAGCGATGGCACGGGGAGGGTGAGTATGATGTCCCAGCCACCGACTCCTGCCGCGGCTCCCCCTCCCCTGCTGGTTTCTGCCCAATGACTCGTGTATAAGCCGAGGGGCATTTTCAGCACAAAAAAAGATGCTGAAAATCTCGGCTTATACACGAGTATATACAGTACCTACTATTTGGGCACGGACCCCGAACACGGACTTTTCCTTCAAGTCCGTGTTACTGCTTGGGTTCAACACTACGAACATCAGGTGTTTCCCACTCTCTTATCTGCATGACAACGAGAGAAACACCAGCGACTCTGATCGACGATAAGATTATTACCGCCTGTCAGATCACCAGCAGCTTTAACAAGTGGTAAACAGTTTACCAACTGTCACAGAGGCGTCGGCTGATGAGAGAGTGCTACTCCAATCAGCCTACGCCTGATGTGCAAATAATAACGAGAACAAGCGTGGCTGGCGCCTGCGCTATAAATACATTTTTTCTTAAAGCGGCATAGGATCCCCTCTATTTTTGATAACCAGCATGGCAAAACTGAAAGCTTCGGGCTTCAACCCTGTCAGCTGTCAGCTGTATAATGGTTGGTTATCAAGAACAGAGAAGTCCCCATGCTATTTTTTAATATTATTTAAATAAATCCAAATAACGGTGTGGGGGTCCCCCCTCATTTTTGACAACCAGCCAAGCTAAAGCAGACAGTTGGGGCTGTTATTTTCAGGCTGGTAAGGGCCATGGATATTGCCTCCCCAACCTAAAATTAGCAGCCTGCAGCCATCCAGAAAAAGCACATCTATTAGATGCACCAATTCTGGTGCTTTGCCCAGCTTTTCCCACTTGCCCTGTGGCGATGGCAAGTGGGGTTTATATTTATGGGGTTCATGTCACCTTTTCATTTTCAGGTGACATCAAGCCCATTAAAATATATATATAGTTATTTATTTTACTCATTTATATAGCACCATTAATTCCACAGCGATTTACAGACATTATTAGCATTATCCCTGATGGGGCTCACAATCTAAATTCCCTTTCAGTATGTCTTTGGAATGTGGGAGGAACCTGGAGGAAACCCACACAAACTAGGGGAGAACATACAAAGTCCTTGCAAATGTTGTCCTTGGTGGAATTTGAACCCAGGACCTCAGCGCTGCAAGGCTGTAGTGCTAACCACTGAGCCACCGTGCCACCCCATGCTATAAGTTGGTAATGGAGAGGTGTCTATAAGACGTCTATCCATTACTAACCCCTTAGTCATATGGTCAGGAAAAATCACCAGGAATACTGAATAAAGTCATTTATTTGAACTAAAAATACACAGTGTGTTACAAAATTATATAAAAA
>JARQOD010000004.1:503104996-503210133 GCA_033576555.1 Oophaga sylvatica
CCGGGGTCCACCGTGCAGGCGAAGCCCGCTGCTAATAAGATGGCGAAAGTAACGAACTCTGTTATCCCGCAGAGTCGCTAAAATAAACGCCGTGGCGCGTTGTGGCAGTAAATACGAACTCTGTTAATACCCAGAGCCGCTAACGGGATGCCACAGCGCTATATGGCGATAGGTGCGAACTCACTTAGCTTTAGTGAGCCGCAAAGTAAAACGCTAGGGCGCTGTCTAGCGTCTAAAGCGAACCCTGTTACGTCACAGAGTCGCTGAGAAAAGGTACCGTGTCCTTAAGGCTCTCAGGTACACGGTAAATTGCTAAGCGAGCATAATACGTGGTCATGCGCTAATGTCCTCGCGGGAGTCACCCGCAATCTATGGCGTCTGAACGCCAGACCCTGAATACGGCAATCAAACTCCTCACCAGTTATGCCGGTAATCTAGGGCATCTAGGACACCGACCCTGACCAGCTAGCACACCAAACTCCTCACCGATTAAGTCGGTATTCTAGTGGCTTATTTCAGCCGGGTCCCTAACCACACACACGCATGACCACACTGGCGCATAGCATACAATGGTTGATATTAGGCATGGCGGCCCAGCCATGCTACCCTTTTATAGCAACAGCTACAGGACCTTCCAGGAACAAGGACCAATGAGAAACCTGTTCCAGAAGACTAGTAGTAACAGGGCCTTCCTGGCGGGCCAATAGGAGCTGCTGCAGTACCTGAGCATGTGACCCCTGATCTCCAATGAGAGATCTCACTCTGGGCATGCTCAGAAGGGAAAATGCAGGACTTTGTCCCAAAGACGTCTGCTCCAGCACTGGCTATAATAGCAGATCCAGGAAAGGCAACAGCAAGTCACTGCCCAGTAGTGGAGTGGGCAAGACGCCTGGACCGACATCTCTGCTGAGCAGGCTCCACTGCGGCCGGAGATGAATGGGAGACCGCAGCAGGATGGGTTCGAGACTCCCCTTGTGCAGCAGCGGGAAATCGAACCCTAACATTACCCCCCCTACTAGGGCCCCCCCTTCCTTGGGCCTCGCTGCGCTCAAAGGCAGCGATGAGCTGCGGAGCGTGAACATGCTCGGCAGGCTCCCAGGATCTATCCTCAGGCCCATAACCCCTCCAATCCACCAAATAAAATTTTTTGCCTCGTACCACCTTGCACCCAACAATGGCGTTCACCTCATGATCGTTGGTAGATGAACCCGACGTCCCGGCAGATGACTCGGAAAACCGGGAAATGGCCACGGGTTTCAAGAGGGACACGTGAAAGGTGTCAGTGATACCAAGGCGAGGCGGAAGGGCTAGGCGGTAAACCACCGGGTTCACCTGCTCAAGAACTTTAAAGGGGCCCAAAAAGCGAGGTGCCAACTTGGTGGACTCTACCCGTAGCCTGATGTTTTGGGCAGAAAGCCACACTAGGTCACCCGGAGCAAACGTAGGAGCGGGGCGCCGATGGGCATCGGCCGAAGACCTCATCCTCTCTTTGGAGGCCTGAACGGCATCCTGAGTGCGGTCCCAAATGTCTCGTGCCTCCACAGCCCAGTCTGCCACCCTGGAATCGGCGGAAGACACGGGCATAGGCACTGGTACCCGCGGATGCTGACCGTAGTTCAGGAGGAATGGGGTCTGTCCGGTGGAATCAGCCACAGCATTGTTTAATGCAAACTCAGCCCATGGTAGCAAGGATGCCCAGTCATCCTGCCTGGCTGAGACAAAATGTCGTAGATAGGTGACCAAGGTCTGGTTGGCCCTCTCTACCAACCCATTCGTCTCAGGATGGTACGCTGAAGAGAGATTTAACTCAATGCTGAGTAGACGACAAAGCTCTCTCCAGAACCGAGACGCAAACTGGGGACCTCGGTCACTGACAATTTTGTCCGGCATGCCGTGTAGACGGAAGACATGCCTAACGAACAACGCTGCCAGAACCCGTGCAGAAGGTAACCGTGGTAGCGGCACTAGATGCACCATTTTGGAGAAATGGTCGGTGATTACCCAAATGATGGTGCAACCCGAGACTTGGGCAAGCCCACCACAAAGTCCATCCCAACCATCTCCCAGGGCCTGTCTGCCACCGGCAAAGGGTAAAGTAACCCAGCTGGCCGTTGTCGTGGAGACTTATTCTTGGCGCAGGAGACACACGCCCGAACATAGTCCCCAACATCACGGACCATATGCGGCCACCAATAAGTCCTCGCCAGCAATTCAGATGTCCTCTTTGCCCCAAAGTGTCCACCAACCCTGGACGAATGTGCCCAAGAGAGTACCTCCGGTCGTAAATTGGTAGGTACAAAAGTCTTGCCTGGGGGCACAGACTCTAGTGAAACCGGGGCCACTGTTCTCGGCTCTCTATGGGGACAATAAGCCGAGGCTACTCCACCTCCTCCTCAGAGGACACCACAGAGCGAGAGAGAGCGTCGGCACGAATGTTCTTCTCTCCCGAGAGGAAATGGAGTGTGAAATTAAACCGGGAGAAGAACAAGGACCATCTGGCCTGGCGAGAATTAAGCCGCTGGGCTGTCTGCAGATACACCAAATTCTTGTGGTCGGTGAAAACTTGGAAGGGAAAGCGGGCCCCCTCCAACAGATGTCTCCACTCAGAGAAAGCCAACTTCATGGCTAGCAACTCCCTATCCCCGATGGAATAATTCCTCTCCGCTGATGTGAAGGTCTTAGAGAAGAAGAAGCAAGGATGCTTCCGACCTTGAGCATCCTTTTGGAAGAGGACTGCTCCAGCACCAACGGATGAGGCATCCACCTCCAATAAAAATGGCTTATCAACATCGGGGCGATGTAGGATGGGAGCGCTAGCAAAATGAGACTTAACAGAAGAGAAAGCCGTGGAGACCTCTTCCGACCACAATTTGGGATTTGCTCCCTTCTTGGTGAGGGCTACCAAGGGAGCTACCAAGGTAGAGAAATGCGGAATGAACTGGCGATAGTAATTAATGAACCCCATAAAGCGCTGCACCGCTTTAAGGGAGTGAGGTTCCTGCCAGTCCATCACAGCCTGTAGTTTGGCCGGATCCATAGCCAATCCCTGGGTTGAGATGATATAACCAAGGAAAGGTAAAGACTCCAGCTCAAACATACATTTCTCTAACTTAGCATAAAGGGAATTAGCCCGTAAGAGGTCGAAGACTCTGCAGACATCTCTTCGGTGGGAGTCAATATCTGGAGAGAAGATGAGTATATCATCCAGATAGACTACGACCGAGGTGGAGAGCATATCCCGGAAGATGTCATTGACAAAGTCTTGGAAAACGGCTGGAGCATTACAGAGCCCAAAGGGCATCACCAGATATTCCTAATGCCCTCCCTGGTATTGAAAGCCGTCTTCCATTCGTCCCCCTCACGGATGCGAATCAGGTTATAGCACCGCGCAGATCTAACTTAGTGAATACCCTTGCTCCCCGAAGCCTATCAAATAGCTCAGAAATCAAGGGCAACGGGTACTTGTTTTTAACGGTGATGGCGTTAAGACCCCGGTAATCAATACTTGGACGCAATTCTCCATTTTTCTTCTGTACAAAGAAAAATCCCGCCCCAGCCGGTGACACCGACTTCCTAATAAACCCTTCTTGCCAGGTTCTCCTGAATATATTGCGACATGGCCTCTGTCTCAGGACGAGAGAGGGGATAGACCCTTCCCCGAGGAGGTTCTGCGCCAGGCAAGAGGTCGATAGGACAGTCATAGGGACGATGAGGTGGAAGAGTCTCCGCAGCTTTCTTGGAGAATACATCTGCATATGACCAGTAGCACTTGGGGAGTGGAGTAAGATCTGCGGGTAACTCAGTAGTGGTAACCTGAACGCAACTCCTGACACATCTGCCTCTACATGCATCACTCCAACCCAGTATCCTACCCAAAGTCCACTCTATATGTGGGGAGTGGAAACAGAGCCAAGGTATACCTAGTAGGATCTCGTCTAATCCCTCGGGAAGGACGAGTAGGGAAATAAGTTCCTGATGGGAAGGAGATACCAACAATGCAAGTGGAACAGTCTGGTGTGTAATTTGTGAGGGCAATGTCGACCCATTCACTACCCGGACAGTCACTGATTTGTCAAGAGCCACCAGAGGTATTGCATGACGGCGAGCAAAGTCAGAGGACATGAAGTTCCCCTCTGCTCCTGAGTCCACGCAAAGGTCGGCGGCGATAGTGGAAGTGCCTACAGTGATTGTCCCTTTAAGTGTCAACTTGGAGGAAAATGCTGCTGTCTCTAGTGAACCTCCTCCCAGGACCACTAGACGCGATCGCTTCCCCGATCGCTGTGGACATTTGTTGGCATAATGTCCTGTCTGCTGGCACACTCTACAGACCACGGATACTCGAGTGGTCCGAGACTTAGATCTCACTCGAGAAATCTCCATGGCCTCAGGGGAATCGGACGCCTGAATGGAAGATTCCAGAGGTCTGGCGAAGGTGGGCGCCAGCCGGAACCTCTGCCTACACTGGGCCCGCTCCAACCTCCGCTCGTTAAAACGAAGGTCGATGCGGGTAGATATGGTAATGAGCTCCTCCAGTGTGGCAGGAATCTCCCTGGTGGACAAGGCGTCCTTCACATGGTCTGCCAGTCCCCTCCAGTACATGGGTATAAGGACTTTATCTGGCCAATCCAGCTCAGAGACCAGAGTCCGAAATTGGATGGCAAACTGGCTGACCATGGATGAACCCTGGGTGATAGTCAACAGTTGAAGAGCCGTATCGTGGGTGACACGAGGTCCTAAAAAGACCTGTTTAAGAGTGTCCAAGAAGAGAGGAGCACTCTGCACCACACGATCATCGCGCTCCCATAACGGCGTTGCCCACTCCAACGCCCTGCTCGACAAAAGGGATATGATAAAACCCACTTTCGCCCGCTCCGTGGGAAACGTGCAGCCAGAAGCTCTAGATGTATGGAGCACTGACTGACGAAACCCCGACATTGTTTACTGTCACCGGTAAACTTGTCTGGAAGTGGGAGGCGGGAAATAGTCGGAGCAGGGGTGGCAGAGGACAACCTGGCTGCAGCCACGCTAGCAGCCTGAACAGCGACTGCGGTAACATCCACAGCTGAGGTTGTGCGCTCAAGAGCCGCCAACCTACCCTCCAGCTGCTGGATGTACTGCCTTAGATGCTGGTCATCCGCCATTTTACTAGCCAGACCCTGGCGCTAATATTATGTTAGGGTCTGCGGAACGCACCTAATAGATATAATATAGAGGTGCGTTCGCAGCCCGGGGTCCACCGTGCAGGCGAAGCCCGCTGCTAATAAGATGGCGAAAGTAGCGAACTCTGTTATCCCGCAGAGTCGCTAAAATAAACGCTGTGGCGCGTTGTGGCAGTAAATACGAACTCTGTTAATCCCCAGAGCCGCTAACGGGATGCCACAGCGCTATATGGCGATAGGTGCGAACTCACTTAGCTTTAGTGAGCCGCAAAGTAAAACGCTAGGGCGCTGTCTAGCGTCTAAAGCGAACCCTGTTACGTCACAGAGTCGCTGAGAAAAGGTACCGTGTCCTGTAAGGCTCTCAGGTACACGGTAAATTGCTAAGCGAGCATAATACGTGGTCATGCGCTAATGTCCTCGCGGGAGTCACCCGCAATCTATGGCGTCTGAACGCCAGACCCTGAATACGGCAATCAAACTCCTCACCGGTTATGCCGGTAATCTAGGGCATCTAGGACACCGACCCTGACCAGCTAGCACACCAAACTCCTCACCGATTAAGTCGGTATTCTAGTGGCTTATTTCAGCCGGGTCCCTAACCACACACACGCATGACCACACTGGCGCATAGCATACAATGGTTGATATTAGCGCATGGCGGCCCAGCCATGCTACCCTTTTATAGCAACAGCTACAGGACCTTCCAGGAACAAGGACCAATGAGAAACCTGTTCCAGAAGACTAGTAGTAACAGGGCCTTCCTGGCTGGCCAATAGGAGCTGCTGCAGTACCTGAGCATGTGACCCCTGATCTCCAATGAGAGATCTCACTCTGGGCATGCTCAGAAGGGAAAATGCAGGACTTTGTCCCAAAGACGTCTGCTCCAGCACTGGCTATAATAGCAGATCCAGGAAAGGCAACAGCAAGTCACTGCCCAGTAGTGGAGTGGGCAAGACGCCTGGACCGACGTCTCTGCTGAGCAGGCTCCACTGCGGCCGGAGATGAATGGGAGACTGCAGCGGGATGGGTTCGAGACTCCCCTTGTGCAGCAGCGGGAAATCGAACCCTAACAACATGCTCAGATAACGTCTTATCTGAGAATGCTGGGGTGTTATCCGAGTGTCTTGGGTGTGCTCGAATATTATGTTCAAGTCCCTGTGGCAGCACGATTTGTGGCTGTTAGACAGTTTCAACACATGCGGGGATTACCTATTTGTTAGGGAATCCCCACTTGTGTTGAGGCTGTCTAATAGCCACAAATCATGCAGCCACAGGGACTTAAACAGAATATATGAGCACACCCAAGATACTCGAATAACACCAGAGCATGCTCGGATAAGGTGTTATCTAAGCATGATTGCTCATCATTAGCAAGGTGCTTGGTGACTTCTTTTACTCTGATCAATTCAAAGCCGAAAAGTGAGCTTGATGAAGTGTGGGAAGGAAAAGGATCCATGATAATAGGAGATTGGGAGAAAAGTTTCAGTTAGATGTGGTCAGTTTTGAAATAAGTTGCCACATTTTCAGTCCTTAGGTTGATGATAGAGACCTGCACTTTAAGTCTAAGGAGGGAATGAAAATTGTCAGTCATACACAATGTACTATTAGTTCAATGAAAGAAGGGTTGTGCAATGTGTGTATGATTTCACTTTGTTTTAATGTTCATTTCTTAGTCTTCTGAGCATAAAAAAGCTCAGTCCTCACCAAAAATAAAAACTCTTCAAGGTTAATAAAAGCATTGAAAAGTTTGCTGTTCTACTCTCCATCCAAGATCTAAATGAAACACTTCACCGTACCGGACGCAAGTATATTTTATTAGTAGAAGTAATTGCATTCCATTGACTTCCAGACTTGTCAACTGAAGGGTTAATGGAAAGGTGTGCTCCGATATCTAATTTTTATTTGCCTAATCTCATCTCAACTGTGAAACAAGTGAAGATTGTCTGAAGTGGATTCAGCACTGCTAATTGCATAAAGATTTTCTGTATGCCAGCGGGTAAAATCATGGAGCATTACCTTGTTCGGGTACAGTAGTTTATACTTGTACATTATGGCAATCCTACTTCCCAATACATCATTAATTGAAGCTGGAACAGTGGAGAATTGAAGTTGAAATGTGATCTAATTTGATTTGTCGAGAAGTTAAAGAGCCAATTAATTTAAAGAACTTTTGACAGGCCCAGCCTTTTAAAAATTGTTCCTGTTAAATTCTCCACCGAAGTAAATCAGTTAAGCTAAATTATTTACACGGAGATTTCAGTGGGAGAACTTCAGAAGCCCTTCGGGCAATTATAAAGTGTTCTCGTATGTTCAGGTCACAATTTGTCCTGGATAATTGCCTCTTTTCCCACAGGTCTGTGGTTCGCTTTGAGATGTACTGTATTCCACTCTAGGGTGGCACGAACATCTCATCCAGTCTATGAATTGTATTTCTAGCTGTGTACAGAAAACTTCCCCAGTCAGGGTTCACCATTGGTAAAATGAATTCAGAAAAGAAAAAAAAAATCAAGAAACCTATTTTATAATCTTGCTTTCGATTTTCTAATCTGCACTTTCTGCAAACTGACATGGCATTTTCTATTCAGAAAGAGTTTTTATTGGGATTTTGGAGCATGTTCTATTCCAAAATCTGCATAAATAAGACCTTTAAATACTACTTTAATAAATTGACCTTTATTGATATTTAAAAGAAAACCAAATTGCTGTTAAAACAGTGTGTTTTTTTACAAGGAAGTTTAAAATACTTTCCACAAAAAAGAAAACAGATTTGACACATAATTTATTGGATATGGATTTTCAAGTTTTTCTGAGAAGGAAAAATCCAGTGTGGTTGTCACAAAAAAAATCCTTGCCATAAATCCATGTTTTTCTTTTGTTTTTAAATCCATGGGGCCGTACACATGTCTGATTTTTTTTCTCAGACAGATCCCATCCAAGGGAAAAAAAATAGCAGCATGTCCAAGTTTCATCTGAAAGAAATGTGCAAAGCGCAATGGAGTCTTACCTAAGTATGAGGGACAGACGGATAGGGGTGATAGGCTCACCTTGAGAGGTTATGTGTCACAAAACCACTATAGAGTAATTGTCAGCTGCTGCAATATACACAAGGATAAATTTGTACATTAAAAAACAAAAACAGAGGATTTCAAATGTGCTGCTGATTCCAAGATCCAAAGAAAAGATGTTTGATTGAAAGTGGTTTATTGTCAACACATTTCAAAGTCAGTAATAACTTCTTCCTCAGAACAATCACATGTGTGATTGAGGCATGTTTGAAGAATGAGGAGAAGACACCAGTTGTTAGTGATAGGTTGAAGAGGTGGGTTAGGGTTAGGATGAAGATTGTAGTGAGGTTTGGGATGAGGTGGGATGGGATCTGGTCAAGTTCACAGGTCGTGAAATGTGATTTGGAGAGGAAAGTGGAAAGTTAATCTTCTGTAATGGTGGAAAATCTGGTTTTGGAGGAGGAGGGCTGAGCAGTTATGAGAAGGGGTTGTAGGACAAAGCTTTCTCTGATGTTATCGATCTTCTGCTTGAAGAATGAGGCAAAGTCTTCAGCTGAGAGGAGAAGGAGGGTACACTGGGAGAGAATACAAAGAGTTGAATAGTTGTTTAAGATTGCAAGACAGGGAGAATATAAGAGCTGAAAATTATGTTTGCTTTGCTGCAGTAAGCGTGAACATGAAAGTAATGATGGACTGTTTTACTGTGATGAAGTACTCATTGGAGTGGGTTCTTTTCCATCTTTGATCAGCAATGCTGGATGCTCGCTTCAGTTCTTTAGTCAGGCTGGTTTGCAGGGTTGCCTGTTAAGTGTGTGAGCTTTGGTATGTATGAGGGGGCTATGGATTCAAGAAATGCAATTGTTGTGGTGTTATATAAATCTGGCATTGGATTATAATAATTATAATTCAGTGTGCACCTAGCTCAGCAAAGGGGTCAAGCCTCAAAGGGCTAAGAGTGACAGATCTCACACCTTGAGTTAGCTCAGAGCAGAACAAAAGGCTTGCTGTCATGTGGATGCCATGTGGTCTAAACTGCTTTGTTGAGTCAGCTTTGATTCCATAAGGCATTATGGAAATAATATACATGATAGCCGTACATCGAGTATATTTCTCAGATCCACAGTACATGGGGAGCGGCAGGCTGGTTCTCAACTCGTTCTAGCACGCAGGGGTATGGAGACAAATAGAACAGCCAGTGGAAACCAGATAGCATAGCTGTGTTTGGTCTTAATGCATAGCAGGGGCCCAGCTAGATCCGATGGTGCCAGAACCACCGACGTAGGACTGTCTGGAAAGTAGCTATGATCTTTCATAGGTTTTGGAGTTTGCAGATGCAGAGGCAATGGGAGGGGATTTAGGTACAGCCCAGAGGGCAGTAGGGGAGTGACCCAAAGGGGATAAAGGCTAGTCTACAGCCATTTGGTGCCTCTCTCTCTATGCATGTGGTCCAATTAGGAAGGAGGGGCCATGTCGAGTAAGTTCTGAGAAGGGACAAGGGAGACAGCTGACAACCCATGCCCCCTGTGGCCCAGCGCACCCATAATCAAACATCACCCAGTAAGTGACATATATTCTGCTTATATCTTTTGTATTATCACTAACTATCTTTGCAAATCTGACCATTGTATATGTTTAACCATCGTGTATATAGAGTATTGTCTAGTGTGCCCTTAAAGTGAATAAATATATAATTTAATCTTGAGTTGCTCTTTTATCTCCATCCACGAATCCACACATCCGTTTCTCGGTTTAATTTCTCTTGCTAAAGGGGTTGGTTTCTGGCACGATATGATCCCGTTAATGGACCGGGCTTTTATCTAATGAGGAACTGGTGGCAGTCGTACTGGGCAGCAAACACTCTGTTTCTCGGTTGATAGGGAAAGGGGTCTGTCAGGGTTATGATCGAGTGTGGTGCCACGTCAGTGAATGCATGGGCAACATGCCTCCCTGCAACCTGGGTGGAGAGGGGATGTGTTTGTAAAACTGTGCCAAGCTAACCTTACGTGTCTCCAGGAGGTGTGTAACATCACTTTGGTGCAAGGGAAAAGACTATACCATGTGATCTCACTGACATAGTATTGACGTCAGGTGGGGTGACAAGGTGCAGGTTTGTCACATGTGGTGGCATCGGTGGTACTCTGCGTGATCTCTCTGGTGTCATCCATCACACCTGGTTAAAAAATATATATATTTATGGCAAGTACCAGGTGCACTTTAATCGCTTGCCAACAGGGTGATATTTCATTTTTGTGTATTTGTTAATTTCCTCTCCTTCTTCCATGACCAATAACTTTTTTTTCATCAATATAGCTTTATGATGGCTTTTTTTGCATGATGAGTTGTATCCACTATATGATGTAATTTACTGGAAAGTGGGGAAAAAAGCTCCAAATGCAGAAAAAAAGCTCAGTTCCACAATTTTTTTTATATACAGTATATATTTTTTTATTTATAGCATTCGGTACATGAGCAATGTGATCTAATAAAATGATTCTCTAGGCCAATACGATTACATTGATGCATAGGGTGCATTTTATTTTCATTTTATTTTCAATTAAGTGGTAAAAAAATAAACTTTGTAAAAAGAAAAATTTTCCTGTCTCACCAATTTCCGGGAGCCGTAGTTTTCAATTGTTGGCTAATCAAGCTATGTTAGCGCATGTTTTTTGAGTCCCTAAGATTGTATTTATAATGATACCATTGTGGACAGATACAATGTTTTCATAGCCTTTTGTTGCATTTTTGCGCTGTTGCGACCACTGAAAATAAAATCGCAATTACAGTACTTTTTTTCATTTACTGATAAGGTTAAATAATTTTATATTTTGATAGGCCAGACTTTTAGAAATATATCAATACCACACGTGTGCATTTTTTTCAGTTTTCTTTTTTTTATTGAGGAAAAAAAGGTTAGTTTGAACTTTAAGATTTTACTCATATTTTCTAAAAAATATTTATTATTATATTTGTTCATCCCATTAGGGGAGTTGAACTGGTAATCATACAATTGTTTGTGCTACATACAGCAATATAGTTGTACCACAGTCTCTTACAAATGCCACCCACAGGAATGTCAGGCACAAAGGTATTCAGCAGACGCCTGACTATCACAGGAAGCGATCAGTGTTTCTGAATCACCAATGGGCGCTTAGCATAGTAAACACCAACGGGACGCACACTGTAAATGCCACTTTCATAGATTAACAGCTGTGAGTACAACCTTGCTGTACTTTAGGTTGTTAGAGGCTAATGATGGCTAAATACGGTATTACAGCCATCATTGGCTGACAAAGCTTCTGGCTCAGTTTCTAAGCCAACATCAAAGTCAAGTAGCCGACATATGAAGTAACAGTACGCCATATATCAACAAATGGATAATATTGTGAATGTATATTTTATATATTACACAAATTTTCCTTTTTACTTAGCTTTATCCAATTTTTATTCAATTGGCTCTAAATGTTATACTTCCTATTTACTTTCATTTATAAATACTGCATTACCGGTCTCTACTGCCTTAGATTTATTAGTTTGATGGCATTATTAAAGCTTGTTTCCATGTACAGTCTCTTTATACCTGTATGCAATCATGTGTCATAACAGCATTTTTATTATTTCTTGTACTGGCATATGTTTTGCAGTAGTGTACAAATTGTTTATCCCTTGTGATTACCAAAAAATGCTTAGCTATGGAAAGACCTGCCATCGTAGTCCACTTTACGACAATATGAATAATAGAAGACAGGGATTTCAGGACAGTACATTTTATAATAAACAGAGAAGACTCAACATTACAAATATCCTATCAATGACCAAGAAAGAGTCAATATACCTTAAAATAATTGGTGAAAATAAAATAGAATTTTATCAACTTATACAAAACACTAAAAAAGGTCATGCGTAATAGCACTGCCATATCAGGAATATTTTCCATACAATTACATGATCTTCTTTGGGGGTTGGTCATTCCGAACCATGCATTGGGGCATCAGGGTGCACTTGTGGGGCATGGGTAAGGTATTTTAGTATTCACTCTATGTTCGGTCTGTGGTCACCAGGCATGTAATTCATATCTGTTGCATATGGACATGAATAATATAATTAATATATCTACCATAGCTTGATCTATGTGTGTATAGTGCTATCTGTCAACAGTAACACCTAAACTATTATCATTTTTACTCTTTACTTTTACAGGTGCAAGCGGCATATTAAATCGCTATTGAGAGTTACATAACTGACAGCTCTTTGAAATATTTAACCCCTTCCCCACATGCGCCGTACATATACTGCTCTGCGGGAGGTGCATTCCCGCAAAGAGCCTTATATCTACGACGGCAATCATGCGGCCTCACGCTGAGCGCCGCAGCGATCGCGTGTGGGTGTTAGCTGTATGTGACAGCTGACACCCCATAGCAATGCCAACGATCAGTGCTAGCACCGATCGCGGGAATTTAACCCCTCTGATGCCAGTATCAGTAGTGACAGCAGCATAGAGAAGCATCGCGCAGGTAGGGGGCTCCCTGCGTGCTTCCATCGGGACATCTCGATGCAATGCTCCATGGAGAACCCCTGGCACCAAGATGTTCACAGGATCCTTCCGGTTCATGCAGGAAAGGTGGCTCGCGAGCGCCTGCTTAGAGCAGGCTCCGGCATGCCTCCTTCCCTGCCTGTCATATCGCTGATCTGAAACTGCAGTGCAAAATGTCAAATCAGCTATCTGACATTATATAGTGACTAGCTATGAACCCGTTATACGCCCGGGTGGCAAGCATTTTTATAGGTATATGGTGTCCCATCCTGGTATGTGCTGCCCCCCTCCTATCCTGGTATGTATGGTACCCCTCATCCCTATCCTGGTATGCATTGTACCCCTCATCCCTATCCTGGTATGTATGGTCCCCTCACCCCCACCCAAGTCTGGTATGCATGGCACCCCATTCCTCATCCTGGTATGCATGGTTCCCTCACCCCCCAATCCTGGTATGCATGGTACCCCCTCATCCCTATTCTGTTATGCACGGTACCTGCTCATCCATATCCTGGTATTCATGGTTCCCTCACCCCCCATTCCTGGTATGCATGGTCGCTTCACCCCCCAATCCTGGAATGCAAGGTCCCCTCCCACCCAATCCTGGAATGCATGGTCCCCTCACCCCCCAATTCTGGTATGAATGGTCCCCTCACCCCCAATTCTGGTATGCTTGGTCCCCCTCATCCCTATCGTAGGATATATGGTACCCTTCACCCCCCAATCCTGGTATGCAAGGTCCCCTCATCCCCAATCCTGGTATACATGGTCCACTCACCCCCCCATCCTGGTATGTATGGTCCCCTCACCCCCAATCCTAATATGCATGGTCCCCTCACCCCCAATCCTGATATGCATGGTCCTATCACCCCTCAATCCTGATATGCATGGTACCCTCATCCCCCAAACCTGATATGCATGGTCCCCTCACCCCCCAATTTTGGTATGCATGGTCCCCTCACCCCCCAATTCCGATATGTATGTTCCCCTCACCCCCAATCCTGATATGCATGGTCCCTACACCCCCAATCCTGATATGCATGGTCCTCTCACCCCCCAATCCTGATATGCATGGTTCCCTCACTCCCCAGTCCTGATATGCATAGTCCCCTCACTCCCCAATCCTGATATGCATGGTCCCCTCACCCCCCAAATCCTGGTATTCATGGTTCCCTCACCCCATATCCTGGTATGCATGGTCCCCTCACCCCCCTATCCTGGTATGCATGGTCCCCTCATCCCCCAATCCTGGAATGCATGGTCCCCTCACCCCCAATACTGTTTTCCATGGTCCCCTCACCCCCCAATCCTAGTATGCATGGTCCACCCTCATCCTTATCATAGGATGTATGGTAGCACCTTTCCCCCCAATCCTGGTATGCATGGACCACTCATCCCCAATCCTGGTATACTTGGCACCCCTTACTTCCCAATTCTGGGATGCATGGTCCCCTCACCCACCAATCCTGGTATCCTAGTATGCATGGTCCCCACACCCCCCAATCCTGGTATGCATGGTCCCCCCACATCCTTATCGTACGATGTATGGTACTCCTTCACCCCCCAATCCTGGTATGCATGGTCCCCTCATCCCCAATCCTGGTATACATGGCACCCCTTACCTCTCAATTCTGGTATGCATGGTCCCTCCATCCCCCAATCCTGGTATGCATGGCCCCCTCACCCACCAATCCTGGTACCCATGGTCCCCTTATCCCCAGTCCTAGTGTGGATGTATGGTACCCCCTCACCCCCAATCATGGTATGCATGGTCCCCTCATCCCAAATCCTGGTATACCTGGCACCGCTTACTTCCCAATTATTGAATGCATGGTACTCTCATCCCCCAATCTGGGTATGCATGGTCCCCTACACCCCAATCTTGGAATGCATGGTCCCCTCACCCTCCAATCCTGATATGCATGGTCCCCTCACCCCCCAATCCTGATATGCATGGTCCCCTCACCCTCCAATCCTGATATGCATGGTCCTCTCACCCCCCAAACCTGATATGCATGGTCCCCTCGCCCCCCAATCTTGATTTGCATGATCCCCTCACCCCCCAATCCTGATATGCATGGTCCCCTCATCCCCCAATCCTGGTATGCATGGTCTCCTCACCCCCCCAATCCTGATATGCATGGTCCTCTCACCCCACAATCTTGATATGCTTGGTCCCCTCAGTCTCCAATCCTGATATGCATGGTCCCCTCACCCTCCAATCCTGATAGGCATGGTCCCCTCACCCCCAATCCTGATAGGCATGGTCCCCTCACCCCTCAATACTGATATGCATGTTCCCCTCACCCCCCAATTCTGGTATGCATGGTCCACCCTCATCACTATCGTAGGATGAATGGTACCCGTTCACCGTCCAATCCTGGTATGCATGGTCCCCTCATCCCCAATCCTGGTATGCATGGCACCCCTTACCTCCCAATTCTGGTATGCATGGCCCCCTCACCCCCCAATCCTGGTATCCATGTCCCCTCACCCCTCAATCCTAGTATGCATGGTCCACCCTCATCCTTTTTGTAGGATGTATGGTACACCCTCACCCCCCAATCTTGGTTTGCATGGTCCCCTCATCCCCAATCCTGGCACCCCTTACTTCCCAATTCTGGCATGCATGGTCCCCTCACCCCCCAATCCTGATATGCATGGTCCCCTCACCCCCAATTCTGATATGCATGGTTCCCTCACCCCCCAATCCTAATATGCATAGTCCCCTCACCCCCCAATCCTGGTATGCATGTTCCCCTCACCCCCCAATCTTGGAATGCATGGTCCCCTCACCCCCCAATCCTGATATGCATGGTCTCCTCACCCTCCAATCCTGGTATGCATGGTCCCCTCACCCCCCAATCCTGGTATGCATGGTCCCCCCTCATCCCTATCGTAGGATGTATGGTACCCCCACACCCCCCAATCCTGGTGTGCATGGTCCCCGATCCCCAATCCTGGTATACATGGCACCCCTTACCTCTCGATTCTGGTATGCATGGTCCCCTCATCCCCCAATCCTGGTATGCATGGCCCCCTCACCCCCCAATCCTGGTATCCATGGTCCCCTCACCCCCCAATCCTAGTATGCATGGTCCACCCTCATCCTTATGGTAGGATGTATGGTAGCCCCTCACCCCCCAATCCTGGTATGCATGGTCCCCGATCCCCAATCCTGGTATACATGGCACCCCTTACCTCCCGATTCTGGTATGCATGGTCCCCTCATCCCCCAATCCTGGTATGCATGGCCCCCTCACCCCCCAATCCTGGTATCCATGGTCCCCTCACCCCCCAATCCTAGTATGCATGGTCCACCCTCATCCTTATGGTAGGATGTATGGTAGCCCCTCACCCCCAATCCTGGTATGCATGGTCCTCTCATCCCCCAATCCTGGTTTACCTGGCACCCCTTACTTCCCAATTCTGGCATGCATGGTCCCCTCACACCCCAATCCTGGCATGCATGGACCCCTCACCCCCAATTCTGGAATACATGGTCCCCCCACCCCACAATCCTGATATGAATGGTCCTATAACCCCATAAACCTGGTATGCATGGTACCCTCACCCCCCAAACCTGATATGCATGGTCCCCTCACCCCCAAAATCCTAATATGCATGGTCCCCTCAACCCCCAATCCTGATATGTATGGTCCCTACACCCCCCAATCATGATATGCATGGTCCTCTCACCCCCCAATCCTGGTATGCATGGTCCCTCACCCACAATCCTGATATGCATGGTCCTATCACCCCCCAATCCTGATATGCATGGTACCCTCACCCCCCAAACCTGATATGCATGGTCCCCTCACCCCTCAATCCTGATATGCATGGTCCCTACACCCCCCAATCGTGATATGCATGGTCCTCTCACTCCCCAATCCTGATATGCATGGTTCCCTCACCCCCCAATCCTAATATGCATAGTCCCCTCACCCCCCAATCCTGGTATGCATGTTCCCCTCACCCCCCAATCTTGGAATGCATGGTCCCCTCACCCCCCAATCCTGATATGCATGGTCCCCTCACCCTCCAATCCTGATATGCATGGTCCCCTCACCCTCCAATCCTGGTATGCATGGTCCCTACACCCCCAATCATGATATGCATGGTCCTCTCACCCCCCAATCCTGATATGCATGGTTCCCTCACCCCCCAATCCTAATATGCATAGTCCCCTCACCCCCCAATCCTGGTATGCATGTTTCCCTCACCCCCAATCTTGGAATGCATGGTCCCCTCACCCCCCAATCCTGATATGCATGGTCCCTCACCCTCCAATCCTGATATGCATGGTCCCCTCACCCTCCAATCCTGGTATCTATGGTCCCCTCACCCCCCAATCCTGGTATGCATGGTCCCCCCTCATCCCTATCGTAGGATGCATGGTACCCCCACACCCCCAATCCTGGTGTGCATGGTCCCCGATCCCCAATCCTGGTATACATGGCACCCCTTACCTCTCGATTCTGGCATGCATGGTCCCCTCATCCCCCAATCCTGGTATGCATGGCCCCCTCACCCCCCAATCCTGGTATCCATGGTCCCCTCACCCCCCAATCCTAGTATGCATGGTCCACCCTCATCCTTATGGTAGGATGTATGGTAGCCCCTCACCCCCCAATCCTGGTATGCATGGTCCCCGATCCCCAATCCTGGTATACATGGCACCCCTTACCTCCCGATTCTGGTATGCATGGTCCCCTCATCCCCCAATCCTGGTATGCATGGCCCCCTCACCCCCCAATCCTGGTATCCATGGTCCCCTCACCCCCCAATCCTAGTATGCATGGTCCACCCTCATCCTTATGGTAGGATGTATGGTAGCCCCTCACCCCCCAATCCTGGTATGCATGGTCCTCTCATCCCCCAATCCTGGTTTACCTGGCACCCCTTACTTCCCAATTCTGGCATGCATGGTCCCCTCACACCCCAATCCTGGCATGCATGGTCCCCTCACCCCCCAATTCTGGAATACATTGTCCCCCCACCCCACAATCCTGATATGAATGGTCCTATAACCCCATAAACCTGGTATGCATGGTACCCTCACCCCCCAAACCTGATATGCATGGTCCCCTCACCCCCAAAATCCTAATATGCATGGTCCCCTCAACCCCCAATCCAGACATGTATGGTCCCTACACCCCCCAATCATGATATGCATGGTCCTCTCACCCCCCAATCCTGGTATGCATGGTCCCCTCACCCACAATCCTGATATGCATGGTCCTATCACCCCCCAATCCTGATATGCATGGTACCCTCACCCCCCAAACCTGATATGCATGGTCCCTCACCCCCCAAATCCTGATATGCATGGTCCCCTCACCCCTCAATCCTGATATGCATGGTCCCTACACCCCCCAATCGTGATATGCATGGTCCTCTCACTCCCCAATCCTGATATGCATGGTTCCCTCACCCCCCAATCCTAATATGCATAGTCCCCTCACCCCCCAATCCTGGTATGCATGTTCCCCTCACCCCCCAATCTTGGAATGCATGGTCCCCTCACCCCCCAATCCTGATATGCATGGTCCCCTCACCCTCCAATCCTGATATGCATGGTCCCCTCACCCTCCAATCCTGGTATGCATGGTCCCCTCACACCCCAATCCTGGTATGCATGGTCCCCCGTCATCCTTATGGTAGGATGTATGGTAGCCCCTCACCCCCCAATCCTGGTATGCATGGTCCCCGATCCCCAATCCTGGTATACATGGCACCCCTTACCTCCCGATTCTGGTATGCATGGTCCCCTCATCCCCAATCCTGGTATACATGGCACCCCTTACCTCCCGATTCTGGTATGCATGGTCCCCTCACCCCCCAATCCTGCTATCCATGGTCCCCTCACCCCCCAATCCTAGTATGCATGGTCCACCCTCATCCTTATGGTAGGATGTATGGTAGCCCCTCACCCCCCAATCCTGGTATGCATGGTCCTCTCATCCCCCAATCTTGGAATGCATGGTCCCCTCACCCCCCAATTCTGATATGCATGGTCCCCTCACCCCCCAATTCTGATATGCATGGTCCCCTCACCCTCCAATCCTGATATGCGTGGTCCCCCCTCACCCCCAATCCTGATATGCATGGTCCTCTCACCCCCCAAACCTTATATGCATGGTCCCCTCACCCCCCAATCCTGATATGCATGATCCCCTCACCCCACAATCCTGATATGCATGGTCCCCTCATCCCCCAATCCTGGTATGCATGGTCCCCTCACCCCCCAATCCTGGTATGCATGGTCTTCTCATCCCCCAATCTTAGAATGCATGGTCCCCTCACCCCCCAATTCTGATATGCATGGTCCCCTCACCCCCCAATTCTGATATGCATGGTCCCCTCACCCTCCAATCCAGATATGCGTGGTCCCCCCTCACACCACAATCCTGATATGCATGGTCCTCTCACCCCCCAAACCTTATATGCATGGTCCCCTCACCCCCTAATCCTGATATGCATGATCCTCTCACCCCCATCCTGATATCATGTCCCTCCCAATCTGTATGCATGGTCCCCTCACCCCACAATCCTGATATGCATGGTCCCCTCACCCCCCAATCTTGATATGCATGGTCCCCTCAGCCCCCATATCTGATATGCATGGTGCCCTCACCCCCAAATCCTGATATGCATGGTCCCCTCACCCCCCAATCCTGATATGCATGGTGCCCTCATTCCCCAATCCTGGTATGCATGGTCCCCTCACCTCCACAATCCTGATATGCATGGTCCCCTCACCCCCCCAATCTTGATATGCATGGTCCCCTCAGCCCCCATATCTGATATGCATCTTGCCCTCACCCCCCAATCCTGATATGCATGGTCCCCTCACCCCCCAATCCTGGTATGCATGGTCCTCTCACCCCCTATCCTGATTTGTATGGTCCCCCTCACCTCTATTAAACTGCACACATGCCCAAAAGAAAAACATTTATACTCACCTATTTTCCCTGTGCTCCAGCGCCGTCCCATTTTGCCGTAGGCGGGGGAGGAGAGCGGCGCCAGAGTACGCGCATGCCCATACCGCACTGTCCGGCACCATATTGCTGAAGACACACTGTAAATGTGTCTTCAGCTAAATGGCGCTGGATAGCGCTATGCGCATGCGTGATTCCGACGCGCACTCCTGGTCTCCTGTCCCGGCGACAAGAGAAGCGCCGTGGCAACGCTCCTCCCGGTCAGGTAAGTATGTAGTATGGCACCGGAGATCGCTGTATGCATTCATTGTCTACGCGTACCGCGATCTCCGGCGCCATACACAATCCTCACCGCTGGATGCCGTCTTCTGTCTGGAGCCAGACTGCGCAGGCGTGTCGCGCTTGCGCAGTCTATCAAGGCTTTGGACAGAGGGACGCTTACAGTGTTATATTATAGATGTTGTACCATACTAGGACAATATAAAAAAGGAAAAAAAATATTTGAATGTGTAAAAATAATTTTTAAAAATATCACTAAATAAAGATAAAATAAATAAATAAATAAATATTTTTCCAATAAATACATTTATTTATGCAAGTAAAAAAAACAATAAAAGTACACATTTTTGGTATTACTGTGTCCGTAACGACCTGCTGCATAAAACTGTCCCGCTAGTTAACCCCTTTAGTGAGCACAATAAAAAATAAATTTAAAACGAGACAAAAAAAAATGTTTTACCATCGTACTGCCGAACACAAATTACAATAAAATGCGATCAAAAAGACGGATGTAAATAAAAATGGTACTGCTGAAAACGTTGTCTTGTCCTGCAAAAACCAAGTGCCATACAGCTCCATCAGAAGAAAAATAAAAATAGAGTTGAGCTAAACAGGTTGGCCAGATTCATAAGTCGCCGACTTTTGCCAAAGTTGGGTTTCGCCGACCGAAACCCGACCATATTGTGAAGTTGGCCATGCGGTCGGCAAAACGAACGCCAAAGTCGGATTTCCCAGAAGGCTTGCAGGTGCCTTTTTTTCAGCAAAGGAGCAAGGACATACACTGTGGGCAACGAGATGACATGTGCAGCGTCCACCACCATCGTAGAGAAGGGCATTGCAGCGATTGGCTTTCCTTGTCGGGGCATCATAGTATCTATAAAAACCCTGACCGCCGAATTCCATTTTACTTCTGCCAATCTTAACAGTAGGGAGAGGTTGCTGACGCTGTTTATCATTAGGGAGAGAGTTAGGGCTGTAAAGATATAAGAAGTTCTTATGTGCTTCTGCTGATAGCAATTGTGCTGTACAGTTAGTGTGCAGTGACAGGGGATGATTTTCTTGTGTGCAGCAACGCTGGTTATAAGTTACCTGATAGCTGTATTGCTGTGTGTACACTGCTGTGCAGACTGCTTTTTACACAGCACTAATACTTTTATTCTTTTTTTCTGCACAGTTACCGACCGTTCATTTTTTTCCCACATCGTAGAGAGCTGTATGCTCCTCACAAGCTACCGTGTACAGGCTGGTATCAGGGACAAATACATGCTGACTATCTGTTTGTGACTCCAGAAATAAATACGGAGATTTAAATTTTCCACTACACTGTATCCAGCTGTACGCTCCTCATACAGTACCATATATCTGCTGGTATTAAGGTCAAATACATACTGTGTGAGCGTCTGTGTGTGACTCCGGAAATAATACAGAGATTTAAATTTTTCCCTACAACGTATACAGCTGTATGCTCCTCATACAGTACCGTATATCTGCTGTTTGTATTACGGTCAAATCCATGCTGAGAGAGCGTCTGTGTGTGACTCCGGTAATAAATACAGAGATTTAAATTTTCCCCTACACCATGTACAGCTGTACGCTCCTCATACAGTACCGTATATCTGCTGGTATTACGGTCAAATACATACTGAGTGAGCGTCTGTGTGTGACTCCGGAAATAAATACAGAGATTTAAATTTTCCCCTACACCATAAACAGCTGTACGCTTCTCATACAGTACCGTATATCTGCTGGTATTATGGTCAAATACATACTGAGTGAGCGTCTGTGTGTGACTCCGGAAATAAATACAGAGATTTAAATTTTCCCCTACACCATAAACAGCTGTACGCTTCTCATACAGTACCGTATATCTGCTGGTATTATGGTCAAATACATACTGAGTGAGCGTCTGTGTTTGACTCCGGAAATAAATACAGAGATTTAAATTTTTCCCTACACGGTATACAGCTGTATGCTCCTCATACAGTACCATATATCTGCTGTTTGTATTACGGTCAAATCCATACTGAGAGAGCGTCTGTGTGTGACTCCGGTAATAAATACAGAGATTTAAATTTTCCTCTACACCATGTACAGCTGTACGCTCCTCATACAGTACCGTATATCTGCTGGTATTACGGTCAAATACATACTGAATGAGCGTCTGTGTGTGACTCTGGAAATAAATTCGGAGATTTAAATTTTCCCCTACACTGTGTACAGCTGTACGCTCCTCATACAGTACCGTATATCTGCTGGTATTACGGTCAAATACATACTGAGTGAGCGTCTGTGTGTGACTCCGGAAATAAATATGGAGATTTAAATTTTCCCCTACACCATATACAGCTGTACGCTCCTCATACAGTACCGTATATCTGCTGGTATTATGGTCAAATACATACTGAGTGAGCGTCTGTGTGTGACTCCGGAAATAAATACGGAGATTTAAATTTTCCCCTACACCGTATATAGCTGTACGCTCTTCATACAGTACCGTATATTTGCTGGTATTACTGTCAAATACATACTGAGTGAGCGTCGGTGTGACTCCGGAAATATATACGGAGTAGTGTTGAGCGATACGATACCGCAAGTATCGGGTATTGGCCGATATTAGCTCTATCGGCCTTTCGATACTTAGTTCCGATATTTTCGTCTTATCGGATACCGGAATCGGGATTGTCACTGTCACTGTCAGTGTCCGTCGGTCGGGTCTGTCAGGAGTCAGCGGCACTTACCTGGCAGAAGATCTCCGGCGGTCACGGGCTGGACTGCTTCATGGCCGCCATCATCTTTCCCCGGCGGTCACATGCAGTTTCTCGCGATAACTGCAGTGACTGCTGGGTAATCCCGGCCGTAAATCAGTCAGTCCGATGACGTCACCGCCGGGGAAGCAGGTAATCAGCTGTGCTGCTCGCGATGGCAGGCTCTGCCTGTCATTGCGATGTAGCAGAGCTGGATCGTCGTGGGACTGTCGTTACTATGGACTGCGTCGGACAGGTGGTATACTGTTGGTTTGTTTTTTTTCTTTTTTTACAGGAGATCGATGGCGTCGCAGGAATGAGTGTATAATAAAATTAATGAAAACTGTGTTGTCTCTTTTATTTCATTAAAAGACTTTTTTCTTGCTTTGTCTTTTTTTTATACATTTAATAACTTTGGGATTAATAATGGATCGGTGTCTTATTGACACCTCTCCATTATTAACCGGGCTTATTGTCACCGTGCAATCAACGGTGACACTAACCCCTTATTACCCCACTTGCCACCGCTACAGGGCAGTGGGAAGAGCCGGGTAAAGTGCCACAATTGGCACATCTTTTGATGCGCCAAATGTGGGGCTGCTGTAGCCTGGTATTATCAGGCTGTTGAGGGCCAAAATCCATGGGCCTTGACAGTCTTTTAATACCAGGCCGCAGCAGTCTGCATTTTACTTGGCTGGTTAACAAAAATAGGGGACCCCTACGCCGTTTTTTTTTTCGAGGGGATCCCCTATTTTTGTTAACCAGCCAAGCTAAGCAGACTGCTGTGGCCTGGTATTATCAGGCTTGCAAGGTCCATGGATATTGGATCCTTACCAGCCTGAAAAACCAGGCCTCAGCGGTCTGCTTCATCTGGCTGGTTAACAAAAATAGGGGGGACCCCACGCCAATTTTTTTCGAGGGGATCCCCTATTTTTGTTAATCAGCCAAGATATGCAGACTGCTGTGGCCTGGTATTATCAGGCTGGCAAGGTCCATGGATCTTGGCTCCTTAACAGCCTGAAAATCCAGGCCTCAGCGGTCTGCTTCATCTGGCTGGTTAACAAAAATAGGGGGGACCCCACGCCAATTTTTTTCGAGGGGATCCCCTATTTTTGTTAATCAGCCAAGATATGCAGACTGCTGTGGCCTGGTATTATCAGGCTGGCAAAGTCCATGGATCTTGGCTCCTTAACAGCCTGAAAATCCAGGCCTCAGCGGTCTGCTTCATCTGGCTGGTTAACAAAAATAGGGGGACCCCACGCCATTTTTTATTCGAAGGGAACCCCTATTTTTGTTAATCAGTTCCCTCTGATGTCACTGATTGTGTCCCTGGCTGACCTGAAGTGAAAGTGGAAAGCAATCAATTAAGCTTTCCACTTCCTCTCCTGTCAGCCAGGAGAGGAACTCATTCATTTGGGGGTTTACTGTGAGGCTGCAGCATTAGCTGCGGTCCCTGCAGTAAACATTAACCCTTTCTGAAGGATTACACCGTGGGACCTGACTGTGCATGGGATAGGTAAGAATAATTTTGCTTTTTTATTTTATTTTTATTACAGGAAATGGTTTTTGCAGTCAAATAAAAGATGGTCAAAAACATGTGTCTTTATTTCATTAAAATGATTTTTAATTAAAGTGTGTGTGTTTTATTTTTATTTCATGCAATAGGATTAATAATTGATAGTTGTCTAATTGATAGCTCTCAATTATTAACCTGGCTTAAGGTCACCTTTCAATTGCAATGTGGCTTTAACCCCATATTAACCCATTCGCCACCGCTACAGGGCAATGGGAATAGACGGGCAAAGTGCCAGAAAGGGCGAATCTAATTATAGATTTGTCTTTTCTGGGGTGTCTGGGGGCAGATGTTAGTAGCCAGGGGGGGCCAAAAATAATGGTCCCTCTCTGGGCTATTATTATCTGCCCCCATTCGCTGGCTTTGTCTGTCTGGTTGCGAAAATAGGGCGGGAGCCCACACATTTTTTTTAAACAATTTTACACCTCATATATATATATATATATATATATATATATATATATATATATATACATGTCATTGAATTTGTGACACATATATATATATATATTTATAGTTCATACACTTCTACATAGTATAATAGCCGCTAATTCAATTGCCGGCTTTTGTGAAAATGCAGAACCCGACATGAAATGACACTTGGTGTACATAAGGTTAACCATGTCTTTTCATGTCCTTTGCTATCTGATTTGCACAAACAATTACATCAGTCTATGTGTGCAAAATTTCACACCTGTAGGGGTTAATTAAAGGTGTAAATTCGTAGCAAAAAAGTCTGTTTTTTTTACAACGAATTTACACCTTTAATTAACCCCTACAGGTGTGAAATTTTGCACACATAGACTGATGTAATTGTTTGTGCAAATCAGATTGCAAACGACATGAAAAGACATGGTGAACCCTATGTACACCAAGTGTCATTTCATGTCGGGTGCTTCTGTCTTTTCACAGAAGCCGGCTTTACCCGGCAATTGAATCAGAGGATATTTTACTATGTAGAAGTGTATAAACTATACATATATGTATATATATATGTCACAATGACATGTATATATATATATATATATGTATTCTATGTGTGTATATTTAGTGTTTACAAGGAAATAAAGGTTTTTTTTAGTTGCGATATTTTGTTCCCATATACTTACATGGGACTTCCGGTATCGGAATCGGATATCGCCGATATTTAGTGATATCGGCGATACCATTCCGATCCGATATTTTTAGATATCGAGCAGTATCGCTCAACACTAATACGGAGATTTAAATTTTTCCCTACACATATAAAGCTGTACGCTTCTGATACAGTACCATATATCTGCTGTTTGTATTACGGTGAAATCCATACTGAGAGAGCGTCTGTGTGTGACTCCGGAAATATATACGGAGATTTTAATTTTTCCCTACACTGTATAAAGCTGTACGTTCCTCATACAGTACCATATATCTGCTGGTATTTTTGGTATATTTTCCCAAACATGAGGAAGTATGGTGGAAGAGGCCGTGGATGTGGGCAGGGGGGCCAGCTGGTACTGATGGTAGTGGTGGTGCATCTGCTGGTAGTTCCAAAAGCACAATAGCACCTAAGGCAGGAACTGTTGAGCCTGCGTCATCGCCTGGCTCCAGAAGGCCTGGAAGGCTCCTTTTTCTGGGAGTAGGTAAACCGCTTTTAAAGCCGTAGCATCAGGAACAGGTTTTGGCTTACATTGCCGAAACAGCCTCCAGCTCTATCACCTCCTCTTCTGAAGTTTCAAAAAATGCAAGCACTGAGTCGTCAGTGCAGGCTCCTGGTCAGGAACAACACCTTTCCTTGTGTCCTTCACCCCCACCAAAAGTGAAGGATGCGGCAGGCCACACTTCAGATTGCTCCCTGGAGCTCTTTTCACAGACCATGCCTACGTTATCAAGTGAAATCCGGAATTCCCCCAGTCCAAGATGAATATGACATGGAGTGCACTGATGCACACCCAGTGCTATATGATTCTGCTGGTACATTCTCCCAGAGCACTACATTGCCCTCGCAGTCTACTGAGCCAGATTCTGACACTGATAAAACTCAGGTGCCCCTTCCCGCATACTATACCACCTTACATGGTGACACAGAGGAAGGTGCAGATGAAATTGAAGAGGAAGTGATGGATGACCCAGTTGTTGACCCAGATTGGTATCCATTGGGGAAGAGGGTGCCGCTGGCAATAGCTCAGAAGAGGAGGAGGATCCACAGCAGGCATCGACATCGCAGCTGCGGTTATCTGGCAGGCCCATAGCAGTCCAAAAACATGTTAAAAAAACAAAAAGAGTTGCAGGACAGCTTGGTCAGATGGTCAAATTAGCACAGCGTGCAAGCCCTGAAAATTTTTCCCATAGTAGGAAGAGTGCAGTGTGGCACTTTTTTGACCAAAATCCTGTTGATGAGGCAAAGGTTATCTGTAAGAAGTGCGGAAGGACCTTTAGACGAGGGAAAAATCTGCGAAATTTAAATACCAGTTGCATGCTTAGACATGTAAACACCATGCACTTGCAAGCGTGGACAGACTACAAAACCTCAGGTAGCACACGTGCGCCTGCTCCGACTGAAGGTAGCCAGCAACGCTACATCGCTTCCCCCACTGTAAGCCCACCGGTTAGCACACCACCAGCAAGAAATGCTGAGGTGTTGTCGCAAGGCCAAAGCAGTCAGGGAATCACAATGTTTTTGCAACGAAAGACTGCATCTAGGCCATCACCATCACCATCACCAACCCACTCTCAGTCAGTCATGTCCACCGATAGTTCCACCAGATTCAGCTCTCAAGTCTAGCTCACCCTACCAGACACTCTGAGTAGGACAAGAAAGTACTCATCCTCTCATCCGCGTACACTGGGTTTCAATGCCTACATTGCCAAACTGATCTCATTAGAGATGATGCCCTTCCATTTGGTTGAAAGCGCAGTGTTCAGAAAGCTCATGGCCTATGCTGTCCCACAATATGACCTACCCAGTCGGCACTTGTTTTCTAGAAAAGCCATCCCTGCCCTCCACCTGCATGTGAAAGACCGCATTGTCCATGCACTCAAACAATCAGTGAGTGGAAAGGTGCACCTTACAACAGATGCATGGGCCAGTAGGCATGGCCAGGGCTGTTACGTGTCCATCACTGTGCACTGGGTTAATGTGGTGGATGCAGGCTCCACAGGGACAGCGGCGGTGGGACAGTGCTGCCTAGCCCACGGTATAGGCAACAGTTGGCTGTAGGCGTTCGACCCTCCTCTTCCAGAAGCGAAAGCTCGTCGACAGAGCGCAGTCGCACGAGCACTCCATCTGCAGCTGCCTGTGTTGCACACGAGGTGTCCCACTATCTAAAAGCTAGTGGTAAGCGTCAGCAGGCAGTTTTAAAGATGATGTCTTTGGGCGACAACAGACACACCGCAGAGGTACTGGCTGACTACTTGCAGCGAAAAACTGAGTCATGGCTGGGCAGTATACATCTTGAGCCAGGCAAGGTAGTCAGTGATAACGGATGTAATTTTGTGGCGGCCATAGCTCTGGCAAAACTCAGACACATACCTTGCCTGGCTCACACCTTGAACCTTGGGGGCAGTGCATCATAAATAATTATCCGGAGTTACCAGCCCTGCTCCATAAGTTGCTAAGACTGTGCTCGCACATCCGTCACTCGCCCGTAGACTCCAGTCGCATGCAGAGGCTGCAGTGATCGCTCCACCTCCCCAAGCACCGCCTAATCATAGACGTTGCAACAAGGTGGAACTCCACCATGCACATGGTTGACAGGCTGTGCGAACAGAGGCAGGCTGTAATGCATTTGTGGGAGGATACACGGGCAGGCAGTTTGAGGGCAGACATCGAGTTGTCGGGTGTGCAGTGGTCAAAGCTGAAAGACCTCTGTAAAGTCCTTCAGCGTTTTGAGGAATGCACATGGCTGATAAGCGCAGACGATGTCATCATAAGCATGAGCATCCCACTTATGCGTCTGCTCATGCAAACTTTGACGCTCTTTAAGGATCAGGCGTCTGCAGCAGAGGAGGAGGAGGGAAGCCTTGATGGCAGTCAGGCATTGTCTGCTCAGGGAACTGTCCTGGACGAGGTGGAGGAAGAAGAGGAAGAGGAGGAGGATGAGGGGGATTATTATTTTTGGGAGGAGGATGCTTCTCATTGAGCAAGAGAAAATGTTGGCTTGCCAAGGTCAGGTACAGGGTTTGTGCGTGACTAGAGGGATGTGGATTTTCAGAAAGTGCTCCTCCACCTACCACTGGCAGTGCATCATTGACACCTGGAACATTGGCCTACATGTGTGATTATCTCTTGAGGATCCTAAAAAGGGACCCGCGCATTGCCAAAATTATGAAGGATGACGACTACTGGTTGGCCAGCATCCTCGATCCACTCTATAAAGGCAAATTACAGAACATCATGCCACAGGAGAACCTAGAGCTAATATTGGCGAACAAACAAGCAACTCTGGTAAATCGTTTGTTAGGGGCATTCCCAGCACACAGCAGCGGTGCAGGTTCTACCACGAGCCGTACTTGGCAACATGGAAGAGGTGTTTGTGGTGCACACAGCCGAAGTGACGTTGGAGACAGGGGTTTCATGACCATGTTGTGGACTGATTTCTCGAGTACCCGCTCACACGACTGGTAATACTGAATCGATTGCAACAGACAGGAGACAGCAGTTGTCAACAATGGTTCAAAATTACCTCTCTTCCCCTATCGATGTTCTCCCTCACAATTCATTCCCCTTTGACTACTGGCCTGTAAACTGGACACCTGGTCTGAATTGGCACAATATGCCTTACAGGAGCTCGCTTGCAGAAAGAGTCTTCAGTGCTGCTGGATCAATCCTGACAGAAATAAGGACCCGGCTGTCAACCCAAAATGTAGGTGATCTCACCTTCATTAAAATGAACCATGCCTGGGTTTCAAAGGATTTTGTACCACCTTCCCTGATGACACATAGGTTGCCAGCAAAATGGCTCGCTTTGTCCTCCTCTTCCTCCGACTTCTCCAATTCCTCCATTTGCAGCTGCTGAATGTCCAGCCTACACCTCAACATATGCCAGTGTTTCCACCTCCCTAACAACCGCCCCTACAACTTTAGCCAAATAACCCCCAATTTTCAATGTGCTACTAATATTATAAAGTAAATTAAGGTTGACAAGCTTAAGTAATAAGAATTGATGTCGTTGGCATTGAAATGGGCACTGTAGGTGTGTTTACTGTCCTTCACTCACTGCCGACTTTTATTCCCCATTGACTTGCATTGGGGTCGGGTTTCGTTCGGTACTCCGACTTTTGCTGACAGTCGGCCGATTTCGTTCGACTCGACTTTTGGTAAAGTCGGGTGGTCCAAAACCCGACTCGACCCTCCCGGAGGCAAAGTCGCTCATCTCTAATAAAAAAGTTATAGCTCTCAGAATAAAGTGATGATGAATAAATAATTATTTTTTCTATAAAATAGTTTTTATTGTGTAAAAGCTCTAAAACATAAAAAATATAAATGAGGTATCGCTGTAATCGTACTGATCCGAAGAATAAAGCTGCCTTACCAGTCTTACCACACGCGGAAGGGTAAAAAAAACAAAAAGCAATTCCTGAATTGCTGGTTTGTGTTCATTCTGTCTCCCAAAAATCAGAATATAAAACGATTAAAAAATCATGTGCCCAAAAATGGTACCAATAAAAACATCAGCTTGTGCCGCAAAAAACAAGCCTTCACATGACTCTGTCGGCCGAAATATGAAAAAATTATAGCTCTCAAAATATGGTGATGCAAAAACTAGTTTTCACAATGAAAAGCGTCTTTTAGTGTGTGACAGCAGCCACGTATAAAAACCCGAAATAAATCTGGTACCACTGTAATCGCACCGACCTGAAGAATAAAGTTACCTAATCACTTATACTGCATGAGGAAATGAGTAAAAAATGAACAAAACCAATTCTTCACATGCTGATGATTTTTTCATTCTGCTTCACAAAGATCGCAGTAAGACTCGGCACACATTTATCCTGCACTCTACACTGCGGTTTCTATGTAAATCTCTGAAGTACGTGATTCAGACAGAACCTTCAGTGGAAGATTCCCTATAATGAGGCAGATGGAGGCACTGTGGACGCCATCTGACCTGTGATCCGGCAGTGTCCATCTTTTTAGGATTGCATAAAAGTGCCATCGGCCACAATTTTCGTGCACTTCTGAAAGAAGGACACCGCATAACAGAGGCCAGATGGAGTCCAGAGTAACTCTGCTGCCTCATTATAATGAATAGTGAAAGGATCAATCGTGGGTTTCATTGTCACGTCACTAGGAGATTTACATGGAAACCCCAAAGTAAGTGGTCAGTGTAGAGCGCCGGAAATGTGAACTCAAACGTTATGTAAAATGTTCCCAATAAAACCTTCAACTCAATCCACAAAAAAAGCAAGTCCACACTCATATCTGTCATCTGTTAACAGAAATATAGGGGGCTTCCATGTTACTGGTAGCACAAAGGCTCTGGAAAAGCTAAATGGATCCTTGCCCCCCCAAAAGAAATTCAGCAAATTCTCCGCTCACAAATCCAAATGTTCCCCTCCCTTCTAAGCCCCAGTGTGCCTAAACCACATATAGTGCCCACATGTTTGTTATTTCTATAGTGATGAGGGCCCGCCTAACTTATGGGTGCGTGCCTCCAAAAGCATGAGCTGGGCATAATGTACTGATGACTGCAACGTACTGGTCACTACAATGGCAGTTTTGACTCAGCAAAATCCATTGCTGCTTGTTTCTGGAAAGCAACCATGGAGTGAACATTGTCACTACATCTGTAGATAAATTCCCAAAGGGTTAATAATTTCTAAAATGGGATCACTTGAGAGGGGACTCTGCTTTTCTAGCACTTAGGGGCTCTTTATATGGATTCCGCAAACTAGTCTAGGAAAATCTGTGCTCCACGAGGCAAATAGCGCTCAGTCCTTCCCGAGTTTCTCTGTATAGCTAAGTAGTACTGAACAGCCACATATGGGGTATTTCCACATTCAGTAACAATTGTGGGACAAATTCTTGATACCATTTTTACCCATTTCCCAAATGTGAAAATGTAAAACTTGGGGCTAACACACAATCTTGGGGTAAAAATATAAATTATTTTTTCTTCACTGTCCAATGGTATAAAAGTTTGTGACACACCTGTGGTGTCAATATAATCACTGCACCCCTTCATGAATTCATTGAGAAGTTAATTGGTAAAATGGGGTGACTTATGGGGCGTTCTGCTTTTCTTGTACTTTAGGGGCTTTAGGGGCTCTGTCAGTGTGCATGGCACCCTCAAACAAGTGCAGCAAACTCTGCACTGTAATATGGCACTACTTCCCTTCTGAGCTTTGCACTGTGCCTCAAAAGTAGTTTTTGACCACATATGGGGGTAACAGTAAACTCAGAAGAAACTGCACAACAAACGTTGGGGTTCAATTTCTCCTTTTGCCTTTGTGAAAATACAAAATTTGTAGCCAAAAAAGATTTTTGTGGGAAAAATGTAATTTTTTTTATTTTCACAGTTTAACCTTATAAACTTCTGTGAAGCACCTGGAGGTTAAAGATGCTCAATACACATATAGATAAGGTCCCAAAGGAGTCTAGCTTCTAAAATTGTGTCATTTGTGGGGGTTTCCACTGTTTAGGCACATCAGGGGCTCTTCAAACATGACATGGCGTCCACTAATTATTCCATCCAATTTTGCATTCAAAAAGTTAAATGGCGCTCCTTCCCTTCCAAGCCCTGCCATGCGCCAACACAGTAGTATTCTCGCATATATGGGGTATTGGTGTACTCAGGAGTAAATGCACAACAAATTGAATTCAGCAAATTATTCTGTTACCCTTATGAAAATGCAAAATATGGAGCTAAAAAGATCAATTTGGGAAAAATGTGATTTTTTTATTCTACGGCTTAAAGTTATAAACTTCTGTGAAGCACCTGTGGGCTCAAGGTGCTCAATACACATCTAGATAAGTTCTCTAAGGGGCTCTAGTTTCCAAAATGGTGTCACTTGTTGGGGATTTCCACTGTTTAGGCACATCAGGGGCTCTCCAAACAAGACATAGCAGCGGCTAATTATGCCAGCAAATTTTACATTCAAAAAGCGAAATGGCGCTCCTTCCCTTCCGAGCCCTGCTGTGTGCCCAAACAGTAGATTTCCCCCACATATGGGGTATCGGCATTCTCAGGAGAAATTGCAAAACAAAATTTATTGTCCATTTTCTCCTTTTACCCTTGTGAAAGGAAAAAAAAACTATGTCTAAAGGAAACTTTTTCTGAAAGAAAAGTAAATGTTTATTTTTTCTTTTCACATTCCAATTATTCCTGTGAAGCACCTGAAGGGTTAATAAACTTATTGAATGTGGTTTTGAGTACCTTGAGAGGTGCAGTTTTTAAAATTGTTTCATTTGTTGTAAAAATGAGAAATTGCTGGTAAACTTTTAACCCTTATAACTTCCTAATATGTTTCCAAAAGTGTGCTGATGTAAAGTAGACATGGGAAATGTTATTTATTAACTATTTGTGCAATATGATTCTTTGATTTAAGGGTATAAAAATTAAAGTTTGAAAATTGCAACATTTTCAAAATTTTTGTCAAATTTCCAGTTTTTTAGCAAATAAACGCAAGTCATATCAAAGAAATTTTACCACTATCATAAAATATATTATGTCTTGGAAAACCATTCTCAGAAACAGCGGGATCCGTTGAAGCGTTCCAGAGTTATGATCTCATAAATTGACACTGGTGAGAATTGAAAAAAATGGCCTGATCAGAAAGGTGAAAACAGGCTTCTGGGTGAAGGGGTTAATACATAAGATATATGACTTTTGGTGCTGTTACCATACTTGCTTGTTTCACTTCTTTTTACATCCCATTGCTTTGTCTCCTTGTTCTGCTTTGCGCTCATCCTGTTAACCTCCAATTAAGCAATTGTATTCCTGATATGGCAGTCCTATTAGGCATGGCCTTTTTTAGTGTTTTGTATATGTTGATCCAATAAAATTCTATTTTTACCAAATTTTTGAATGTATATTGACTCTTTCATGGTCATTAATAGGACAATACGAATAATGTTGTTTATTTGTTATTAGTTTTCCATTTTAACGATTTCTGATCTCTGTATTTTACAGTAAATATAACATAGTATATCTATATTAAACTTATGGCTCTCTCCGATCACCTCGGTAGTGATGTGAATCTATGAATTCTTTGCTTTTGGCACTTTGACACCGGTGTCTTCTGTTGTGAATCACTGTTGTCATTAGACCAGATGAGGTTGTCAGGTGCCTTACTATCTTAATGTGTGGAGTAAAACACTTGTAAGGAATCGGTTGGCATGTTTGACTCTGGTAACTGATGGGCGGTATCAGGATGGACTGCTGCCCTTGTACAACACATCACAGCAATGTATGACAGTCCTCACATTCCTGAACTGAAAACAACCTCGTTTCTCTGCAGTGTGAAAGTAATAGATCAGGGACTGACTGGAAAATGATATACAGTCCAGGACCTATGGTGTATTAATGACTTTGCAATCTTTGATGTACCGGTATTTCTTCTGTATCAGAGATTTTCAGCGTTCTATATATTTTTGTACTCAAACAATCAGGAGGAAATATTTTTATAATCTTATAACTGAAATTTTTTATGGCTGATAGATATTGTATTCCCCTTCATAATCCTATATGTGATGGAAGAAGCTCCAATAACTATATATTTTTTGTGATCTGTCCTTGACTTATCTTTCTTACATTTTAAGGTGCCATTTATCGCCTTAACCTCTTAGAGATCACACCATTTATTTATTTTTTTAGAGATAATAAACTCTTCTGAAATTTGAATTCATCAGGTTATGCAAACTTACTAGCGTTCTCTAATTGCTCTGAAAAGATACAGTGGTCAAAATAAGTATTAGCTACACTGCAGATTTTAAAAGCTTTCCCTCCTACAAAGAATGGAGGGGTCGTAATTTTTATCGTAGGTATACTTCAACGGTGAGAGACAAAATCTAACAATATAAAACAGAAAATCATATTGCATGATTTTTGCATAATTAAATTGCATTTTATTGCATGAAATAAGTATTTGATCACCTACCAACCAGCAAGAATTCTGGATCTTATAGACCTGTTAATTTTTCTTTAGAAGCCCTCCTACCCTGCACTCATTACCTGTATTAATTGCACCTGTTTGAACTTGTTACCTGTATAAAAGATATCTGTCCAAACACTCAATCAATCACACTCCAACCTCTCCACCATGGCCAAGACCAAAGAGCTGTCTAATGACACCAGGGTCAAAATTGTAGACCTGCACAGGACAATAGGCAAGCTTGGTGAGAAAGCAAATGTTGGCACAATCATTACAGAAAGGAAGAAACACAAGATGAGTGTCAGTGTTCCTTGGTCTGGGACTCCGTGCAAGTTCATGTCTCTTGGGCTAAAGATGATTCTGAGAACAGTCAGGAATCAGCCCAAAACTACATGGGAGGTCCTGGTCAATGGTCTGAAGAGAGCTGGGACTACAGTTTCAAACATTACCTTTGATAACACACAATGCCGTCATGGATTGAAATCCTGCAGGGCACGCAATGTCCCCCTGCTCATGCCAGCACATGTCTAGGCCCATTTAAAGTTCACTAATGACCATCTGGATGATCCATAGGAGGCATGGGAGAAGGTCATGTGGTTATATGAGACCAAAATAGAACTTATTGGTATCAACTCGACTCGCCATGTTTGGAGGAAGAAAAAGGATGAGTACAACCCCAATAACCCCGGCCCAACCATAAAGTATGCTAGGAGAAACATCATACTATGGAGGTGCTTTTCTGCAAAGGGGACACGATTTTGGCCAACAACCTCCTTCCCTCAGTAAGATCATCAAAAATGTGTCGTGACTTGGTTTTCCAGCTTGACATGACCTGAAACATACAGCCAGGGCAACCAAAGAGTGGCTTTGCAAGAAGCATTTCAAGGTCCTGGAATTGCCTAGCCAGTCTCCAGAGATGAATCTAATAGAAAGCTTTGGAGGGAGCTGAAACTCAATGACGCCCAATGACAGCCCCGAAACCTGAATGATTTGGAGAAAATCTGTATGAACGATTGAGCCAAAATCCATGCTGCAGTGCGTGCAAACTTGGTCAAGAACTACTGGAAACGTCTATGCTCTGTAATTGCAAACAAATGTTCAAATCATTCCCCTTTGCCTCATTAAAAATAAAACAATAAAAAAACATATTTCCAATCACCACATTCAGAAATGTCCGATCTATCAAAACAGAAAAAAAATCCAATTGGTAAAAGTTGTAGTGCAAAAAAAATCAAAACGCTAGAATTACATTTTTTTGGCCGTTACAACATTGCAATAAAATGCAATTAGAGGCAACCAAAGCATTATATATACCCAAAATAGTATCAGCAAAAATGTCATCTCAGTGTACAAACAATAAGTCATCACACAGCCCCAGATCCTGAAAATTGAAAGCGTTACAAGTCTTGGAATATGGCAGCACAAGCAACTTTTTTTTTTTTTTTAATTTCTAATTTGCTAAATTTAACCTTTTTACAACTTTGACTCACTTGTAACTTCTTTTCCCACTTTCTAGTGCATCACATGATAAAATGAATATGCAACTCATGCCACAAAAAGCTCCCATAAGGTTATAGGAATGGAAAAATAAAAAAGTTATGGCTCTTCGAAGAAGGAGAGGAAAAAAGAAAAGTGAAATTAAAAAAACACCAGGGGTGAAGGAGTTAATATTACAGTGCATTGAGAGACTTTTCATGATTTTTTTAAGCTAAAAAGAGTTAAAATAAATCCTTCTTAGTCATTTGTGATCAGGCAAACCATTCTGTGCAGAACACAAGTTCGAACTGATGGTGTCACTGTCAGAGGTAAGATAATTCTGCTATAAGTGAGATGAGTAATGTGGCATATATTCCAAAATGCGTTCTGCTTCTTCCCCACAAATATGCTCACTAGTAGGAAAGGAGGTCAATTCTGTCCTTCTTTTGGTAGTACAGCTGCCAAAATGGCTAATGCCAGCGGTAGTAATGGTTTTACCATACATTTTGTACAATGCTACAATTATCTTTTGACAACCATTAAAACCTCATTTATTCAATCCATGCTAAAATGGATTGATCAAAAAAATGCAATGCAGGTTTATACACATTCAGAAAGTAAAATTTATCAGCAGTCTGGAGTATTGATTTAGCTTGTATGGTTGTCAAATTGGACAAGTAAAACAGGTGTACACAGACAGCCATACACAGTTAGATGCCTACATTTTTTTTTTTAATTCAGTACCCTTCCTGAAAATTACATAATAAAAAATTCTAGGTAAGTATGTATAGATATTGAAAGGAAAATGTGTCAGCAAACCGTATTATATTGTGTTGGGTACAGATGATGAACTGGACTAATAAACCAGGTGTGCAAAAAATCGCTGCACAGTTAAATGTCTACATATTTCATAATGTTTTTCCATGCTTTAAACCTAATTACATCCCCTTTCCGAAAATGATGTAAAAAGAAATGCTTGGTAAGTATCTTAATTCTCCTGCTGTGCAGGATAGATCCCAAGCATTACTTGGTACCGTGGTCTCCCATTCAAGTCAGGCCACTGCAGTTGCTGCTCAGCACTGACGGCCGTCCCAGCATCTTGCTCAGGCTTATAGTATACATTTAGTTACTGCTGGCTCTCCAGCCAAGTCTTTGCTAACCAGCGATATACAGGTGCAGCCTTGCACTCTGGAGTCTAAGTCCAGAGATCACTCTACTGAGCATGTCTGTGATGTGGCATCTTCCTATTGGTGGTGATAAGAAGCCCGGCACTCATCTAAAGGGGTAAATAGTGCTCAAGTCGGGTTTCCAGCCCAGTAAAAAATAACAAAACATAACTTGGCACTCAATAAAAGACAAGAGAGGATTATTTCCGTGGGTGTAGATTTAGTTGCATCCAAAACAAAATAGATATTATGTTGAACGTTTTCGGCCGACCAAACGGACCTTCATCTGAACAAATTATTGCCTGAGCTGAGCTATATTCGCTAGCGAAAGAAGTATCATCTATTTTGTAAGGACCCACATATAAGGATAACTGGACACAGGCTGGGCACAAATCAACCAGAGAAAGCGCTTCTAGTTATATTCAATTAGCAAGAGGGGGCGCTGGTGCCAAGTTATTTTTTGTTATCTTCCTATTGGTGGTCGGACGTTAGCTACTCTGGTGAGGTGGCAGTTCCGGATTGGCCCGCGGGCGATGTCTCAGCCGACTGGAAATAAGTGTTTGGGGTGGAGCCTAGTGTGCGTGCTAATGTCGTTTATGCTTTGGTGTGTGTGTGGATACTCTACACTCGGTCTGCATGTTTTCCAGTATCTGTCTTTGCTCAAAGACTGTACACTTTGGCAGGCAGGTAACACACTTCTGCGGTTTCCTTCCCATGACTCAACGCCTGAGTCTATAGTCGGCTACATACTTAGGATGCCGGTCAGGCATATATTCAGTAGCGTCTAGACAGGGATAACTAGCCGCTTGGCTTAGCATCTGTTTCGTTCATGTGTGCGGTTAGCACAGTTCAGTTACAAAACAAGAGCAACCCTTATGCTCCTCTTAGTAAAGACGACAGAGTATTGTATCTAGCATCATAAGAGTTCTTGCTCTTGGCACTGAATCTGCTCCATTCGTATTTGAGTTAGCAAAGTTTAGTCACAGAGCAAGCTCCATCCACGTGCTAAAATACCTGAGACGTTTAACAGGGTGTAGTACTTAGCATTCTTAGGGCAGTACCTCTCTGTGAAGAAACTGAGCTAGATACTCTGCGTTTCGTTCACTCTGAGTGGTGATAACTCAGTGTGCTATCCACGTGCTAACATCCCTGTAAAGTTAACAGGGTATAGTGCTAAGCATTCTCAAGACAGTACCTCTCTGTGAAGTAACTGAATTTGGTACTCTACGTTCCGTTCACACTGTGCGGCATTAACCCAGTGTGCTTGAGGTAACGCTCGCTGTTTAGTTTCATCATGGTTCCCACTAGCAGCAGATTCATTTCTGTACGGTGGACCCCGGGTTGCGAACGATTGCACTTTATTTTTATATTTTACTAGCTGAAGAGCCCGGCATTGCACATCATATCCTCCATCCCACAGTCCAGTGCCCATATACCCATCACACATCCTCCATCCCATAGTTCCATGCCCATGTACCAATCATACATATCCTACATCCCATAGTTCCCTGCCCATATACCCAATGTTAGGGTTGCGACAGGCGTTCGCAACCCGGGGTCTACCGTGCAGAGATGGAACCTGCTTCTTAACAACAGCTGAACAAGATGTCGATTGAACACCGAAAACACATGGGTTAGATGTCACCCGGTTTGAAAAGCGGTGAACTCTGTAACTTCACAGAGCAGCCGCAAGAAAGTAATAGAATGCTGATCCTGTTAAATGTCACAGGACACAGCTGATATGGCACGAGTGAGGTCTCCAGTCTGAACCCCTAGAACGTGGGGACTTGAGTCTGATCGGACCACAATGTACACGGCGTCGCACAAATGATGCCACTACTTGGCGCTGAGTGGTAGCAAAAAACAGCTAACTAAAGCACACCACCACGAGTTGGCCATGCACAAAACCAGAGCAAAAGCTTATCTGACCGCAGGGCGGTACCAAAAGGTGTGTGCCAGAGCACGTGGATTGACTGTGCCCTGTAAACAGCTCATGCTGTGCAGCACACATAGCAGTGACAGAAGTTAGTTCGAGCTGAGTTAAAACCTGCCTAAGGAAAACTAGACAATCATACACGCGGACATTGCGGCAGGTTCTCGGCCCAAACACACGTACATACACAGAGTGGTAGCATATCCACTCGCTCACACACACCACATGGTTTATACTGGGCCACGGCTGTGTGATCTTTTTATAGCCGCAGCCTTCCAGGACTTTGTTGATGGCCCAATCCGGACTGCTTGAGGACCTGAGCATTGACCTCCGACCACCAACGAGTGGTCGTCTCACTGGCATGCTCAGATGGAGAAAATCAGGAATTAGTCCCAGGGACATCTGCTCGCTGCTGATTAATTCTGGTTGCTATAGCTGAACCTGGCTCTTCAGCAGCAACCAAACGCATAGCATTAGCCTGAGCAATACGCTGAGACAGACATCTCCGCTGAGCAGGATCCTCTGTGGCTGAAAAAGAATGGGAGACAGCAGAGGACATGGCTCGAGATTCCCCCTGTGCAGTGGTGGGTTCTCGATGCCTAACATTACCCACCCTCCTAGAGCCCCCCCTACTTTGGCCTCCTTACGCTCAAATGTCGCAATGAGCTGAGGAGCCTGAATGTGCTCAATTGGTTCCCAGTTCCTGTCCTCTGGGCAATGACCATTCCATCCACCAGATCGAACTTTTTGCCTCATACCACCTTGAACCCAACAATGGCGTTCACCTCATAATCGTCCGTGGACGAACCTGATGTCCAGGCTTTTGCAAACATCTCTCCGGCGAGAGTCTAGATCTGGAGAGTAAATGAGAATATCATCCAGATAGACTACGACCGAGGTGGTTAGCATATCCTGGAAGATATCATTCCCAAAGTTTTGGAAAACATCAGGGGCATTACAGAGCCATAAGGGCATCACCAGGTATTCATAGTGGTCGTCTCTGGTGTTAAGTGCCGTCTTCCAATCGTCCCCATCACAGATGCGTATCAAGTTACAGGCGCCCCGCAAATCTAATTTAGTAAATACCCTTGCTCCCTGCAACCTATCAAAGAGTTCATAGATAAGGGGCAGAGGATATTTTTTTATGACATTAATAGCGTTAAGACCCGTGTAGTCAGTGCATGGACATAGTTCTCTTTTCTTCTTCTGCATGAAGAAGAACCCAGCCCCTGCAGGTGACACTGACTTCCTAATGAATCCTCTTGCCAGATTCTCCTTAATGTACTGAGACATTGCCTCCTTCCCTGGGAGAGATATTGGGTAGATTTGACCCCGTGGAGGCTCAGCGCTGGGCAAGAGATCAATAGGACAGTCATAGGGATGGAAGAGTCTCCACAGCTTTCTTGGAGAAAACGTCCGCATATGACCAATAGTGTTTGGGAAGTGAGGATAGATCTGCGGGCACTGCTGTTGAAGCCACCTGAATGCACTTCCTCTGACATCTACCCTCACAAGACTCACTCCATACCAGAATTCTCCCTGAGGACCACTTAATATGAGGAGAATGGTAGCGTAACCAAGGTACCCCTAATAAGATCTCATCAATACCTTCAGGTATGACTAATAGGGAGATTATTTGGAGATTATTTCCTGGTGAGATGGAGACATGGTGAGAGTAAGGGCCCCGTAACACATAACGACACACCAGCGATCCCGATAACGATATGCACTTGTCAGGATCGCTGTTGTGTCACTACATGATCGCTGGTGAGCTGCCAAACAGGCAGCTCAGGCAGCGATTAGGACAGCGACACTGCGGGTAACGTTGCTTAGTTGTATACCAGCCCGGTGGTGCAGGGAGCTGGTAACCAAGGTACACATCGTGTTTCCAGGCGCTGAGCGGCGCCTTGTAACCCGATGTGTACCTTGGTTACCAGCTCCCCTGCAGCAGAGCGCTGGTATCCAACGTACACATCGTGTTTCCAGGCGCCGCCCAGCGCCTGGAAACCCGATGTGTACCTTTGTTACCAGCTGATCACTGGTCTCCTGCCTACCACAACAGCGATGCGTGCTGGCCAGCGGGAGACCAACAATCAAAAATATGTCCAGGACATTCAGCGTCTATCAGCGATACCCAGCAGGGGGGCTGATCGTCGCTGAATGTCACACACAGCGATATCGCTGGGGAGATTGCTGTTGCGTCACAAAACTAGTGATTCAGCAGCGATCTCGCTAGCGAGATCGCTGTGTGTGATGAGGGCTTAAGTGGGATGGCCTGGTGTGTGATCTGTGAGGGGAGAGTCGTTCCATTTGCCACTCGTACTGTCATAGGCTTGGTAAGTATGACCAGGGGCATTGCATGCCGTTGGACAAAGGTAGAAGACATGAAATTGCCCTCTGCTCAGAATGCACACAAAACTCTACTGCGTGAGTAGATAATGTAATTGTTATCTTAAAGGACAATTTGGAGGAAAACACTGCTGTGTCTAGTGAGCCTCCTCCTATGGCCACTAGACACGATCGTTTCCCGAATGCTGGGGACATTTGGTGGCAAAATGTCCTGACTGCCGGCAAACATGATAGACCATGGGTGTACGAACAATCCGGGACTTGGATCCCGTTCGAGAAACCTCAATGGCCTTTTGGGACTCAGACACCTGATCTGGGGATTCCAGAAGTCTGGCGAAATTAGGAGCCAGCCGAAACCTCTGCCGACACTGGGCTCGCTCCAACCTTCACTCAGAGAAACGAAGGTCAATGCGAGTGGAGATGAATATTAACTCCTCCAGTGTGACCGGAATCTCTCTAATGGCCAGAGCGTCTATCACATGGTCAGCCAGCCCTCTCCAAAAGACCAGGATGAGAACTTTATTCGGCCACTCCAGCTCAGATGCTAAAGTCGGGAAGTGGATGGCAAAGTGACGGACCATGGACGAGCCCTGAGTAGAGTTGAGCGATACTTTCCGATATCCTAAAGTATCGGAATCGGAATGGTATCGCCGATACCATTAAAATATCGGCGATACCCGATACCGATACCGGAAGTCCCATGTAAGTCTATGGGAACAAAATATCGCAACTAAAAAAACCTCTTTCTTTCCTTGTAAACACTAAATATACACACATAGAATACATATATATATATACATGTCATTGTGACATATATATATACATATATGTATAGTTTATACACTTCTACATAGTAAAATATCCTCTGATTCAATTGCCGGGTAAAGTCGGCTTCAGTGAAAAGACAGAAGCACCCGACATGAAATGACACTTGGTGTACATAGGGTTAACCATGTCTTTTCATGTCGTTTGCTATCTGATTTGCACAAACAATTAAATCAGTCTATGTGTGCAAAATTTCACACCTGTAGGGGTTAATTAAAGGTGTAAATTCGTTGTAAAAAAAACGGACTTTTTTGCTACGAATTTACACTTTTAATTAACCCTTACAGGTGTGAAATTTGGCACACATAGACTGATGTAATTGTTTGTGCAAATCAGATAGCAAACGACATGAAAATACATGGTTAACCCTATGTACACCAAGTGTCATTTCAAATGACACTTGGTGTACTTAGGGTTAACCATGTCTTTTCATGTCGTTTGCTATCTGATTTGCACAAACAATTAAATCAGTCTATGTGTGCAAAATTTCACACCTGTAGGGGTTAATTAAAGGTGTAAATTCGTTGTAAAAAAAACGGACTTTTTTGCTACAATTTACACCTTTAATTAACCCCTACAGGTGTGAAATTTTGCACACTTACACTCATGTAATTGTTTGTGCAAATCAGATATCAAACTACATGAAAAGACATGGTTAACCCTATGTACACCAAGTGTCATTTCATGTCGGGTTCTGCATTTTCAAAAAAGCCGGCAATTGAATTAGCGGCTATTATACTATGTAGAAGTGTATGAACTATAAATATAAATATATATATATATGTGTCACAAATTCAATGACATGTATATATATATATGAGGTGTAAAATTGCTGAAAAAAAATGCGTGGGCTCCCGCCCTATTTTCGCAACCAGACAGACAAAGCCAGTGAGTGGGGGCAGATATAATAGCCCAGAGAGGGACCATTTTTTATGGCCCCCCCCGGCTACTTAACATCTGCCCCCAGACACCCCAGAAAGGGCAAATCTCTAATTAGATTTGCCCTTTCTGGCACTTTGCCCGTCTATTCCCATTGCCCTGTAGCGGTGGCGAATGGGTTAATAAGGGGTTAAAATGACCTTGCAATTGAAAGGTCACTTTAAGCCAGGTTAATAATTGAGAGCTGTCAATTAGACAACTATCAATTATTAATCCTATTGTATGAAAGAAAAATCAAACACACACACTTTAATAAAAAAGAAGTTTAATGAAATAATCACACAGTTTTTGACCATATTTTATTTACCTGCTAAAACCATTTCCTGTAATAAAAATAAAATAATAAAGCAAAATTATTCTTACCAATCCGATGAACAGTCAGGTCCCACGGTGTAATCCTTCAGAAAGGGTTAATGTTTACTGCAGGGACCGCAGCTAATGCTGCAGCCTCACAGTAAACCCCCAAATGAATGAGTTCCTCTCCTGGCTGACAGGAGAGGAAGTGGAAAGCTTAATTGATTGCTTTCCACTTTCACTTCAGGTCAGCCAGGGACACCATCAGTGACGTCAGAGGGAACTGATTAACAAAAATAGGGGTTCCCTTCGAAAAAAAAATGGCGTGGGGTCCCCCCTATTTTTGTTAACCAGCCAGATGAAGCAGACCGCTCAGGCCTGGTTTTTCAGGCTGTTAAGGAGCCAAGATCCATGGACCTTGCCAGCCTGATAATACCAGGCCACAGCAGTCTGCATATCTTGGCTGATTAACAAAAATAGGGGATCCCCTCGAAAAAAAATTGGCGTGGGGTCCCCCCTATTTTTGTTAACCACCAAACAGCTCTGAGCTGGTTTCAGTGAAGAGCAATCCATGACTGCAGCTGATATACCAGCCCAGCATCTGCATATCTTGGCTGATTACAAATAGGATCCTCAAAAAATGGTTGGGCCCATTTTTACCAGCCAGATACAACTGCTGAGCGGTTTCAGGCGTAGATCCAATATCCATGGACCTTGCAAGCCTGATAATACCATGCCACAGCAGTCTGCTTAGCTTGGCTGGTTAACAAAAATAGGGATCCCCTCGAAAAAAAAACGGCGTAGGGGTCCCCCTATTTTTGTTAACCAGCCAAGTAAAATGCAGACTGCTGCGGCCTGGTATTAAAAGACTGTCAAGGCCCATGGATTTTGGTCCTCAACAGCCTGATAATACCAGGCTACAGCAGCCCCACATTTGGCGCATCAAAAGATGTGCCAATTGTGGCACTTTACCCGGCTCTTCCCACTGCCCTGTAGCGGTGGCAAGTGGGGTAATAAGGGGTTAATGTCACCGTTGATTGCACGGTGACAATAAGCCCGATTAATAATGGATAGGTGTCAATAATACACCGATCCATTATTAATCCCAAAGTTTTTAAATGTGTAAAAAAAAAGACACAGCAAGAAAAAAGTCTTTTAATGAAATAAAAGAGACAACACAGTTTTCATTTTTTTTATTACTCTCTCATTCCTGCGACGCCATCGATCTCCTGTAAAAAAATAAAAAAAACAAACCAACAGTATACCACCTGTCCGACGCAGTCCATAACGACAGTCCCACGATGATCCAGCTCTGCTACATCGCAATGACAGGCAGAGCCTGTCATTGCAACGCAGCACAGCTGATTACCTGCTTCCCCGGCGGTGACGTCATCGGACTGACTGCTTTACGGCCGGGATTACCCTGCAGTCACTGCAGTTATCGCGAGAAACTGCATGTGACCGCCGGGGAGAAGAGGATGGCAGCCATGAAGCAGTCCAGGACGTGACCGCCGGAGATCTTCTGCCAGGTAAGTGCCGTTGACTCCTGACAGACCCGACAGACGGACACTGACAGTGACAGTGACATCCCGATTCCGGTATCCGATATGACGAAAATATCGGAACTCGGAATCGGAATTCCGATACAGCCAATATCGGCCGATACCCGATATTTGCAGTATCGGAATGCTCAACCCTAGCCCTGAGTCAATGCAAGCAGTTGGAGCGCTGTATCATGGGTGACTCGGACCCAGGAAGACCTGCTTCTGAGTTCTCAAAAACCACGGAGCACTCTGCACCACATGATCATTGCGCTATCACAGCGGCGTAGCCCACTCCAACACCCTGTCCGACAGCAGAGAAATAATTAACCCTACTTTAGCCCGCTCTGAGGGAAACGTGCAGCCAGTAGCTCCAGTTGTATAGAACACTGGTTCACGAATCCCCTACCCAACTTGCTATCACCTGAGAACCTCTCAGGCAGCGGGAGGTGGGATAAGGTTGGGACGGGGGGGTAGTGGACATACGGGCTGCAGCCTTCCTAGCTGCCGGAACAGCTACTGCAGTCACATCCACAGCTGAGGTTCTATGCTCGAGAGCCGACAACCTGCCCTCCAGCTGCTGGATGCACCCGCTGTGGTCGCTGTTCGTCCGCCATTACTAGCCAGACCCTGGCTCTAGTATAATGTTAGGGATGGCGGAATGCACCAAATGAAATATATATAATAATAAGGTGTGTTCGCAACCCGAGGTCCATGGTGCGGGGAAGGAACCTGCTGCTATGCAATGGTGGAACCAGATGGTGGTTGAATGCCGAAAACACTTGGGTTAGATGTCACCCAGTGTGAACAGCAGTGAACTCTGTTACTTCACAGAGCCACCGCAACAAAGTAAAAGAATGCTGTTCCCTGTTAAATGTCACAGGATACAGCTGATATGGCACGAGAAAGGTCTCTAGGCTCAACCCCGTAAAAGCAGGGACTTGAGTCTGATCGGACCCACAATGTGCATGGCGTCACACAATTGATTAGAAAAATAGAGGGGAAGCTCACTGGTATTGCGGGTGCTCAAGGAAAACGGTTACTATGAAGTCAATAATATAATTCGGCACACCAAAAGATAGTATGATGCAAAACAAAAAATCTTTATTTGAAGCAGAGACAGCTCATGTGGAAAAGGGAGAAACTCCAAGGAACAATGGTAAGTATAGGTACATAATATCTCAACGTTTCGGCGTTTTTTATGCCTTTTTCAAGAGGTACCATTTACTGTATAGGGAAAAAAATGAAATGAATAAATAAAGGAAACAATAACTGAAGTACATAAATGCATCATAAATAAACACACATGAGCTAAAATAATAGTTGACAAGACATCCAGAATTGAAACACAGAATACGTTACACCACAAATGAGTAAGTATCAAAAGAAAAAATCAAAAGAAGAAATCCAATGAAAACAGAGGGGCCACAAAATGGATAAAGATTGAGAAAAAATTGAAAAAAAGAAAAAAAAAAAAAAAAAATGAAAAAAAATGAAAAATAAAAAATAAAAAATGTGAAGCCTAGTGTATATATATATATATATATATATATATATATATATGTACCGTGATCAACACGTAATGCTGTAAGCAAATACCTTTGGCATAAATGTAAAAATAGAAAAAATATAATAAAAAATAAAAAGTAAAAAAAGAAAAAGAAAAAAAGAAAAAAAGAAAAAATTCTAGAAACTATAATCATAGTGTAGATACATTGGACATACATATCTGGGGAGATATAATAAGTGTAATATGGCATCTAATGATCTCCAATCAAAAATTCCTTATGTACATACCATATATATTGTCAATTGCATAGAAAATGTACAGGGCAATAGGGGGTAATATATGTCAAATAATGTCCAGCTAGAAACTCTCTAGTGGTGAAAAAAACATATGTGCCATAACACCCCATATTCAGACAAACTGAATGATATATATACCAAAACTAATAGTAAGGGATATAGTTAAAGGTGTTCGCTAAGGCTGCTACCATCGGTCCAATAGAGATAATCTTACATGCTTACAAGTGCATAAAGTAAATAGTGCTAAACCAGTTTAAGATTGGTATGACAGGGCACCCCACACATAAGCGCAGCATACAGTAAGACATACCTTAATGCATATGAAAAGGAAAACGTCCGGGAACTTCCTAATGGGTCGGTGAGCTGTGGCGCCATAACACACATGCTGCTATTTATATGTCCGGTGAACGCCGAGCCCGTGAACTTCCGGGTTCGGCTGGAAAGGTTAGATAGGGAGTGCGCATGTGCTAAGTGCCGAGGGATGCCGAGAGGAGGCCGAGAAAAGCCGAATCCCCAAGGATGCAGTGCGCAAGTCAGGAAGGGAGTCAGGACACAAGATCGGTGCCGACCTGCCATAGAAAATGAAAGACACACATTATATCAGGAAAGCCATAATGAAGAAGAAGGTATACAGTATCAACAGGCATACAAGGATGATATGAAAATGTGAACAACCTTATATCTAATAAAAAATTAAAAATAATAAAAAAGTAATAATCGTACCAAAATGAGATCTAATTAGATATGGTAATTTCATGGTCTGAAATATTGGGGAATAACCATGGACAAGATTAAAGTGGCTAGGGACCAAGCTGAACAAAAGGAAAATAAGGGAGAACAATCAATAATTAGCACACGTCTCTGGTATGCAGTGGACATAGAAAAGTCACGGAAAAAAGTTAATTAGTAGGACAGCTCATACTCCTTATTGAGACCATACGGGGAAAGCGTCTTCAACGTATGGATCCAATAGGACTCTCATTCCTTCAATTTTTTGATCCTATCGCCCCCCCTTCTTGCTCTGGGAACATGATCAATAACTTGATATCTGAGTTGGGCAATAGTGTGTTGTTTCTCCAGAAAATGGGCAGGGACCGGCAACAGAATACGTCCACATCTGATTGTGGATTTGTGTTGGGAGATGCGGTCACGGATATGCTGAGTGGTTTCCCCAACATATCCGAGACCGCATGGACACTTAATTAAGTATATTACATATGACGAATCACATGTGTAATGTCCTTTAATGGGAAATCGCTGACCTGTCCTAGGGTGTGTGAAACTATCACCCTTAGTGATATTGGAACACTGTAGACACCCCAGACATGGAAATGTCCCATTGCGAGGGGTATGTAGTACACTCTGTGTTAGACCAGTTCTAATGGTGCCAATGTCAGCTCTGACCACAAAATTTCTGATATTATCCGACTTCTTGTAACAAATCAGGGGTTTATTCCTAAATTCCGGGACATTTGGGTAGGCCGCTTCTAAGATATTCCAATGTTTTGTGATACATTGGTGAATCCTATGTTTAAAGGGGTGAAAGACATTAACAAAAGGTATCCTCTGGTTTTTAGTGTCAATCATAGGTCGTGAGACACCTTCTCTATATGAGTCCTTAAGGACTCTATCAGGGTAGCCCCGCTCACGAAATTTCTGATCCATATCGTTGTGTCTCATACATTTTACAAGAGGGTCGGATACAATCCTCTGTACCCGATCATGTTGGGATATGGGGAGTGACTTCTTTACGTGTGTTGGGTGACTACTGCTGAATAGTAGAAGGCTGTTTTTATCAGTTGGCTTAGTATAAATATCAGTCCCAATTAGGCCATCGTCTGACAAATGAACCATTGTATCCAAGAAATTAATACAGTGATTGTCATGTTGTATTGTGAAGGTGACATCGGGGCTGCAGACATTCAAGTCAGAATGAAACCGAAGGAGAGATTCGATGTCACCATTCCAGATGAAAAAAACGTCGTCAATATAACGTTTCCAGTATAATACATTGGTGCCGAACGATGGATGGGGATAAACAAATGCTCTCTCAAAAGAATCCATGAAAATATTGGCATACGGGGGCGCCATATTGGACCCCATAGCAGTCCCTTTCCTTTGCACATAGAATTGGTCCCCAAAAAGAAAAAAATTCTTAGTGAGAATTAGAGTCAGGATGTCCTCACAGAATTGGATTTGTGTATCGCTATAGGAAGTGTGGATTCTCAGGAATGAAATGGTCGCTTGAATGCCTTCGTTGTGATGATACTCGTGTACAGACTGTTAACATCCATGGTCACTAAACGTGACCCAACTGGAAGTGCCCCCATATCCTTAAGCATCCTTAGGAAGTGTATGGTATCCTTTAGATAGGATTTAATAGAAGGAATAAGCGGCGATAGAATTTTCTCTAATGTGATGGCCAATGGCGAGAGAATGGAATTGGTGGACGCTACAATGGGTCGGCCTGGTGGTCGAAGTAAGTTCTTGTGTATTTTTGGAAGGGTATAAAATACTGGGATTACAGGAAATCTATTCACCAGAAATTTACCTAGATTTTCATCAATAACTCCAATATGCTCATAGTTTGTTACCAAAGATGAGATCAATTTCTCAATTTCAAAGGTAGGATTAACAGAAACCGGCATATAAGTATTTAGGTCATTCAACTGTGAGAGAACCTCTTCCATATAGTAAGATCTATCAAGTACCACGATAGCGCCCCCCTTATCAGCTGGTTTAATAACCAAATTCTTATTATTCTTTAAAGCCAATAAAGATCTATATTCAACATTAGTAAGATTATTCTTAATTTTCATCTGTCCATTGCGAATAGAGTCCAGATGTGTAGAAATGTCTCTCTTGACAAGATCAATGTAAGTCTCTACAGGATGATATATCCTAGGGGGTTGGAAGGTTCTGGGATTCTTCAGGCCCAATGACCCTAAGGTGAATAAAGATCTTGATACGGTCAGAGGAGGTATGGTTACCTGTTGTTGAGAGGAAAAATGGGCCTTGAGCCTCAGCCTCCGGAAGAAATTATGTAGTTCCTGGTCAACTTGAAAAGTATCAAAGTGAGGGACCGGACAAAAAGACAGCCCCTTCTCCAACACCCTAGCTCAGATGGTGATAAGATGGCTGAAGAGATCTTGTAGACGAGGTTAGATGAGGTACTCCTACCTGAGACCGTGTCACGATTCTTGAGCGATCGCTGGTGAACTCTCCGCCCCTCCGCGTCTTCCTCGAGACTGACGTGTACGACGTACTCCTAAAAAAGAAGAGGAAGAGGAAGGACAAGAAGATCCAAAGTCGCTGTCTGAGCTGTTTGAGAAGAGACTGTAATCCCTGCGTGTAAATCTCGTAGAATTGTAGTAGGTTGATGACCGCCATTTGTATACTTGATTGTTCTTATAATCGTCGGCGTCTCTCAAAAATTTGGATTTCTTTCTTTCTTGCAGATTATTACGAAACTCAAAGATAGACTTATCGATCTTGATTTTAAGAGACTTAAAGTCCTCAGGGGACGAAGTATCAGTCAGTTGTTGTTCAGTGGTAGTGATTTTTGTTTTGAGCTCGTTGATCTCCTTCTGTAGGTAGTCGATAGTCAAGACAATCAAGTCCATGGAACACTTGTTCAACACTGCTTCAAATTTGGTGCAGTATTCGGTATTATCCCTGAAGAAGAGGACGAAACGCGCGTCGGGGTGAGGGACTCGGCACAAGTCTCCTGACAAGTGAGTGCTAATAATGGGCAGTTTGAAGGTTTGAATTTCATATACCTATTTGAGTTTGGCACCGCTAATTAAGTTGCTATGATTAGTATCATGCATGTGCAAATATAATTGCGGTGAGCCTTCTTAGTTATGGTTTGGTAATTATTCAGTTTTACCTCACTCAGCCCTAAGGCAGTGACAATTGACTGCTGTTTTACACATTTTTCAATTGCACCCCTTGTATGAATTGTAAGGGAGCTTGTAGCCTTTATTATATCCCACAACTGTTTTGTAAACCAGACTTTTTACATCATTTATTTATTTGTTGAATTTTGATATAATAAAATCAATTATTAAATTTCTATAAATTGTGCTAGTTTTCTGCTTTCAAAGTTTTATTGTTTAGCAGTTCTTTTTTCTGGATAGTGATTATTGTACAGGCACAAACATATTTTTCGGATCATTTTTTGATTATAAATTATATGGGCCAGTAGAATTAAGCTCTATTTATCACCACCATAGGCTGATGTCAGAAGGCTTGTATCACAAATATCAAAAGACTGACAGTCACTTCCAAACAGTAAGGCAAATATGAACAGGCGCTAGCTAAGAGAGCCACTCTATATGTAACTATAACTAACAAATTAAAGCCCACTCTGAAACGCTATAGTATGTAAACATGGGAAATATAAGAAAATGGAATTGCATTACTGCTGGAGAAAAGTAAGATAAAAAATGAAATACAAAATGAATCACATATAAAGTGGCTCTCATAGCTTGCACCTATTCACAATTGTTTTTCTGTTTGGAAGCGACGGTTTCTCTTTTGATATTTGCACACACTGTGAGATAAACATTCACACTTGAATATCTGGATTTTGGGATCAAGAAATATTAAGTTGTATTTAAATAAAATATCTATTCTCTTTCTCCTCTCACAAAAATAATTGTTCAAGAAATGAAAAAACTCAGTAAAGTCTCTTGTGACAAGCAAGCATAATGGCATTAAGAATTAAGAAAAATCAATGTGTAAGTGTAATTCAAATGCAGCAAGACAGGTGCCAGCTACACCATATCACTGATCAATTACACAGCTCCCGACACTGCTGCTGGCACCTCTCTTAAATCTCTCTCCTCTTTTTCTATTAAATCTCTATATTATTGGCAGAGTAATACTCTCTTCATCTTCAGTGCTTCACTTGTACAACATATTACTGTTGGGAGTATCTTTTCAATGTTTTAGTGCTTCCTCTTCCTGACTTTATTACTGAGCTGTGAATTCTTACATCTCATTATATTAAAACCCTGTTGTTCTGTTCGGGTCTATACGATCCGAAATGAAATTTGAGACCCTGCAGATTATTTATTATGCGGATCTAAAACTTGTGATTAATTGACTTTTTCTCATTTGAGGGGTTCTTACTATGAGTGTTGGTTTTTTGTTTACTTTTTGCTACACGCTGATTATTACACTTGTTCTGTTCGGGTCAACATGACCCGATAACATTTTATACTGTTCACCAGGTCACTAATTATTTCTGCCTGCAAAATTTATTTGTTTTCTTGTATACTTCATCTCATTATTCAAAAGGGTGGAGGTTTCACTGTTCTTATCAGTGAACAAGTACTCATCCAGTCATTTCTCTTTCAAATCTGTGAGAGAGGACACAAGTGTTTCACTTTCAATCCTGAGAGAGAAGACTCTGGATTCTGTGAGCTGTGAATACACATCTTTACAGATATTTGACTCATGGACTAAAAGGACAAAATGTCACATGTGACAACCTTTTCACATCCTTCCAACTGGACCAGATATTGCGTAAAAGACAATTTACCATGATGGGTACTATAAGGAAAAAGAAGCCAGAACTGCCGCAAGGAATCCTTAGTAAAAGCGATGTGTATAGTTCTACTTTTTTACTTTACTGGAGATACAACAGTTGTGTCTTACGTTCCCAAACAAAATAAACAAGTAATTCTAATGAGCACAATGCACCATGACAATGCAATAAGTAATCGAGAAGACAGAAAGCCGGACATGATATTAGATTATAATGCCACAAAAGGGGCAGTTGATACACTAGATCAAGCAGTATCAACATACACATGCAAACGCAAAACTAATCGTTGGCCAATGATAATATTTTACAACATTCTTGATGTTTCCGCATACAACGCATTTACTTTATGGAGAGAAATTGACCCCAATTAGAACAGAAATAAGCTGCATAAAAGAAGAATTTTTCTTGAAGAATTAGGAAAATCCCTAGTTAGACCGTATATCGAAGGCAGAAAATTAAACCCCAGAAGTGAAGGAACTGCAGCCATTGTGAAGAGTGTCCAGCAGCGTGCTCAAGAAAGAGACTCCACGGCTTCCAACAGCACAGCTACCAGACAAAAAGGAAGAGATGGAGCTTCAGTCCATCTTCATGTGACAATAAAACAAATCTGACATGTGCTGGGTGTGCAAAATATCTATGTATAGGACAAGTGCTTTATTATTGTGTTCAATGTAAAAATGCAGGAACCTGTTCAACCTTTTTAGAGATAAAAAAGAAAAACTGAAGTTTTCATTATTTTTCATTTTTTGTTTTATAAAATATGTTAACACAAAGTTATATTTAGTTAGATTTCATATTATAGTAATAGAATTCTAAAGCATGTTTGTTATTTGGGTGCAGAATGCTATAAAGTGAACATAATTGCAAACAGCTCGTGTAACATTTTTCTGAAAAAATTAAATAAAAATTACCGTATTTTTTGGACCATAAGACGCACTTTTTTCCCAAAAAATTTTGGGGAAAATGGGGGTGTGTCTTATGGTCGCAACATACCGGAAAGTTCAGTGGCGGCGGCGCTCCCAATGCAGCTTCGCTGCGATGCGGTGGTGGTGTCCGGGCAGCAGAGGGCCTCTGGGCTGCGTGGGGGGCTCCGCCGGCATCTCGTCCCAGCCGGAAAGCCCCCCCGCAGCTGCGACGCGGTGCCGGCATGAGGAATGGCCGCCTGGGGCCTCCGGCAAGATGGCCGCCGCATACTCTCGTTCAAATCTCGGCAACGAGATCTTGTCCTGATAAGAGATCTCGTTGCCGAGATTTGAACGAGAGTATGCGGCGGCCATCTTGCCGGAGGCCCCAGGCGGCCATTCCTCATGCCGGCACCGCGTCACAGCTGCGGGGGGGCTTTCCGGCTGGGACGAGATGCCGGTGGAGCCCCCCACGCAGCCCAGAGGCCCGCTGCTGCCCGGACACCACCACTGAATCGCAGCAAAGCTGCATTGGGAGCGCCGCAGCCACCGGATTTGTGAGTATATAGCCACCTTGGCCACCCCACAGAACACAGCCACCCCGGCCACCCCACAAACACAGCCACCCCACATAACACAGCCACCCCACAGTGCCCAACCACCCCACACAGTGGTAAGCTAAATTCGGACTGTAAGACGGACCCCCATTTGACACATTATTTTTTTTTCCCAATTTTCCTTCTGAAAATTTGGGGTGCGTCTTATGGTCCGGTGCGTCTTATAGTCCGAAAAATACGTAAGTTTTAATTTCTTTTTTCATTTATTTATGATCAATCATGTTCACATACAGTTTAATAATGAAATAGGTATTCAAATAAAACACGGTAGCTAAAATCAACATTTTAATAGGTCGGGTCATATTGAGCCGAAACAGAACAAGTGTATAGTAAATGCGATCAGAACAGCAGGGTTAAATCACGCTAAAATGGCTGCAGCATTCCCTGCATAGGCGTTCATTCAGGCTATGATGGTCACTCATGATTGGCTAGGATATATCATCTGATGTAATAGCCGGGATCTGAAAATTTCATAAAAATATACTTACATTTAATTCACATTGAAATAATGTAATTATTTCTAAGTTTGTCCTTGTTGCATTTCTAAACCAAAAATTTGGTATAAATATACAGTATTTTACTTCTATCACTTACATTTTTTTTTACCAATCTTTTTTTCTTGTTTGTCCTATATAGAAGTTTTATTTTGACATAATTTTTTGAATATGTCAAATTGATATTCTTACTCATACCAGTATTTTGTGCTTGCGCATAGAAATGTGTCCTGTCACATTCTAGGTCACACTACAGATCTTCATGGGGTTTCAGGTTTTATAAATGGACCCTTGTGAACTTGATAGTGTTCCCATAGTTCGGTCTGAATCCTGTATTTTGAGAAGCGCAAGCCCAATTTGTATTCAAAGAGAAATCTACATAATCTTGAAACTTAAACACAAATATTTATACACTAAAGTATGCCCGTTGGTTAATGCAATTTTTGAGCCCTTTTCATTGCTTCAATAATCTAATATTGGATGTGCACACATGCCACCTAAATACAGCGCCGAGGTGTAGATGCTTGATTTTGGAATATGATTCTACCTAGATTTTCTGGTCTTATCCTTTTTTGTAAAGGCACATGGCCAAGTTTTTATTTCACCTTTAACCCCTTCCTAACCATGCAATTTTCCTTTTTTGTGCCTTTGTTTTTTCTTCCCCTTCTTCCAAAAGCCATAACTTTTTCATCAACATAGACATGTAAAGTCTGGCTTTTTTGAAGTTGTACTTTTAAACAACAAAATGCATTTTATCACATGATGTACTGAAAAGCATGAAAAAATTTCAAGTGCGGCAAAATTGTGAAAAAAGTACTATTTCTCAATTGTTCTTTTTTTATTTTGTTTGCACAGCACTCTTTTTAAGGCAATAAAGCATTGGCAGTATTATTCTCCAGGAAAATTTAGCCTGCATCAAACTCAGAATGCCGACATTGGACGCACCAGTACATTCAATGTCAGTAAAAGGTTACTATAAAATGTCTATAGTGTTATTTTTGAATCCATGACCATAATGCCCGCTGCTGTCACATGTTCATTTCTGGTCTTGAACCTACATGTAGCAACTTTGAAAACATAATTTTGATTTTCTTAAAATTACATTTGTGTTGTTGAAAGGCGAGGATTGTACATCCTTAAAAAAATAAGCTAAAATAGATTAACCCCTTACTGCCATTGGACGTACTATCCCGTCCATGGTACCTGGGCCCGTATGACCGGGGACGGGATAGTACGTCATAGGCGATCAGCTGCGCTCCTGAGGGGAGCGCAGCTAATCGCCGCCGGGTGTCAGCTGATTATCACAGCTGACACCCATGACTGTGTGTCAGGAGCGGTCACGGACCGCTCCCGGCACATTAACCCCTTGCACACCGCGATCAAACATGATCGCGGTGTACTGGGGGCACAGGGGAGGATCGCGCAGGGTGGGGGCTCCCTGCGCCCCCCTGAGACCCTCAGAGCAGCGCGATGTGATCGCGCTGTTCTGAGGGCTTCTGCCCTCCCAGGACCCGGATCCAAGATGGCGCCGGGGTCCTGGAGGGAGGCGGCTACCTCAGTGCCTGCCGAGAGCAGGCACTGAGAAGCCTGCATCTATGCCTGTGCGATCGCTGGTGTGACAGAGTGCTGTGCACACTGTCACACCAGCGATCTGATAAAATACTGTGATGTCCCACCCTGGGACAAAGTAAAAAAGTTAAAAAAATAAAAATAAACGTGTTATAAAAAAAAATCCAAAATAAATAAAAAAAAAAATATATATTCCCCAATAAATTCACTTCTTCCTGTAAATAAAAAAAACAAAGCAATAAAAGTACACATATTTGGTATCGCCGCGTCCGTAACGACCCCCCCTATAAAATTTTCCCACTAGTTAACCCCTTTAGTGAACCCCTTAAAAAAAAAAAAAAAACGAAGCAAAAAATCAATGCTTTATCATCATACCGCCGAACAAAAAGTGGAATAACACGCGATCAAAAAGACCGATATAAAAAAACATGGTACCGCTGAAAACGTAATCTTGTCCCGCAAAAAACGAGCCATCATAAACCATCATCAGCGAAAAAATAAAAAAGTTATAGCTCGCAGAATAAAGCGATGCAAAAATAATTATTTTTTATATAAAATTGTTTTTATTCTATAAAAGCGCCAAAACATGAAAAAATGATATAAATGAGGTATCGCCATAATCGTACTGACCCGAAGAATAAAACTGCTTTATCAATTTTACCACACGCGGAACGGTATAAACGCCTCCCCCAAAAGAAATTCATGAATTGCTGATTTTTGTTCATTCTAACCTCCCAAAAATTGAAATAAAAAGCGATCAAAAAACGTCACGTGCTCAAAAATGGTACCAATAAAAACGTTAACTCGTCCCGCAAAAATTAAGACCTCACATGACTCTGTGGGCCAAAATATGCAAAAATTATAGCTCTCAAAATGTGATGATGCAAAAACTATTTTTGCAATAAAAAGCGTCTTTTAGCGTGACAGCTGCCAATCATAAAAACCCGCTATAAATAGTAAATCAAACCCCCCTTTATCACCCCCTTAGTAAGGGAAAAATAATAAAATTAAAAAAAAGTATTTATTTCCATTTTCCCATTAGGGTTAGGGTTAGGGTTGCGGCTAAAGTTAGGGTTAGGGTTGGCGCTAAAGTTAGGATTAGGGTTAGGGTTGGGATTAGGGGTGTTTAGGGTTAGGTTTGTGGTTAGGGTTGGGACTAGGGTTAGGGGTGTGTTGGGGTTAGGGTTGGAGTTAGAATTGGGGGGTTTCCGCTGTTTAGGCACATCAGGGGCTCTCCAAATGTGACATGGCGTCTGATCTCAATTCCAGCCAATTCTGCGTTGAAAAAGTCAAACGGTGCTCCTTCACTTCTCAGCTCTGCCATGCGTCCAAACAGTAGTTTATCCCCACATATGGGGTATCAGCGTACTCTGGACCCCAAGAGTTATTGTGCAATTTGTCCTATTTCTTATGCTACCCTTGGGAAAATAAAAAACTGGGGGCGAAAATATCATTTTTGTACAAAAAAAAATATTTTTTTGTTTTTACGGCTGTACATTATAAACTTCTGTGAAGCACTTGGGGCTTCATAGCGCTCACCACACATCTAGATAAGTTCCTTGTGGGGTCTATTTTCCAAAATGGGGTCACTTGTTGGGGATTTCCACTGTTTAGGCGCATCAGGGGCTCTCCAAATGCGACATGACGCCCCAGACCATTCCATCAAAGTCTGCAATCCAAAACGTCACTACTTCCCTTCCGAGCCCCAACGTGTACCCATACAGTAGTTTTCTCCCACATATTGGATATCAGCGTACTCAGGACAAATTGGACAACAACTTTTGGGTCCAATTTCTCCTGTTACCCTTGTAAAAATAAAATATTGGGGCAAAAAAATCATTTTTGCAAAAAAAAAAAGGATTTTTTATTTTTACGGCTGTGCGTTATAAACTTCTGTGAAGCACTTCGGGGTTCAAAGTGCTCACCACACATCTAGACAAGTTCCTTGTGGGGTCTACTTTCCAAAATGGGGTCACTTGTGGGGGGTTTACACTGTTTAGGCGCATCAGGGGCTCTCCAAATGCGACATGACGCCCCCAGACCATTCCATCAAAGTCTGCAATCCAAAACGTCACTACTTCCCTTCCGAGCCCTGACGTGCGCCCATACAGTAGTTTTCTCCCACATATTGGGTATCAGCAAACTCAGGACAAATTGGACAACAACTTTTGGGGTCCAATTTCTCCTGTTACCCTTGTGAAAATAAAATATTGGGGGCAAAAAAAATCATTTTTGTAAAAAAAAAAAGGATTTTTTATTTTTAACGGCTGTACGTTACAAACTTCTGTGAAGCACTTCGGGGTTCAAAGTGCTCACCACACATCTAGATAAGTTCCTTGTGGGGTCTATTTGCCAAAATGGGGTCACTTGTGGGGGTTTCCACTGTATAGGTGCATAAGGGGCTCTCCAAATGTGACATGACACCCCCAGACCATTCCATCAAAGTCTGCAATCCAAAACGTCACTACTTCCCTTCCGAGCCCTGACGTGCGCCCATACAGTAGTTTTCTCCCACATATTGGGTATCAGCGTACTCAGGACAAATTGGACAACAACTTTTGGGTTCCAATTTCTTCTGTTACCCTTGTGAAAATAAAATATTGGGGGCGAAAAAATCATTTTTGTAAAAAAAAAAAGATTTTTTATTTTACGGCTGTACGTTATAAACTTTAATGAAACACCTGGGGGTTAAAAGTTCTCACCACACATCTAGATAAGTTCCTTGAGGGGTCTAGTTTCCAAAATGGCGTCATTTATGGGGGTTTCCACTGTTTAGGCAGATCAGGAGCTCTCCAAACACGACATGGCGTCCAGCCAATTCTGCGTTGAAAAAGTCAGACGGCGCTCCTTCCCTTCCAAACTCTGCCATGCACCCAAACAGTGGTTTACCCCCACATATGGGGTATCAGCGCACTCAGGACAAATTGCACAATAACTTTTGGAGTCTTGTTACCCTTGGAAAAATAAAAATTGGGGTGAAAAGATCATTTTTGTGGAAAAAATATGATTTTTAAATTTTACGGCTCTACGTTATAAACTTGTGTGAAGCACTTGGGGATTCAAATTGCTCACCAAAGATCTAGAAAAGTTCCTTAGGGGGTCTACTTTCCAAAATGGGGTCATTTGTGGGGGGTTTCCACTGTTTAGGCACATCAGGGGCTCTCCAAATGCAACATGGCATCCAATCTCAATTCCAGCCAATTTTGGTTGGAAAAAGTCAAATGGTGCTCCTTCCATTCCGAGCTCTGCCGTGCGCCCAAACAGTGGTTCCCACCCACATATGGGGTATCAGCGTACTCAGGACAAATTGGACAACAATTTATGTGGTCCAATTTCTCCTGTTACCCTTGAGAAAATAAAAAATTAGTGACTAAAAGATATTTTTTGTGGGAAAAAAATAGGATTTTTTATTTTCATGCCCGGGCATTATAAACTTGTGTGAAGCACTTGGGGGTTCAAAGTGCTCACCAAAGATCTAGATAAGTTCCTTAGGGGTATAGTTTCCAAAATGGGGTCACTTGTGGGGGGTTTCCACTGTTTAGGCTCATCTGGGGCACTGCAAACGGAACATGACCCCCATCAACGTCTGCATTCCAAAACGTTACTACTTCCTTTCCAAGCCCTGCCGTGCACCCAAACAGTTCCCCCCCCCACATATGGGTATCAGCGTACTCAGGACAAATTGGACAACAACTTTTGGGGTCCAATTTCCTTGGGAAAATTCAAAAATTTGGGACTAAAAAATCATTTTTGTGGAAATTTTTTTTTTTTTTCACACCCAGGCATTATAAGCTTTTGTGAAACACTTGGGGGTTCAAAGTGCTCACAACAGATCTAGATAAGTACCTTAGGGGGTCTAGTTTCCAAAATGGTGTCACTTGTGGGGGTTTCCACTGTTTAGGCGCATCAGGGGCTCTCCAAACACGACATGGCGTCCAATCTCAATTCCAGCCAATTTTAGTTTGAAAAAGTCAAACGGCGCTCCTTCCCTTACGAGCTCTGCCGTGTGCCCAAACAGTGGTTTTCCCCCACATATTGGGTATTGGCGTACTCAGGAGAAATTGCATAACAACCTTATCTGTCCATTTTCTCCTTTTACCCTTGTGAAAATAAAAAAAAGTTTGTAAAAGATCATTTTTGTGGCTAAAAAGTTAAATATTCATTTTTTCCTTCCACGTTGCTTTAGTTCCTGTGAAGCACCTGAAGGGTTAATAATCTTGAATGTGGTTTTGAGTACCTTGAGGGGTGCAGTTTTAGAATGGTGTCACTTTTGGGTATTTTCTGCCATATAGACCCCTCAAAGTGACTTCAAATGAGAGGTGGTCCCTAAAAAAAATGGCTTTGTAAATTTTGTTGTAAAAATGAGAAATCGCTGGTCAACTTTTAACCCTTATAACTTCCTAACAAAAAAAAATTTTGGTTCCAAAATTGTGCTGATGTAAAGTAGACATGTGGGAAATGTTATTTCTTAACTATTTTGTGTGATATATTTCTCTGTTTTAAGGGAATAAAAATTCAAAGTTTGAAAATTGCAAAATTTTAAAAATTTTCGCCATATTTGCTTTTTTTCAAAAATAAACGCAAGTTATATCGAAGAAATTTTACTTCTAACGTGAAGTACAATATGTCACGAGAAAACAGTCTCAGAATCGCGAAGATCCGTTGAAGCGTTCCAAAGTTATAACCTCATAAAGAGACAGTGGTCAGAATTGTAAAAATTGGCCCGGTCATTAACGTGCAAACCACCCTTGGGGTGAAGGGGTTAAAGAAAATAAAAAAAAATCTAAAATTGATTAAGCAATTTAAAAGTAATTAAAAAATAACAAGTGGTTAAGATTTTGCAACTTTTTGACTAGTCACATGCAACAATTGTAGTCGCCACAACAGTACTGCTGGCTGTTGCTTCTTGTCGAATATGTCATCTGGACTATAGTATTCCGGCTGTAGAGTCTGCTGTTGCTAGTCCTAAACTGACACACATCTCCCTGCCTGCCCTGTCCTGACTCTCTATTTGCTGCTCATTCCGCAGCCACTGCAAAGCTATGTCCAACACACATCTCCTGTGGTTCATAGTGCTATAGACAGTACTACTGATGTTGGGAAATGTACTCTCTTGAGGGTACACAAAACAGAAAGAGCTCCCAAAATAGGAATCATTTTTTAAAAAGGATAGTTGACAACATGCCGTAGCTTCTTTACTTTGAAAACAATTTTCCTGTTTTGTCTCCCTAAAAAGGGGATAATTTTTAGATGGCAATTGTAATTGCCTAATGAGTTTGTGGACCCCAAAAAATGGATCAGTTCTTAATCCTAATTAAGAAACAATAAATTTGTCAAGTTCAAAATATTACATCTATTTTATCTCCTTAGCTAAAGGGATACTTTTGGATGGTTTGTGAAAGATCTATTGTGCTAGGGTCTGCGGAACGCACCTAATAGATATAGTAGAGAGGTGCGTTCGCAGCCCGGGTCCACCGTGCAGGCGAAGCCCGCTGCTAGTAAGATGGCGAAAGTACCAAACTCTGTTATCCCGCAGAGTTGCTAAAATAAACGCCGTAGCACGCTGTGGCAGTAAGTGCGACTCTGCTAATCCCCAGAGCCGCTAACGGGAATGCCACAGCGCTATATGGCGATAAGTGCGAACTCACTTAGCTTCAGTGAGCCGCAAAGTAAAACGCTAGGGCGCTGAACCAGCGTTATAAAGCGAACCCTGTTGCGTCACAGAGCCGCTGAGAAAAAGACTGTGTCCTGTTAACACCACAGGGATACACAGATAACTGCTGTGCGGATAGCAGTCCGTGATCATGCAGACAGCAACGCAATCAAGCAATCTCCTCACCGGAGAAGCTGGTATTCTAGGGGCTTATTTCAGCCAAGCCCTAACCACGTGCACTCAAATCTCCTCACCGGAGGTGCCAGTATTCTAGGGTTTATTTCAGCCGAGCCCTAACCACATGCGTGCATGATCACACTGGCGCAAAGCACATAATGCAATTGATACTAGCGCATGGCGGCCCAGCCATGCCACCCTTTTATAGTAACAGCTACAGGACCTGCCAGAAACAAGGACCAATGAGAAACTGTTCCAAAACACATGTAGTTTCAGGACCTTCCTGGTGGACCAATAGGAGCTGCTGCAGTACCTGAACATGTGACCACTGATCTCCAATGAGAGATCTTACCCTGGGCATGTTCAGAAGGGGAAACGCAGGACTTTGTCCCAAAGACGTCTGCTCCAGCACTGGCTATAATAGAAGATCCAGGAAGGGTAACAGCAAGTCTCTGCACAGTATTGGAATGAGCAAGACGCTGGGTCCGACATCTCTGCTGAGCAGGCTCCACTGCGGACAGAGATGGATGGGGGACCGCAGCGGGACTTGTTCGAGACTCCCCTTGTGCAGCAGCGGGAACTCAAACCCTAACATATTGCTTCTTTGTTTAGCAACATGGTAGACTCTTGATACTCCCCAAGCAGGGCTAATTGTTAAACCCAACAGTGTGAAAATGCCACGGCTTCTTCCATTTGCACTGCCTGTGTATAAACACCAGCAAGGCATGCATCTGCCTCCAAACAGGGATACATTTTGGAACTTTTGTTCTTTATGAGTAGACTACAGAGTCTGAAATTGATATGTGTAGTTAAAAAAGCTGCTGGTTACTACTGCTTCCCATACCTTTTCCTCTAGCCAGATAGGTTTAGGTCACTTGGACATTAAAAATGCATTTCAGAGCTCAAAGCAGGTTCAATAGAATCATAGAATGGTAGAGTTGGAAGGGACCTCCTGGGCCTTCTGGTCCAATAGACTCAAAAGGGAATTCAGAGTGTTAAACACATATTTTCCAGTCAAGTAGAGGCTTTTTAGTTGCGATGTGATTTGCAACAAATAACAATATTGAATCATTTTAAAAATTTAGCAATGGTGGTTCATCCAAATTTCAAAAGATTTGCTTATTTGTAGCATTAATCTTCCTATTTTTCAATAAAAAGAAAAATATTTTTTAGTGTTACGTAATAGCAAGCTCCTTTATATCAAGCTGTGATGACACATATATTCAATTGAATATAGAAATAGTTGTGCAAACATTAAAATCTAAATTTTACACATTATAAGTGACCATGTACTGTCCATCAGACACCTAATCCTGCAGCCAATCCTTGGCCTCAACAATTATGTGACTGTATGGATGGGACAATATCTCTTCAGTACCAGTAATAGAAAGATGAAGTTCACAGGTTAACAGTAAGTAACGCTTATTTCTATATTTTACATTGATCCATTTCCTCTGGTATCTTTTGAAAAAGGCGTGATGGGTTTCCTGGTTTCTGCTAAATGTCTGCAGTCACATTATACACCACACACTCTCAGGATTCTTTGGTTTTGCCGTCAAGAGCGGACAAATATGCGATTTGCATGCTTGAGGCCAAAATCCGACTAGACGTGCTTGTCCACAATGCACTTGTTTCGAGCAAAGACAAGCAAGTCTAGTTGGTAGGTGACTAAATGTATGCAAATCACATACTTGCAGTCACAGAACACCCATCTCTTCCTGGCAATACAGTTGTGCTCAAAAGATTACACACTCCAGCAGAATTATTGGTTTCTTTGCATTTTTTCAGAGAATATGAAAAATAACATCAAAACTTTTTCTCCACTCAAGTGGTCGGGTGAAGCCATTTATTTTCAAACTACTGTGTTTCCTCTTTTTAAATCATAATGACAACCCAAACAATACAAATGACCCTGATCAAAAGTTTACATACCCTGGTGATGTTGGCCTGATAACATGCACAGAAGTTGACACAAATGGGTTTGAATGGCTACTATAGGTAACATCCTCACCTGTGACCTGTGACAAATGGCAGGAAAATTGTTCAGGATGCAAAGGAAAACCCACAAATATCAGCTGAAATACTGGACTCTATGAAAACTAGCGGTGAGGCTGTTTCAAGATGAACAATAAGGAGGCACTTGAAGAAAAATAGGCTGCATGGTTGAGTCGCAGTAAGAAAGCCATTACTGCGCAAATGCCACAAAGTTTCTCACCTACAATACGCAAAACAGCACAGAGACAAGCCTCAAAACTTCTGGAACCAAGTAATTTGGAGTGATGAGACCAAAATTTAACTTTTTGGGCACAACTATAAACGTCACATTTGGAGAGAGATCAACAAGGCCTATGATGAAAGGAAAAGGTCACTGGCCACAGGTGAGGACGTTACCTTTTGTAGCTATTCAAACCCATTTATGTCAACTTCTGTGCATGTTTTAAGGCCAAAATCACCAGGGTATTTAAATTTTTAATTAGGGTCATTTGGATGTTTTGGGTGGTCATTATGTTACTATTATGATTTAAAAAGAGAAAACACAGTAGTTTGACTACAGTATTAATGGCTTCGCCCAACCACTAACTATGAGGGGTCGAGTTCCCGCTTCTGCACAAGGGGAATCTCTAACTATCCCTGCTGCGGTCTCCCATCCGTCTCCGGCCGCAGTGGAATCTGCTCAGCAGAGACGTCGGTCCCAGCGTCAAGCCCAGTCTAATACTGTGCAGAGGATTACTGCTGTCTCTCCAGGTTCTGCTATTGTAGCCAGTACTGGTCAGCGGCGAGCAGACATCTTTGGGACTAAGTCTTGCGTTTCCCCTTCTGAGCATGCCCAGTGTAAGATCTCTCATTGGAGATCGGGGGTCACATGCTCTGGTACTGCAGCGACTCCCATTGGTCCTCTAGGAAGGTCCTGAAGCTGCTCTAGGTCTGGGGGCAGTTTCCCATTGGTCCTTCCGGGAAGGTCCCGAGGATTGCTGCAGCTATAAAAGGTGCGCATGACCGCACGGCCATGCGCTAGTATTAATCCTGTTATGTGCTTTGCGCCAGTGTGGTCGTATGCATGTGTTTAGGGACTTGGCTGAAATAAGCCCCTAGAATACCGGCACCTCCGGTGAGGAGTTTGCGTGTTTGGTTCAGGGCTCTGGCTGAAATAAGCCCCTAGTATACCGGCACCTCGGGTGAGGAGTTTGCTGTGTGCATTGCTGACCACATTATTACGGACTGCTATCTGCTCAGCAATTACCTCTGTGCTCCTGTGTGCTTGACAGGACACAGCGTTTATGTTGCGACTCTGTGAACTAACAGAGTTCGCTTATACCACCATATTGTGCCATACAGTGTCTATACCAGCGACTCTGTGAATTAACAGAGATCGCTTATACCGCCATATAGCGCCATTTGCTAGCAGCAGGTTTCACCTGCACGGTGGACCCCGGGCTGCGAACACACCTTTAATTTTATACTTATTTGGTGTGTTCCGCCTGCCGTAACATAATACTAGCGCTAGGGTATGGCTAGTAGATGGAGGATGACCAGCGTCTACGGCAGCACATCCAGCAGCTGGAGGGTAGATTGGCGGCTCTAGAGCGCACAATCTCAGCTGTGGATGTTGCCACAGTCGCTGCTCAGGCTGCTAGTATGGCTGTAGTCAGTTTGTCCCCTACCACCTCTGCTCCGACTTTATCCCATCCCATCTGCCGGGACATCGGGTTCGTCTACGGACGACCATGAGGTGAACGCCATCGCAGGGTGTAAGGTGGTATGGGGCAAAAGATTTTATTTGGTGGATTGAAGGGGTTATGGGCCTGAGGATAGGTCCTGGGAGCCTGCCGAGCACGTTAATGCTCCGCAGTTCATTGCTGCCTTTGAACGCAGCGAGGCCCAAAGAAGAGGGGGCCCTAGGAGGGGGTAATGTTAGGGGTCGAGCTCCCGCTGTTGCACAAGGGGAATCTTGAACCGGTCCCGCTGCAGCCCCCATCCATCTCCGGCCGTAGTGGAGCCTGCTCAGCGGAGACGTCGGTCCCAATGTCTCGCTCGGTCTAATACTGTGCAGAGGCTTGTTGCTGCCTCTTCTGGTTCCTCTATTATAACCAGTGCTAGAGCAGGCAGTCTTGGAACTAAGTCCTGCGTTTCCTCTTCTGAGCATGCCCAGGGTAAGATCTCTCATTGGAGATCAGGGGTCACATGCTCAGGTACTGCAGCAGCTCCTATTGGTCCACTAGGAAGGTCCTGAAACTGCTTGTGTTCTGAAACAGTTTCTCATTGGTCCTTTTCTGGAATGTCTTGTAGTTGCTGCTATAAAAGGGTTGCATGGCTGCTCGGCCATGCGCTAGTATCAATTGTGTTATGTGCTTTGCGCCTGTGTGATCATGCACGCATGCGGTTAGGGCTCGGCTGAAATAAGCCCCTAGAATACCTGCACCTCCGGTGAGGAGATTTGTATGCACGTGTTCAGGGCTTGGCTGAAATAGCCTCTAAAATACGGCTACTCCGGTGAGGAGTTGCTTGTTTGCATTGCTAACTACATGACCACGGACTGCTATCCGCACAGCAGTTATCTGTGTACCCCTGTGGTGTTAACAGGACACAGTCTCTATCTCTGCGTCTCTACCTCAGTGACTCTGTGGTGTAACAGAATTCGCTTATACCGCCATATAGTGCCACAGCATCTATGTTTGCGACTCTGTGAAGTATCAGAGTTCGCTTATACCGCCATATCCTGTCATTTTACTAGCAGCAGGCTCTGCCTGCAGGGTGGACCCCGGGCTGCCAACGCACCCATTATTTATATTTACTTGGTGCGTTCAGCAGACCCAAGCATAAAAGGTGTGCATGACCGCACGGCCATGCGTTAGTATTAATCCTGTTATGTGCTTTGTGCCAGTATGGTCTTATGCATGTGTTTAGGGACTCGGCTGAAATAAGCCCCTAGAATACCGGCACCTCCGGTGAGGAGTTTGCTGTGTGCATTGCTGACCACATTATTACGGACTGCTATCTGCTCAGCAGTTACCTCTGTGCTCCTGTGTGCTTGACAGGACACAGCGTTTATGTTGCGACTCTGTGAAGTAACAGAGTTCGCTTATACCGCCATATTGTGCCATGCAGTGTCTATACCAGTGACTCTGTGAAGTAACAGAGTTCACTTATATCGCCATATAGCGCCATTTGCTAGCAGCAGGTTTCACCTGCATGGTGGACCCCAGGCTGCGAATGCACCTTTAATTTTATATTTATTTGGTGCATTCCACCAGCCGTAACAATGAGTGGACAAAATCTTTTGGTGTTATCATTCATATTCTCTGGAAAGAAACCAAGAGAGCAAAAATTCTGCCGGGGTATGTAAACTTTTGAGCACAACTGTACCTAAGAATCCTAACAAAGTGTGGAGCACATGTTTTAAGGCTTGTGGTGTAGTGACCCCTGATGCAGCTAGGGGGCACTGTGTATGCTCCTCGAGATATGCATGGAAGCATGGTTTGTGTGTCTGAAGGATTTGTGATGAGGTCATGATCAGGGGACCTAACCATGTGATCCTGACCTCACCTATGGGCGGGGTTACGCCTATGTAATGGAGTTTGTTTGGCACCTGAGGGAGTGTTGTGGGAGTCTGCCAGTGTGGACAGTCTTCCATGTGTCCGGCGGGACATTACAGAGAGGTCTCTGTGTCTGAGGAGTGAGGCTCCAGGCAGGAGCTTAAACATTGAAGACTTGTATTGTATGTTACCATATGGTTTATGATGTAATAAACCTAAGGACTTTTTGCATAAGAACATGTCTCCTGATTTACCTCTGAAGCACCCGAGTGAGTGAAACCTTACAATTGGTGGAGAATGCGGGCAGCGACCCAAGGAGCACATGTTCCAGGACTGGGAATCAGGAACCAGAGGAGGAACGGACGGTCTGTGAAAACCGTGAGTGTGACCAGTGGTCACGAATAAACTGTGTTTATGTTTATGTGGTGCCTCTGATATGAGGTATCTGAAGAAACTGTTAAGCAGTGGTGACAGACAGGAGTCTGTGTTATGTTGACCGGGGTCATTGAAAATGGAGAAAAAGCATGCTGAGAGGATACCTCAGAGGAGGTGTCCGGAAACCTGCGTGGCCAACAGGTAACAGACAGGAGTCTGTGGTGTACTGACGGGTCAGTGATTGTTTTTGTCCTTGTGGGATGCCTCTATGAAGAAGAGGTGTCCGAAACCTGAGTGATCAACAGGTAACAGACAGGAGTCTGTGGTGTACTGACGGGTCAGTGAGAAACTGTTTTGTCCTTTGTGGGATGCCTCTATGAAGAGGAGGTGTCCGGAAACCTGAGTGATCAACAGGTAACAGACAGGAGTCTGTGTTGTACTGACGGGTCAGTGAGAAACTGTTTTTTCCTTTGTGGGATTCCTCTATGAGAGAGAAGGTGTCCGGAAAATCTCTCTGGCCGAGAGTGTAACAGACAGGAGTCTGTGTTGTACTGACGGGTCAGTGAAAGACTGTTTTTTTTTCCTTTGTGGGATGCCTCTGGGAGAGGAGTTATCTGGAAAATCTCTCTGGCTGAGAGTGTGACAGACAGGAGTCTGTGTTGTGCTGACGGGTCAGTGAGAAACTGTATTTGCTCTGTTGGATGCCTCTGAGAGGAGGTATCCGGAAAATCTCTCTGGCTGAGAGTGTAACAGACAGGAGTCTGTGTTGTGCTGATGGGTCAGTGAGAAACTGTTTTTTTTTCTGGAACACGTGTGAGGTTTTGCTGTGGCTCGGAGGAGTCATGAAGGTGACAAGCGGCTGGCTGTGACTCATGGGGTCACGAAGGTGACAAGCGGCAAGACAGCGCAGCGTGCAGAGACTTGTGGTAGCAGGAGCTACAGTGACGGTTGCAGCAAGAAGTTCTGCAGCAGCCGGAGCTGCAGTAACAGCCACAGGAGCTTAGGAGTAGCATCTGGAGGTGCTGGTTGTTGGTGGCTGCAACGGAAGCGGTGGCAGTACCAGCAGGAGCTGGTGTGGTAAAAAGGACAGTGTGAACCAAGGCACACAAACTCTTAAAGGGCCAGTACACGCCCTAAGTAAAAGACACTGTCTAAGGGTACTGTGTGGACTGGGGCCTGTAAGAGCCGTGGTGTGTACCCCAGTGATGGGTGGTGTCCCTAAAAGGGGAGGAGTCCCAAAAGTGGGGCGGCAACCCAAAACAGGGATGGTTACCCAAAAGGGGGTGGAGTCTCAAAAGGGGGTGGTAGCCCAAATCAGTAAAGTTGCCCAAAAGGGGGTGGAGTCCCAAAAGGGGGCGGTAACACAAATTAGGATGGTGGCCCAAAAGGGGGCGGTAACCCAAATTGGGATGGTGGCCCAAAAGGGGGCAGAGTCCCAAAAGGGGGCAGAAACCCAAATTGGGATGGTGGCCCAAAAGGGTGCGGAGTCCCAAAAGGGGGCGGTAACCCAAATTGGGATGGTGGCCCAAAAGTGGGTGGAGATTCCAAAAGGGTGTTATGCTGGTATACCACCGAACTTAGTGTACCCCTATGAGAGGAAGCGGGACTTCACGTTATTTGAAAAGGCATGGGAAGTTGATAAAGTGTGGTGTTGTTCAGAGGAGGGAGCCCCATCACAGCAAGTGGCTGTAGTGGTTCCTTGTCGTGTGATGTGTGAAAAGAAGGTAACACCTAATAGCGATAGTCCAGAGTTCCAGGTGACCGGGAGAAAGTGTGGGTCAGACCAACTCGGGGACTTGGACGTGACAAGACGTGTGACCGTGAGAAACGGTATAGCTCCAGGAAAGGGGGCAGAGACCTGTCTAGGTGGGGACGTGCTTTTCCAGGATGACAGGGGGAGTGGTAATGACTCCTATGCAGACTGTGACTGGACTGCAAGGGAAAGCGAGTGCAGTAAGGTGGAGCCAAGTAAAAATGGCCGATCGTCCTCTCGCCGCAGGGGCCGCGGAAAGGCGGGACAGGCTACATCCTCTAAGAAGAGAAATGATGAGGAAGAGTCAGGGTCAGGTACCGGTCAGGTGACTGTCCTTGATAAGGAGGCAGAGCTGGAGCTCTCTGAAGTTACCAGGAGTCGTGAGACAGTTGAAGATGCTTATGCCGGAACAGGCGGAACTCTGAAGAAGCAGAGTGTGGGTGGGCAAGAAAGCCCATCTGAAAATGTAATTGAAGAGGTAATGGTGCGACATGTGCTGGCTAAAAGAGAGCAGGACCATGAGAGAGAGCTGTTTAAAGAAACAGTGAAAGTCGACAGTCGAGCAAGAAAGGGTCCTGAGATGAATGATTGAGCACAGAGTGGAGGAGCTGGAGAGGGAAGTCTCTAGGCTCAGAGATCATCTGTCAGCGTGTAAGAGTTGAACAAGGCTCTATGGAGAGAAACGGAGGTGCTCAGAGAGGCCCAAGAGAAACATCAGCAGGAGTGTCGCTGCTTGGCAGAAGAGCAAGATAGAGTTCTCCAGAGCTCAAGATAGAGGAGGAGACTAGTGCCCAGCTCCAGAAATCTATGAGAGAAGAAATCCAGCAAGGGAAGTGCCATGCAGATGGGCACACAAGGGAGAGCGATGTCTTGGAAAACTGTACTAAAAACTGTACTAATGCTCAGGACGAGGAGGTCCAACAGTCTGTCCAAGAAGGTGACGGGTCGGGTTTCAAGTGTGTAATAGAGATACCCGAAGACCTGCGAGAAGTGTGTGCCAGTGAGGAGGTGCATGAGGCCTTTAGAAAGGCGGTAGAAGCATGTAGTGTGAACTGGGTGCCAGAGATGAAACAGTTAGTCATACTGTCGACTAAGGAAGTCACACTGAAGCGAGTGGCTGTCCTGAGAGACATGCATCTACAATGCCTCCGAACGAAATAGATGATCATGTGGAGGAATAAAGAAGCCGCTCGACGTTTGGAGCAAGCAAGAAAGGCTCAAAATCAGCTTGGATTGGTGGAAGACATCATTCAAGTGCCCAGAGGTCTGGTGAAGAAAGTCATCGGAAGACTTGGGAAAGTGATGCAGGAGATGGTGAATAAGTCCGGTGTGACGAGAGTCAGGATTCCGGCTGATGACGAAGTCCAGGTCAGGGGTGAAGATGGGATGGTTCCATTCCTCGTTGTCGGATCCAGGGAGAGCCTTGGGAATATCCGGATGCTCCTGGAGTATCGTGTGTCATACTTGAGAGAAGTAGAGCAGCTACGACTGGAGAGGGAGCAGGTCAACAGAGAGCTGCAGGAAATGGAAAGAAGATGGCCATCACCTTCAATCCGTAGTGTTGAGAGGCGAAGAGCACCTGATGGAAGAGGTAGAAATAGTAATGCCTCAGTTAGCTCAGTGATGAGTGACCTAAGCAGGAGAACCTGTGGTGAACGAGCTGAAAAGGACTCAGACCAGACAGGACGTATGGGTGCAGGGGAATTGCGACGCGGTACTGACCGCTGGGGAGGCGGGTGGTCTGACAGAGGGCCCGACTTAGCCAGACGGTTTGACTGGCAGAGACGACCGAGAAGGATCTCTGGTCGGGTAACAAGTGTTCAACCCCACAAGTTTGAACAGAGGGGGGAGGTATGTGGTGTAGTGACCCCTGATGCAGCTAGGGGGCACTGTGTATGCTCCTCGAGATATGCATGGAAGCATGGTTTGTGTGTCTGAAGGACCTGTGATGAGGTCATGATCAGGTGACCTAACCATGTGATCCTGACCTCACCTATGGGCGGGGTTACGCCTATGTAATGGAGTTTGTTTGGCACCTGAGGGAGTGTTGTGGGAGTCTGCCAGTGTGGACAGTCTTCCATGTGTCCGGCGGGACATTACAGAGAGGTCTCTGTGTCTGAGGAGTGAGGCTCCAGGCAGGAGCTTAAACATTGAAGACTTGTATTGTATGTTACCATATGGTTTATGATGTAATAAACCTAAGGACTTTTTGCATAAGAACGTGTCTCCTGATTTACCTCTGAAGCAGCCGAGTGAGTGAAACCTTACAGGCTTTAGAAGGCTGCAGTCACATAGAGTGCCCACAAGTGATGAGTGAACATGCTGGAATAAAGCGTTATCCGAGCTTGTTCATGTGCTAACCGAGCATCTTCAGCGTGCTCGAAAAATATGTGTGAATTCTGCGCGGCTGCATGTCTTGCGCCTGCTCGACAGCCACAAGCAAGGATTGCTTGTTTATTAGGCAATCCTTGCATGTGTTGTGGCTGTCACACAGCCACTAGACATGCAGGTACAGGGACTCAAACATGTTTTTCGAGCACGCTGAAGTCAATAGGTTAGCACCCGAACATGCTCTGATAACACCTTATCTGAGTATGTTCGCTCATCACTAATGTCCATATCATGGTTTTGTCGGCCACATCTGGATCCCAACCCACTTGGGGTCCTCTGCATTAAATTGACAGCTAAGCTTGTCGATATCAGAAGGTTGACTGACATTAGTTTAATTTGGAAAAGGGCCTTAAATCCCCCAAGTCAGACTAGAATAATAGTAAAAATGCAGAAAAGAAAGTACTCTATATAGATTTAAAAAGAAGAAAAACTTTAGGCCTTTTTACTACTATGCAAAATACATTAGACCCTGTGTTTAATCATTTTGAAAACTAACTCAGTGCATTCTCTTATGATCATATTGCAACAACAGATGAAGATTTTCACCCTATGACCTACCCAAAGAGCTTCCTATCCTGTCTCCATCCGCCAGAACAGATGCAGGTCATTCATAATTCACACAGAAGGTACAGCAAACACAATTAAGCCATCGTTTACTAATTAAGCAGCCCACCAGCATGTCTCAGTCACAAACATTCATAAACAGATGCATGTCATTGTCACAGTTGGTGTGCTTTGCATATTGACCTCAACCAGACTTCTATAAAAAAAATGGGATTCATATCATATCTAAACTATGTAAAAAATCCTAGCCTTCTTCCTCATACTTTTTGAACCTTGGGTAAGCAAAACACTTCTACTGGCTGAAGTGTACATACTCCTGAGACACCAGGGCATATAGAAGTGACTATCTCTATTATTTATTTTTTTAATGGCCTTCGGATCCATCTCGAGCCATGGTGACTGATGCATGAAAGCTCTATAGGAAGATTGATCTTGTGCAAGCCTAGATAGGTCAACCAGGATCTTCTCCACCATTATCTTGATAGTATCAAGCCATTGGGTTGTTCATCTTCCTCTTCACCTTGTTCATTCTATTCTTCCGACCATGATGTTCTTCTCCAGTGATTTCTCTCTTCGTATAATGTGTCCAAAGTAGGCAAGTCATAGCTTGGTGATCCTTGCTTCGAGTGACATCCTTGGCTTGATTTGTTTAAAAATTGACTTGATTTTTTCATCTTGTCATCCATGATATTGATAACATCCTTGTCCAGCACCACATTTTGAAGGTGTCGATTATTCTCTTTTGCTTCTTAATCATCCAGGTTTTGCATCCATAGGTTACTACAGAAAGGCCAAACCATTTACGTCCCTTCATCACCAGTGACATGTTCCTCATTATGAAACCTTATCCAGTGACTTCTTTGTTCATTTTCCTGTAGCTATTCTACTATTGACTTCTGGTATCTTTGCTGCATCTTGAGTGATCATCGATCCTAGCAGGTTGATGTTCTTTACAACTTCCAGTTCATTGCAACCCATCTCAAATGTGCTCCAGTCATACCTATCAGTAGTCAATCTCTATCTCTATGTCTACTTTGTGTTGAGTATCAGTCCTATGTTCGAGCTTTCCATCTTGACACTCCATTAGAAGTCCTTCATTCCTTCTAAGATCGTTGCTATTAATGTATCATCTACATATTTGAGATTGCTGATGGTTCATCCAGCTGTCAACCTCAGACACGAGTAAGTCTGGTAGATGACACAGTATTCAAGTGGATGGAAAAGGGATAAGAAGGCCCTAAAGGTAGGGAACGAGGGATGAGACACCTTCTGACACCATCCTGTGCCTGTCCCTAAACTCCCCTAACAACCTATGTGGGTTCTTCCTCCCACTGCCATTACATGCCTAGTCCCTGATTAGCACCTCAATGTACCCTGGATAGTGCACTTGCCAGCAACGATTCAAGCTTCACCACTGCAGATGGTAACACACAGGGGAAGAGACCAACATGGGACTGACAAAAAGGAAGAAATAATCAGCTCAGGCTCTACTACTAATGTCCACAGCAGCAGAGAAAATGCACCAGGAATCTGAACTCTCACAGCAGCTACACCACCATCACAGGAGAGCTCCATACCCTTAGCTGGTCTACATAGAAGAACTCTATGGGCTGAGTCAGACGGCCGTATAACTTGTGCGATTATCGCATCGCACTACACGGACTGGCCGGCACCTCTCCTGACCTGAGCAAGACAGTATGATGTATTTCTATGCAGAGGTCAAGCTCAGGTCAGGAGAGCCGACAACCTTGGATGAGTTTTATAATGCGATTCTCTTGTGAGAAAAGTGGCAGTCTGTCTCTGCCCTATAACCGATGATCAACTGATGGGTCATGTGACTATTTAAAGGAAGGTGGGAGTGGTTACTAATCAACATCAGCTGACCATCCTAAAGAACTGCCAACAACAGACAGACATTAAATTTTGCTGGACAAAAATGAAAAAACATTTAAATTTCAGCAGACACAGAGTTGCCACGAATCCCTTAATGATTCGTGACACCAGCAATTTTGATTCCTTCTTCTTTTTCAGCAAGTCGATCATTCCTGAAAATAGCTTGTGCACATAAATTGAACAGAAATGATGACAGGATGCAGCCTTTTCTGATGTTTTCCTGTACATTGAACAATGCCATGTTGCCTTGTTCAGTTCAAACTGTTTCTTCTTGGTCAATGTAAAGTTCACCCACATCCTTCATAGTATTCAAAAATTTCAGGTGATTACTGCAGTTGAAGGCTTTGCTGTATTCAATAAAGCTAAAATAGATCTCCTTTTTCTATTCTTTGCCTTTTCCAATTTCCATTTAATGTTAGCAATCACAGCTCTTGTTCCCCTGCCTTTTCTGAATCCTGCTTTTTCCTCTGGCAGCTCTTTGTCAAAGTAAGGTGGTAACGGTCTTTGTGGAATCTTCAGTAGTATTTTGCTGTCATGAGGTACGACCATAATACGCCAACAGTTTCTACAGTCGATAGCATCTCCCTTCTTCGAAACTGGAATAAACACCCATTTTGTTCAGTCATTCAGTCATTTAAGAGTTGTCTATGTTTGTTGACACAGGCATGGGATGGCATCAACTGCTGTTTCAGAAGACTTTGTAAGCTTTATTGAAATATTGTCACATCCAGGCGCTCTGTTGTTTGACAAAATCTTTATCGCACCAACGGCTTCATCTTTCAGGATGTTCAGCTGTTTATTATTTCCAGTCTCAGTTTCTTCCCAAATCACTGAGTCGTTCTTGTAGAGATGATCCATGCACTCTTTCCATCTTTCCTTGATCTGTTCTGGCTCAGTTAGTTTTTTCCCGTTGACGTGTTTCAGCATGTCCAAACTTGTATGCCACCTGGGAACTCCGCATAATGGTGTTGCTACTATGGAATTTGCATATCACCTTGAATCTACTATATAATCGTCTAATTCTGTCTGTCTGTAACAGAAATCCCGCGTCGCTGATTGGTCAAGTCCGGCCGGGCGAGACCGATCTGCGACAGGCACAGGGAGTAGTGCGGGCACGCCCCTTGGATACCCGACCGCGGCCTTAGCAACGTCACAAGGACTGTCACAGAACCTGTGTTAGAGAGCAAATGGAGGGGAAAATGATCAAATGGAGGGGAAAATAATTATTGCGGCATGATTTATTTAAATACAGTTAGATACTCATGTAATAGTTTACCGTATATACTCGAGTATAAGCCGACCCCCTAATTTTGCCACAATAAACAGGGAAAACTTACTGACTCGAGTATAAGCCTAGGGTGGAAAATGAGATTATGCCCTATATGCTGCCCCATGTATTATGCCCCCATAGATGCTCCATAGATTATGCCCCCATAGATGCTCCATAGATTGTGCCCCCATAGATGATCCATAGATTGTGCCCCCATAGATTGTGCCCCCATTGATGCTCCATAGATTGTGCCCCATAGATTATGCCCCCATAGATCATCCATAGATTGTGCCCCCATAGATGCTCCATAGATTGTGCCCCCATTGATGCTCCATAGATTGTGCCCCCATAGATTGTGCCCCCATTGATGCTCCATAGATTGTGCCCCCATAGATTATGCCCCCATAGACGATCCATAGATTGTGCCCCCATAGATTATGCTCCATAGTATAGGCCTCAATTGCTGCCGCTGCAACCGAAAAAAAAAAAAAAAAGACATACTCACCTCTCGTTGCTGGGGGCCAGGTGCCGGTGTCCTGAGCAGGCGGGGACACCGGTGCGCTATGGGGGACAGGTGGCGGTGTCACCGCTCGCTCAGGGCCCAGGCAACTGAGACATTTACCTGTCACCGCTGCTCGCCGCTGTCTTCCGGGTCCTCCAGCACTGAATGATCAGGCAGAAGGCGCGGCGCTCACTAATGATGTCATCGCGCCCTCTGCCTGAACATCGCAGCAAGAGGACCCGAGGACACAGCGGAACGGGACAGGTAAATATCGCTTATACTTACCCTTCCGCCGGCGCGTCCCTGCCCTGCTCTTCTCCCACGGTCCCGGCGCCAGTGTTCAGCGGTCACGTGTTACCGCTCATTAAAGTCATGAATATGTGCATGTTCATGACTTTAATGAGCGGTACCAGCTGACCGCTGAACACAGTCGCCGGGACCGTGGGAGAAGAGCAGGGGCTGCAGAGACCGCGCCGGCGGAGGGGTAGTGGTGAGTATATAGGACAGCTGCGCTCCCCCTCCCCCGCCGACCCCCTGGTATATGACTCGAATATAAGCCGAGAGGGGGACTTTCAGCCCTAAAAAATGGGCTGAAAATCTCGGCTTATATTCGAGTATATACGGTATATATTTTGATGATCTGTTTAATAATTTCATTCAGTTGTATCAAGTTCTATGAGCAATAACATTTAATGATAATGTATATATTTTACATAGAAAATCCTGTGTATTCATTGCATTATTCTTAAATCCTCATAAATAAACTACATACATATTCTAGAATACCCGATGCGTTAGAATCGGGCCACCATCTAGTATATATTATGTGAATACAGAACAAATTCACTAATCTGACATTCACTAAGGGAATTTATACAGTATTGTCCATATAAACTAAATTGCCGAAGAACAAGCTTTAACTTTTCCTCTTATGGAGTAATCACTAAAGTTGAGCAAAACAGGTCGGTAAGATTCAGAAGTCGAAGTCGCCGCCTTTAGCCAAAGTCAAGTTTCGTCAACCGAAACCCGACCATAGCGTGAGGTCAGCCATGCGGTCGTAGAAACGAGTGCCAAAGTCGTATTTCCCAGAATCCTTGCTGGTGCCTTTTTTCAGCCAATGAGCAAGGGCGTACACTGTGGGCAACGAGATGACATGGGCAGCGTCCACCACCATCTTAGAGAAGGGCATTGCAGTGATTGGCTTGCTTTGGGGGGCATCATAGTGTCTATAAAAGCCCTCACCGCCGACCTCCATTTTACTTCGGGCGATCTTTGGTCAGACCTCATCTGGAATACTGTGTCCAGTTTTGGGCACCACATTTTAAAAAAGACATCAACAAACTGGAGCAAATTCACAGAAGAGCCACCACAATGGTGACCGGTCTGCAAACCATGTCCTATGAGGAACGGTTGCAGGATTTGGGAATGTTTAACTTGCAAAAAAGAAGACTGAGAGGAGACTTAATAGCTGTCTACAAATATCTCAAGGGCTGTCACATTATAGAAGGATCATCTTTATTCTCATTTGCACAAGGAAAGACTAGAAGCAATGGGATGAAACTGAATGGGAGGAGACACAGATTACATATTAGAAAAAACTTTTTGACAGTTAGGGTGATCAATGAGTGGAACAGGCTGCCACGAGAGGTGGTGAGTTCTCCTTCAATGGAAGTCTTCAAACAGAGGCTGGACAGACATCTGTCTGGGATGATTTAGAGAATCCTGCTTTGAGCAGGGGGTTGGACCAGATGGCCCAGGAGGTCCCTTCCAACTCTACCATTCTATGATTCTATGATTCTATGATCTTCACAGTAGGGTGAGGTTGCTGTTTATCAGTAGGGAGAGAGTTAGGGCTGTAAAGATAGAAGTTCTTCTGTGCTTGTGCTGATAGCAATTGTGCTGTACAGTTAGTGTGCAGTGACAGGGGAGGATTTTCTTGTGTGCAGCAGCGCTGGTTATTAGGCTGCCTGCCAGTGACAGGGGAGGATTTTCTTGTGTGCAGCAGCGCTAGTTATTAGGCTGCCTGATAGCTGTATTGCTGTGTGTACACTGCTGTGAAGACTGCTTTTTACACAGCACTAATACTTTTATTCTTTTTTTCTGCACAGTTTTTTCATACAACGTATAGAGCTGTACGCTCCTGACACACTACGGTGTACCGGCTGGTATCACGGACAAATGGCTGGTATCACGGACATGCTGACTTTCTCTGTGTGACACCGGAAATATATACGGAGATTTCAATTTTCCCCTACACTATATACACCTGACATAAAGGAGAAAATAGGAGTCACTGGTGAAAAAGGATTTTATAGCAAAAAATAGTAAATATTTATTTATATAAATCGTATAAAAAGTAACACAAGATCATATGAAAAAGACATAAGAAACACATACATAGGACGGATGCATATGCAGGGGGAATGCGTTCCTGTTAATATCAAGCCCCAAACAGGGAATCATATGGAGCACCTCCCGCAGTGGGAAAAAGAAATGCGGTGCTGTAGCTACCTACATGTTAACCACAAAGTGCCTGAACATGCTTCAAAAAAAAAAAAAAGTGGCATGCTAGCCACGAAACGTGCGTTGGGGTGACATCTGTGAGAGGGGTGACTGCATTCCTGTGTTACTTTTGTATTGGTGAGCATGGCTTCTTGCTGAATTAGGCAGCGCTGCACAGTCTATTGCTGACCTGAATATATACCAATGTTTGTGACTTTTTTTTTTTTTTTTTGAAGCATGTTCAGGCACTTTGTGGTTAACATGTAGGTAGCTACAGCACAGCATTTCTTTTTCCCACTGCGGGAGGTGCTCCATATGATTCCCTGTTTGGGGCTACCATTTGTTTATTCCACTGCCACTGTTATTAATGTCACTTGATATTAACAGGAACGCATTCCCCCTGCATATGCATCCGTCCTATGTATGTGTTTCTTATGTCTTTTTCATATGATCTTGTGTTACTTTTTATACGATTTATATAAATAAATATTTACTATTTTTTGCTATAAAATCCTTTTTCACCAGTGACTCCTATTTTCTCCTTTATGTCATTATGCTATTATGAGTGGTGATTTCTGGTCACACACATGTGTGGTGTGACCCACATATATTCTACCAATGCGGCTGTATTTGGTTAAACTATATACACCTGGTATCTTCTGATACAATACCATATATCTGCTGTTTGCATTACGGGCAAATCCATACTGAGTGAGCGTCTGTGTGTGACTCCGGAAATAAATACGGAGATTTAAAATTTCCCCTACACCGTATACAGCTGTACGCTCCTCATACAGTACCATATATCTGCTGGTATTTTTGGTACATTTTTGCAAACATGAGAAAGTATGGTGGAAGAAGCCGCGGACGAGGGCGGGGGGGCCCGCTGGTATGATGGTAGTGGTGGTGCATCTGCTGGTAGTGCAAAAGAACATTAGCTCCTAAGGCAGGAGGTGTTTAGCCTGCGTCATCGTCTGGCTCCAGAAGGCCTGGAAGGCTCCCTTTTCTGGGAGTAGATAAACTGCTTTTAAAGCCGGAGCATCAGGAACAGGTTTTGGTTTACATTGCCGAAACAGCCTCCAGCTCTATCGCCTCCTCTTCTGAAGTTTCAAAAACTGCAAGCACTGAGTCGTCAGTGCAGGCTCCTGGTCAGGAACAACACCTTTCCTTGTGTCCTTCACCCCCACAAAAAGTGAAGGATGTGGCAGGCCACACTTCAGAATACTCCATGGAGCTCTTTTCACATACCATGCCTAAAGGTACTGCCACACTAAGCTATCCCGCTAGCGATCTCGTTAGCGTTGCATACTAATGAGATCGCTAGCGGGATTGTTTCTATATCGCTAAATGCTGCCGCATTTAGCGATATAGTTAACGACGCTATCGCCGTTAGCGATCTTCTTAACGACTTTAGCGTACAAAGTACGCTAAATCGCTAGAAAGGTGCCACACAGCGATAAGATACTTACCAGCGGGAGCGCCAGCGATGAAATAGGGTCCGGAACGATTCCAGCGACGAGCGAGATCACAGCAGGAAGCTCGTCGCTGGCAGCTGCCGCACTGAACAATATCGCTAACGGGATCGCTAAATAGTGACGTTTTTTAGCGATCCCGTTAGCGATATTGTTTAGTGTGGCATACCCTTAATTTATCAAGTGAAATCCTAAATTCCCCAGTCCAAGATGAATGTGACATGGAGTGCACTGATGCACAGCCAGTGCTATATGATTCTGATGGTACATTCTCCCAGAGCACTGCATTGCTCTCGCAGTCTACTGAGCCAGATTCTGACCCTGATGAAACTCAGGTGCCCCTTCCCGCATGCTATACCACCTTGTTGTTGACCCGGATTGGCATCGATTGGGGGAAGAGGGTGCCGCTGGCAATTGCTAAGAAGAGGAGGAGGATCCGCAGCAGGCATCGACATCGCAGCTGCGGTTATCTGGCAGGCCCGAGGCAGTACAAAAACGTGTTAAAAAAGGAAAAGAGTTCCAGGACAGCTTGGCCAGATGGTCAAATTAGCACAGGGTGCAAGCCCTGAAAATTTATCACATAGTAGGAAGAGTGCAGTGTGGCACTTTTTTGATCAAAATCCTATTGATGAGGCAAAGGTTATCTGTAAGAAGTGCGGAAGGACCTTTAGCCGAGGGTAAAAATCTCGGACATTTGAATACCAGTTGCATTCTTAGACATGTAAACACCATGCACTTGCAAGCGTGGACGGACTGTCCTTGACGAGGTGGAGGAAGAAGAGGAAGAGGAGGAAGATGAGGGGGATGATTATTTTTGGAAGGAGGATGCTTCTCAGGGGGCAAGAGAAAATGTTGGCTTGCCAAGGTCAGGTACAGGGTTTGTGCATGACTGGAGGGATGTGAATTTGGCAGAAAGTGCTCCTCCACCCACCACTGGCAGTGCATCATTGACACTTGGAACATTGGCCCACAGGTGTGATTACGTCTTGCGGATCCTAAAATAGGACCCCGCATTGCCAAAATTATGAAGGATGACGACTACTGATTGGCCAGCATCCTCGATCCACGCTATAAAGGCAAATTACAGAACATCATGCCACAGGAGAACCTAGAGCTAATATTGGCGAACAAACAAGCAGCTCTGGTAAACCGTTTGTTAAAGGCATTCACAGCACACAGCAGCGGTGCAGGTTCTACCACGAGCCGTACTGGGCAACATGGAAGAGGTGTTCGTGGTGCACACAGCCGAAGTGGCGTTGGAGACAGGGGTTTCATGACCATGTTGTGGACTGATTTCTCGAATACCGCTCACACGACGGGTAATACTGAATCGATTGCAACAGACAGGAGACAGAAGTTGTTAACTATGGTTCTCCTCCCCTATCGATGTTCTCCCTCACAGTTCATTCCCCTTTGACTACTGGGCCTGTAAACTGGACACCTGGCCTGAATTGGCACAATATGCCTTACAGGAGCTCGCTTGCCCTGCCGGTAGTGTGCTATCAGAAAGAGTCTTCAGTGCTGCTGGATCAATCCTGACAGAAAGAAGGACCCGGCTGTCGACCCAAAATGTTGATGATCTCACCTTCATTAAAATGAACCATGCCTGGGTTTCAAAGGATTTTGTACCACCTTCCGTGATGACACATAGGTTGCCAGCAAAATGACTCACTTTGTCCTCTTCCTCCGACTTCCAATTCCTCCATTTGCAGCTGCTGAACGTCCAGCCTACACCTTCACATATGCCAGTTGTTCCACCTCCTTAACTGTGCTGTACCCCTTCAAGGGCCGGCGTCAGCACCAGGCGCACCCGAGCAAGTGCCGGGGCCCTGAGCAGGTGGGGTGGCCCACTCGCCGTCAGAGACACCGGCGTACTATGAGGGGCCCTGTGCCAGTGCCGGCGCCCACGAGTGTGACCCCCCTGCTTGCTCAGGTCCCCAGCACTTGCAATGCTTACCTCTCCCTGCTCCACCGCTGTGATGTCTTCCGCGTTTCCTGACAGTGACATTCAGGTCAGAGAGCGCGATGATGTCTCATCTGTGCGCCCTCTGCCTGAACAGTCACAGTGCAGAGAGCTGGAAGATGGCGACGCTGAGGAGTCCCGAGTAGAGCAGTGCCCAGCTAAGAGAGGTATTTAATTTTTTTTAATGTTTGGAGCAATATATGGGGAGCATTATACACTGGAGAATTATATATGGGGCCCATCATACACTTGAGCATCATAGATAGGGCCCATTATACACTGGAGCATTATATATGGGGCACATCATGAACTGGAGCATTATAAATGGGGCCCATCATAGACTGGAGCATCATATGGGGCCCATTATATATGAAGCATTATATATGGGGACCATTATATTTGGAGCATTATATGGGGCTCATCATACACTGGAGCATCATATATGGGGCCCATCATATACTAGAGCATCATATGGGGGTCATTGTTTATGGGGCATCATATAGGGCCCTTTATATATGGAGCATCATATGGAGCACATATGGTGCCTATTCTGTATGGAGCATTAAATGGAGCCCATTCTGTATGGAGCAATATATGGGGCTTATTATTCTGTATGGCGCACTATGTGGTGCCCACAATACTGTATGGAGGACTATACTGTCCGGTTTTTGAGCTATTGTAGAATTTACAATAGATATTACTCATGTAATGTAAGAAGTGAAGTATTTGGCATTGGACTATACCTATATTTCTCTGCCGTATCGGAGCATCATGAATTGTGGTATGTGTTAAAGGGGCCCACTGAGACTCTTTCGCCCATGAAAACCTGGAGCCAGCCCTGCGCCCCCCCCACAACTTTAGCCAAATAACCCCCCATTTTTCAATATGTTTCTATTATTATAAGGTAAATTAAGGTTGACAAGATTAAGTAATAAGAATTGATGTCATTGGCATTGAAATGAGCACTGTAGGTGTGTTTACTGTCCTCCACTCACTGGTGACTTTTATTCCCCATTGACTTGCATTGGGGTCGGGTCTCCGACTATTGACGAAACCCGACAGATAGTCGGCAGACTTTGTTCAACTCGACTTTTGGAAAAGTCGAGCCGACCGAAACCCCACTCGACCCTCCCGGAGGCAAAGACGCTCATCTCTAGTAATCACATTTTAAAAATTAATTCTCAATGACCCAATTAAGGATTTCTGAGTTACCAGAGTGTATCCTGTGTTTAAGAATATGACCTATTTTTTATACTTTTGGCATACTGTTTTCACATTCATTTGTCTGGAGTTCCAAAAATTGCACAAAAATTGTGTGTAGCCACTTTTGGAATTTCCATACAAATCGAATGAGAAACCTGCACATGGGCAGCCATATTTCCACTGAAAGTGGTATGCCATAGAGTCCACATCTATGGCTAATGCAACTGTCAGCACGCTTCCAAACCATTATCACACACTGTTGCGCACTCCAACTGCTATGTATGACCTTACTTATGCATTGACCTAGTATGTGTTACAAAAAGTGCTGCTCTAGTCTAAATTGTGCACATTTACTTTGTAAGTAACATACCTACAAGAAGACAGCCCATTATAATATCTTCCTAATCAGACATAGAAATAAATGTATATGGCACTGTTGATGCACTACATCTAACTTTCAATAGGTTTTCCATTTAGTAGACTCATCGCAGCAGGCACATTGTAACAGATTGATTTGACATCAGGTCCAATAAGGTAAGATTAATATGCAAAAAGCGCAGGGAAATGGATAAGAGCATGAGTCTGACTTTCAGACAAAGTCACTAAAGAAACTCTGCACCGGTACGGCACCCCCCTGCCTTGTCACAGCTGAAGGGGTTAATGACTTTTTGACTGCATGAAGCTGGCAATGAAATTTCACATTACGCCCGAGATATGCAAATCCCTCATTTCTATCACTGCTACTTTGATGTTTCTTTGAATTCCCGCTAGATTCATTGATGTCAAACTGATGTTAAAGCCTTTTGAAATTGACAAGGCCCATGAAACTGATAGATTGCTGCAGATGCGAAATTATTTAAGGTGCCTGATGTTGTAATTGATTCTACGCTAACACACATTTTTTAATCTTTCATTACACATACTGGCATTTTCCCCAGTGCTTTTTAAAAAAAATTGCCAAGAGGATCCTGAGCGTTGCACAGGTCTCGGTAACGACTGCATAGTGGAATTATACATTAATCACGTGTAATTATTGTGTGTAATTACACCAGGCACTTGACCAAACACTGCATGTATGGCTTGTGTCTCCCTGCCGCTGTTGCTATAATGCCTTTTAATAGATATATATTATTCATAGCTGTCCTTTTTAGATAACAATAGACCAAGACTAGTGCTCATTAAAGAGAGCCTGACACTGAAATTGACCCTCTGGTAATAAAGGAATGCTCCACACTATCTATTTCAGGGTCCGAGATATGATGGAAAAACATGCACCCCGTACGCATTAGACTATAGTGGGATAAGATTCATGGAATTGAAAAGTGGTCTAATCTGTATGGGGGCCTACTGACTCAACAGATAATTTGTCCTGTTGAATTTCCAATGGCCTATCCTTTTAATACCTGGGAGATATCCCTCTGACAAGGAGTCTAGCGCGGCTGAGCCAAATTCTCCTCTTTTGGGGGAGTCAGGGTAGATAGTGTAACTGTCAACTGAACAATCGTCTGGCCAACATCTAACTAATGTACATGTGTGCCTTAGAGCAATAAGCTAGGCATAACCAGGGGATAGCTGAAGAGGGGAATGTACCTCAAGTATTGAGTGCAATAGGGGGTACCAACAAACCATTTTGCCTCTGCCAGAATCTTTAGCAACATGGCTAAAACAACCAAGTGGAAAGAAAACACCAAGATCACAACATATACAATGTTACTAATGTCCAAAATGCAGAAATAAGGGTTCAACCATCACCTCTTCATAAAGTCTCAGGAGTAGATATGGAAAATAAGTTGGGATAGAGAAAGAGAAAAATGATGTAAGAGACACATCAGACTAAATTCAGGAACAAACTTAAGGAAGCATATCACACCTCTCAGATAAATAGTAATATTTATGCTAAAACAAAGAATTTTTAGAAATAGCTGTCTGGTCAATGAAACTGGTGGTTCCTAAAGCATTTCTCAGTGACAGCACTAATGTGCTTCTTAGCTTTCCAGCTGGAGGGGTAATTGCGACAGTAGCATAAGCAGTAACTCCATAAAGGCTACATCTCAGCAGTGGTCCTCCTGGCAGCTCTCTCAGACATGCCAACCAGCTGTCCAGAATGGATGCCATCATCCACAATTACAACTCCTTTGTGTCTTCTGCTGATGTAATTAGTATGAACCTGCTGGCTAACTCCAATATCGGCAGTTTTCTTTAGACTGACCCTGATGGCATGATCGAATTGAATTCTGCACCACACATCCACAGATAGGAAAAGCAGTCTCCTATATCAGGTCTGCCACTGGCCTATGTAGGTGGCGTATCACTTTTGGGATATTGACTTTATGTGATTCCAAATGAATGAAATGAAATCAATCCCCATCTTGGCAAGGAGTCTGCGGCAGTTCCATATATTGGATCCATCAAGAATTTATCTTAGTGGCGCTCTCCTTCATCATTCTGCCCTCACATGACACTGAAACAATCCAATGTCCCCTCAGCACAATGCTTGGCTAATGTTAAAAAACGTGCAAAATATAGTGGTCAAATTTAATAATTAGTGAATAAATACATATAAACAATGTATACAATAGCTTCTGAGACATATTAATACTAATAACATTTGCGCATAGCACATCCTTCAACAAAACCTAGTTACATCAGTGTGGAGAGCTATTAATTCTTTATCAATTTTACCATGTGGTACCCCAAACTGTACTGTACTCAGTATGTAATATGTGGCCTCACAGGTGATTATTACCAGTACATCATTTGTTCAAACCAAGTGGAATTTTAGGAAAACAGGAGAATAAGGATGGCAGTGAAAAAAACACAGCAGCTGGCGATGTTTAGCCATTTGTGCCAACATCTGTTGTTAGGCGGCTAGCTTTTTGTATACAGATGATGGTAGAAAATCATCTTTTGTGGGTTTGCCTTTAATACCCAGGTTAATTGCACATCCAGGAACGTTCTGTTTTGTAAAGTTACCAAGAAAAGGATAATTAGTTTAAATAGAGAGAAGTAATTAGCGCACATTCATTTAGAAGAAAATTGCCTTTTTGATGTCAAACAATCATGGTTTAAAAAAATAATACATTCTTAAAAAACAAGTAGGATGTATCCACATATTCAGATGTTCAAACCTGACCGTTTATAGAGAGATTAGTAGAGATTTGTGGCATTATATATGTTAGGGTCTGCGGAACGCACCTAATAGATATTGTAGAGAGGTGCGTTCGCAGCCCGGGGTCCACCGTGCAGGCGAAGCCCGCTGCTAGCAAGATGGCGAAGGTAGCGAACTCTGTTATCCCGCAGAGTCGCTAAAATAAATGCCGTAGTACGCTGTGGCAGTTAGTGCGAACTCTGTTAATCCCCAGAGCCGCTAACGGGAATGCCACAGCGCTATATGGCTGTTGGAATAATGCATATTGATTTGTATGTATTGCAACAACTACTACTGTACTGTTTGATATGTTGTGCATATTGTGAGGTTGTTAACAAAGTTTTGTTAAAAAAAAAAAAAACCTCACTCACAGACAGGATGCCTCCTCCTTCTCTTCCTGTGTTGTTGTAATGTTTTTCATGCTGCAGCCATAGCAGATATCAGGCTAATCACATTTCATGCTGTGTTGTAAGCTGTCTATACTGGATGTGAATAAATCTACATTCTCTGTTGCTGACTCCGGATGTTACGCTGGTTAATCCGCTGCTAACAGCTTATGGGCCCAGAGTTCCCAGAGTGCCCAGAGTCCTAGAGTCCCAGAGATCCCCAGAACACAGAGAAAAGAAAAGAAAGAAAGACAGCAAAAATGGCTACCAGCAGCAGCAACTCCATGAAGTTTACAGTACCAAGTCTCACTAACCAGAACTATCAATCCTGGAAATTCAAAGTGAAGATGCTGCTGATAAGGGAAGGTACATGGAAATACACACAGGAGCCTAAACCTGACCCAGTACCACAGGAGTGGATAGAGATGGATCAGAAAGCACAGAGTACCATATCACTCAGCATAGATGATGATCAGATTGTTCATGTGTGTAAATGTGATACTGCAAAAGAAATGTGGGAGCAGCTGCAAAAGGTACATGAGAGGATTAATTTAAGCAATAAACTGTATCTTATGAGAAAACTGTACCAGTCTAAGCTACAGAAAGGCCAGGATATGCAGGAGTATATCAGGAGTATTCTAGAGCTTGTAGAATGCTTGAGAGGCATTGGGGAAGATCTGAAGGACTTTCATGTAGCTGCATTACTGCTTAGTGGTCTTCCAGAGAGCTATGACACGCTTGTGACCGCACTAGATGCGTGCCCAGATGATGAGCTTACTCTGGAGTATGTAAGAGGGAAGCTTATAGATGAATATAAACGGAAGGCAGAATGTATAAGCACCAAGACAGAGTCTGCTTTACAAACACAGAGTCTATATGATAACAGAAAGCACCTAAAAGAAACACGTGAATGTTTTGTTTGCAAGAAATCAGGACATTTGAAAGCCGACTGCAGAGTTTGGAAAGCTAGAATGAATCAGCTGAAAAAGCAAAACAGTCAGCAAAGGGTTAAGAGTGCTGTGTCTGGAGAAAATGGTTCTGTGAATACTGAAATTGCATTTACTGTCAGTGCAAATACATCAAAGCATGCATGGTGTATAGACTCTGGAGCAACTAGTCACATGACTAATAACAGAGACTTCTTTTCTAAGCTTACCGTATATACTCGTGTATAAGCCGAGATTTTCAGCACCTTTTTTCGTGCTGAAAATGCCCCCTCGGCTTATACACGAGTCATAGGGCAGAAACCAGCGGGGGAGGGGATGCCGCGGCAGGAGCCGGTGGCTGGGATCATACTCACCCCTCCCCGTGCCATCGCTGAGCGTCCCTGCAATCCTGCGTTCTCCCCGTCTTCCTGCAGCTCTTCAGCACTGAGCGGTGACGTAATACCCGCTCATTAAGGTCATGTAATATGGACGCGACGCCACTCCCATGGGCGTCGCCTCCATATTCATGGCCTTAATGAGCGGTATTACATCACCGCTCAGTGCTGGAGAGAGCTGCAGGAAGACGGGGAGAACGCAGGATTGCAGGGACGCTCAGCGATGGCACGGGGAGGGGTGAGTATGATGGAGGAGAGGACAAGGAGCACGGAACAGGACGGGGGGGAGAACGGTGGACGGGGAAGCATAGAGGAGGACGGGGGAAGCATAGAGGAGGACGGGAGAACGGAGGACGGGGGAAGCATGGAGCAGGACGGGGGGGAGATCGGTGGACGGGGGAAGTGTGGAGGAGGACGGGGGAAGCATAGAGGAGGATGGGGAAAACGGAGGACGGGGGAAGCATGGAGCAGGACGGGGGGAGATCGGTGGACGGGGGAAGTATGGAGGAGGACGGGGGTAGCATGGAGCAGGACAGGGGAGGATTGGAGGGCACAGCGGAGGACGGAGCAGGAGGGGGGGAGTACAGAGGAGAATGGGGGAGCACAGAGCTGGATGGGGGAGCAAGGAGCAGGACGGGGGCAGCACAGAGCAGGAGGGCAGTTTATACACCCGGCTTATACATGAGTCAATAATTTTTCCCAGTTTTTTGTGGCAAAATTAGGGGGGTCGGCTTATACACGGGTCGGCTTATACACGAGTATATACGGTAATCAAAATAAGTCAGAGAAAGTGATTATGGCTAATGGTCAGTACATGAGTTCAGAAGACATAGGAGATGGTTATATTGATTGTCAAATTTCACCAACACAAAGCAGGAAGATCCCAGTAAAAGATGTGCTCTATGTGCCTAGTCTTGAGAGTAATTTACTATCTGTGAAGAAACTCACAAAACAAGGAAATGAAGTTACATTTAAGCATGATAGCTGCATCATCTCAAAAGAGGGTCACACACTAGCTGAGGGAAAAATCACAGATGAACTTTATCAGCTGAAATGTAAAGAGTGTGTGTATACTGCTCAACAAGAAGAGCACAATAACTGTATTTATGTATGGCATAGGCGTCTGGCACACAGAGACCCAGAAGCAATAAGAAAGTTAGTTCAGAAGCAACTAGCTGATGATATCACAATTGATCTATGTAACCAGACAATGAAGTGTACTAGCTGCATCAAAGGGAAAATGTCTAGAAAAGCTTTTCCTAAGAGAAGTACTACAAGAACAGAACAGCCACTAGATTTAATACACACAGATGTCTGTGGTCCAATGAGCACTCAGACTCCTGGGAAGAAGAGATATTTTCTCACATTTATTGATGATCATTCCAGATATACAGTTGTCCATCTGCTTCACAGCAAGATAGAAGTTCCAGAGAAACTTGAAATATATCTAGCTAAGGTATATAATAAATTTGGAAGAATGCCAAAGATTCTACGTGCAGATAATGGGACTGAATATACAAGCAATGAGCCACAGAGCATTCTAAAGAAAAATGGAATCCTATTTCAGACCACTGTACCGTACAACCCTGAGCAAAATGGTGTTGCGGAAAGAAGGAACTGAACACTCTGTGAAAGTGCAAGAAGTATGTTATTTGATGCAAATCTGCCTACAACATATTGGGGTGAGGCAATCATGACAGCTTGCTATCTTCAGAACAGACTACCATGTAAAGCTACAGAGAAAACTCCATTTGAGCAATGGAACATCAGAAAGCCAAAACTGCACCACATAAGAATTTTCGGAAGTAAAGCATTTGTACATATTCCCAAAGAAAAGCGAATTAAGTGGGAATCTCACGCTAAAGAAGGTATCCAGGTAGGCTACAGTGAAACCCAGAAAGGTTATAGGATTCTACACCCAGAAACAAACAAGGTCACAATAAGCAGAGATGTAGTGATTGATGAGAACTTTGTATCACCCAAGTTTTGTGACATCACGCCAGTAGTCCAGCTGAAGTCACAATTACAAGAAAACAACAAGGAGGATGTAGAAGTCTGGCTGGATTCTTCAACCACTGAAGGAACAACAGAAAAATCAGAAGAATCTGAAATCAGAAGATCGTCAAGATCAAACAAAGGTATACCAGCTAAACGTTTATCCTACATTGTCAAGACACTACCTGAGTCAGAGCCGCAGTCATGGGATGAAATGCAAGGACTACCTATCCATGAAAGAACAAAGTGGATTGATGCCGCTAATGAGGAAATCTAGTCGCTTCATCAACTCCAAACTTGGAAACTCACCAAGCTACCACAGGGCAAAAAGGCAATCAAGTGCAAGTGGGTCTTTAAAACCAAATATGACTCTGAAGGTAGAGTCCACAGATTTAAAGCAAGGTTGGTCACAAAAGGATATTCTCAAAAGTATGGCGAAGATTACGATGCTACATTTGCTCCAGTCGCTAAACAGACTACGTTCAGAGCTTTGTTAGCTGTAGCTGCTGTACAAAAGATGTATGTCAGACATTTGGATATGAAAACTGCTTTCTTAAATGGTGACATTGAGGAGGACTTATACATGACTCAACCTGAAGGTTATGTAAAAAGAGGTGAAGAGAATCTTGTTTGCAAACTACAAAAATCTCTCTATGGTCTTAAGCAATCAGCAAGAGCATGGAACACCAAGATGAATAAAGTCTTGTTGGAAGAAGGATTTAAAAGAGGTCAAGCAGATCCATGCTTATACACAAAATATACAGATGGAAAGTGGATGTATATTCTCTTATATGTGGACGATGTGATTGTAGTTCATCAAGAAGACACAGAAATTGGAAAAATGACTGAAATTCTGAATCAGCATTTTGAAACAAAAGACCTTGGAAGTGTGACATATTATCTAGGAATCCAAATCCAGAGAGAGGAAGATGGGAGTTTTCTTCTAAACCAAAGTGCAAAAATTAATTTGATTCTGAATCAATTTGGAATGTCAGAGGCCAAAGGTATATCAACCCCAATGGAACCATCCTACCTGAAGCTGGAAGAAGAAGATGACCTGTTGCCTAACAATGAGAAATATCGTCAGGCAGTGGGGGCACTTCTGTACATATCAACTATGACTCGACCGGATATCACAACAACAGTTGGAATCCTTTGCAGATATGTGGAAAAACCGCACCAAAGAGACTGGAATGCTGTTAAAAGACTTCTGCGATATTTGAAAGAAATGCAAGGTGTAAATTTAAAACTATCTGCAGTGGGAGATCTAGAACTTACCGGCTATGTAGATGCGGATTGGGATGGTGATTTGCGTGATCATAAATCCACAAGTGGATACTTGTTTAAAGTTGGAGAAAGTTCAATCTCCTGGTCTAGTAGGAGACAAGAGTCTGTTGCCTTGTCAACCACAGAAGCGGAGTATGTGTCCGCAGCCTATGCAAGCCAGGAGGTCGTTTGGCTAAGACAATTGATGGACGATCTTGGCAAACCGTCAACTCAGCCGACGGTGATTTATGAGGACAACCAAGGATGCATTAAACTTGCATGCAGTGAAAAGTTCAGTGCTAGAACCAAGCACATTGGCGTCAGACACCATCATCTATGTGATTTGATAGATCGTGGCATAATTCAGTTTGTCTATTGTGAAACTGATAAGATGCTAGCTGACATTATGACAAAGCCATTGCCACGAGCCAGGTTCCAAGAATTGAGAACCACAATGGGAATAAGAGGATAAGTAGTTGTTGAGTGGGGGTGTTGGAATAATGCATATTGATTTGTATGTGTTGCAACAACTACTACTGTACTGTTAGATATGTTGTGCATATTGTGAGGTTGTTAACAAAGTTTTGTTAAAAAAAAAACCTCACTCACAGACAGGATGCCTCCTCCTTCTCTTCCTGTGTTGTTGTACTGTTTTTCATGCTGCAGCCATAGCAGATATCAGGCTGATCACATTTCATGCTGTGTTGTAAGCTGTCTATACTGGATGTGAATAAATCTACATTCTCTGTTGCTGACTCCGGATGTTACGCTGGTTAATCTGCTGCTAACAATGGCGATAAGTACGAACTCACTTAGCTTCAGTGAGCCACAAAGTAAAACGCTAGGGCGCAGAACCAGCGTTATAAAGCGAACCCTGTTGCGTCACAGAGCCGCTGAGAAAGAGACTGTGTCCTGTTAACACCACAGGGATACACAGATAACTGCTGTGCGGATAGCAGTCCGTGATCATGAAGACAGCAACACAAGCAAGCAATCTCCTCACCGGAGAAGCCGGTATTCTAGGGGCTTATTTCAGCCGGGTCCCTAAACACTTGCACTCAAATCTCCTCACCGGAGGTGCCGGTATTCTAGGGGCTTATTTCAGCCGGGTCCCTAAACACATGCATGCATGATCACACTGGCACAATAGCACATAATGCAAATGATATTAGCACATGGCGGCCCAGCCATGCCACCCTTTTATAGTAACAGCTACAGGACCTGCCAGAAATAAGGACCAATGAAACTTGTTCCAGAACACCAGTAGTCACAGGACCTTCCTGGCGGATCAATAGGAGCTGCTGCAGTACCTGAGCATGTGACCCCTGATCTCCAATGAGAGATCTCACCCTGGGCATGCTCAGAAAGGGAAAACAAGGACTTTGTCCTAAAGACATCTGCTCGCCGCTAATCAGTACTGGCCACAATAGCAGAGCCTGGAGGAGCAGCAGTAATCCTCTGCACACTGTTAGACTGGGCGAGACGCTGGAACCGACGCCTAAGCTGAGCAGAGTCCACTGCGGCCGGAGACGAATGGGAGACCGCAGCCAGAATGGCTCGAGATTCCCCTTGTGCAGAAGCGGGAACTCAGCCCCTAACATTACCCCCACTCCTATGGCCCCCCCTTCTCTGGGCCTCGCTGCATTCAAAAGCTGCGGAGCGTGAACGTGCTCGGCAGGCTCCCAGGACCTATCCTCAGGCCCATAACCCCTCCAATCCACCAAATAAAATCTTTTGCCACATACCACCTTACACCCTATGAAGGCGTTCACTTCATGGTCGTCCGTAGACGAACCCGATGTCCCGGTAGATGACTCGGAAAACCGGGACATGAGCACGGGTTTCAGGAGGGATACGTGAAAGGTGTCGGAGATACCAAGGCGTGGAGGAAGAGCCAAACGGTATACCACAGGGTTAACCTGTTCGAGGACTTTAAAAGGACCCAGGTAGCGGGGTGCCAACTTAGTGGACTCAACTCGCAGCCTGATGTTACGGGCGGAGAGCCACACCAAGTCCCCAGGAGCAAATGTTGGAGCGGGGTGCCGATGTGCGTCGGGGGAAGACCTCATCCTCTCCTTGGACGCCTGAATGGCATCCTGGGTACGGTCCCAAATGTCCTGTGCCTCCACAGCCCAGTCTGCCACCCTGGAGTCAGCAGAAGACACGGGCATGGGCACCGGAACTCGCAGATGCTGACCGTAGTTTAGGAGGAATGGAGTCTGTCCGGTGGAGTCAGCCACAGCATTGTTCAGTGCAAACTCAGCCCACGGTAGCAAGGATGCCCAGTCATCCTGCCTGGCTGAAACAAAACGTCGTAGATAGGTGACCAAGGTCTGGTTGGCCCTCTCTACTAACCCATTCGTCTCGGGATGGTATGCTGAAGAGAGATTTAACTCAATACTGAGTAGATGACAAAGCTCTCTCCAGAACCGAGACGCAAACTGGGGCCCTCTGTCACTGACAATTTTGTCCGGCATGCCATGTAGATGGAAAATGTGCCTAATAAACAACGCTGCCAGGGCCCGTGCAGAAGGTAACCGTGGTAGCGGCACCAGGTGCACCATTTTGGAAAAATTATCGTGATTACTCAAATGATGGTGCAGCCCCGAGACTTCGGTAAGCCCACCACAAAGTCCATCCCGACCATCTCCCAGGGCCTGTCTGCCACCGGCAAAGGGTAAAGTAACCCAGATGGCCGTTGTCGAGAAGACTTATTCTTGGCGCAGGAGACACACGCCCGAACATAGTCCCCAACATCACGGACCATATGCGGCCACCAATAAGTCCTCGCCAGCAATTCAGATGTCCTCTTTGCCCCAAAGTGTCCACCAACCCTGGACGAATGTGCCCAAGAGAGTACCTCCAGTCGCAAATTGGTAGGCACAAAAGTCTTGCCCGGAGGCACAGACTCTAGCGAAACCGGGGCCACAGTTCTCAGGCTCTCTGTGGGGACAATAAGACGAGGTTCCTCCTCTTCCTCCTCAGAGGACTCCACAGAGCAAGAGAGAGCGTCGGCACGGATGTTCTTCTCTCCGAGAGAAAATGTAGGGTGAAATGAAACTGGGAGAAGAACAAGGACCATCTGGCCTGGCGAGAATTAAGCCGCTGGGCTGTCTGAAGATACACCAAATTTTTGTGGTAGGTGAAGAATTGGAAGGGAAAGCGGGCCCCCTCCAACAGATGTCTCCACTCAGGAAGGCCAACTTCATGGTCTAGCAACTCCCTATCCCCGATGGAATAATTCCTCTCCACTGATGTGAAGGTCTTAGAGAAGAAGAAGCAAGGATGCTTCCGACCTTGAGCATACTTTTGGAAGAGGACTGCTCCAGCACCAACGGATGAGGCATCCACCTCCAATAAAAATGGCTTATCAGCATCGGGGCGATGTAGGATGGGAGCGCTAGCAAAATGAGAGTCAATAGAAGTGAAAGCATTGGAGACCTCTTCCGACCACAATTTGGGATTTGCTCCCTTCTTGGTGAGGGCTACCAAGGTAGAGAAATGGGGAATGAACTGGCGATAGTAATTAATGAACCCCATAAAGCGCTGAACCGCTTTAAGAGAGTGGGGTTCTTGCCAGTCCATCACAGCCTGTAGTTTGGCCGGATCCATAGCCAATCCCTGGGTTGAGATGATATAACCAAGGAAAGGTAAAGACTCCAGCTCAAACATACATTTCTCTAACTTAGCATAAAGGGAATTTGACCGTAAGAGGTCGAAGACTCTGCAGACATCTCTCCGGTGGGAGTCAATATCTGGAGAGAAGATGAGTATATCATCCAAATAGACTACGACCGAGGTGGAGAGCATATCCCGGAAGATGTCATTGACAAAGTCTTGGAAAACGGCTGGGGCATTACAGAGCCCAAAGGGCATCACCAGATATTCGTAATGCCCATCCCTGGTATTGAAAGCCGTCTTCCATTCGTCCCCCTCACGGATGCGAATCAGGTTATAAGCACCGCGCAGATCTAGTTTTGTGAATACCCTTGCTACCCGAAGCCTATCAAAGAGCTCAGAAATCAGGGGCAACGGGTACTTGTTCTTAACGGTGATGGCGTTAAGAACCCTGTAATCAATACACGGACGTAATTCTCCGTTCTTCTTCTGCACGAAGAAGAATCCCGCCCCTGCCGGTGACACCGACTTCATAATGAACCCTCTTGCCAGGTTCTCCTGAATATATTGCGACATGGCCTCAGTCTCAGGAAGAGAGAGGGGATAGACCCTTCCCCGAGGAGGTTCTGCACCAGACAAGAGGTCGATAGGACAGTCATAGGGGCGATGAGGCGGAAGAGTCTCCGTAGCCTTCTTGGAGAACACGTCTGCATATGACCAATAGCACTTGGGAAGTGGAGTAAGATCTGCAGGTAACTCAGTAGTGGTAACCTGAACGCAACTCCTGACACATCTACCTCTACATGCATCAATCCAACCAGTATCGTACCCGAAATCCACTCTATATGTGGGGAGTGGAAACGGAGCCAAGGTATACCTAGTAGGATTTCGTCTATTCCCTCGGGAAGGACGAGTAGGGAAATAAGCTCCTGATGGGAAGGGGATACAAACAAAGCTAGAGGAACAGTCTGGTGTGTAATTTGTGAGGGCAATGTCGACCCATTCACTACCCGCACAGTCACTGATTTGTCAAGCGCCACCAGAGGTATTGCGTGACGGCGAGCAAAGTTAGAGGACATGAAGTTCCCCTCTGCTCCTGAGTCCACGCAAAGATCGGCTGTGAGAGTGGAAGTGCCTACAGTGATTGTCCCTTTAAGTGTCATCTTGGAGGAAAATGCCACTGTCTCTAGTGAGCCTCCTCCCAGGGTCACTAGACGCGATCGCCTCTGCGATCGCTGTGGACATCTGTTATTATAGTGTCCTGCCTGTTGGCAAAAATTACAGACCACCGTTGCTTGAGAGGTCCGGGACTTAGGTCCCGCTCGAGGAACCTCCATGGCTTCGGAGGAATCGGACGCCTGAACGGAAGATTCCAGAGGTTTGGCGAAGGTGGGAGCCAACCGAAACCTCTGCCTGCACTGGGTCCGATCTAACCTCCGCTCGTTAAAACAGAGATCAATGCGGGTGGATAGGGAAATGAGTTCCTCCAGTGTGGCGGGAATCTCCCTGTTGGCCAAAGCATCCTTCACATGATCCGCCAGTCCTCTCCAGTACACCGGAATGAGGACTTTATCCGGCCACTCTAGCTCAGAGACCAGAGTCCGAAATTGGACGGCGAACTGGCAGACCATGGATGAACCCTGTGATATTGCCAGCAGTTGGAGCGTCGTATCGTGGGTGACACGAGGTCCTAAGAAGACCTGTCTCAGAGCCTCTAGGAAGAGAGGAGCACTCTGTACCACACGATCGTCGCGCTCCCACAGTGGCGTTGCCCACTCCAACGCCTTGCCCGACAGGAGGGATAAGACAAAACCCACCTACGCCCGTTCTGTGGGAAAACGTGCAGCCAGAAGCTCAAGATGAATGGAGCACTGACTCACGAATCCCCGACATTGCTTGCTGTCACCAGCAAACTTGTATGGAAACGGGAGACGGGATAAAGTTGGAGCAGGGGTGGCAGAGGACAAACTGGCTGCAGCAACGCTAGCAGTCTGAACAGCGACAGCGGTAACATCCACAGCTGAGTTTGTGCGCTCTAGAGCCACCAACCTACTCTCCAGCTGCTGCATGTACTGCTGTAGACGCTGGTCGTCCGCCATTTTACTAGCCAGACCCTGGTGCTAATATTATATTAGGGTCTGCGGAACGCACCTAATAGATATTGTAGAGAGGTGCGTTCGACAGCCCGGGGTCCACCGTGCAGGCGAAGCCCGCTGCTAGCAAGATGGCGAAGGTAGCGAACTCTGTTATCCCACAGAGTCACTAAAATAAACGCCGTAGTACGCTGTGGCAGTTAGTGCGTACTCTGTTAATCCCCAGAGCCGCTAACGGGAATGCCACAGCGCTATATGGCGATAAGTACGAACTCACTTAGCTTCAGTGAGCCGCAAAGTAAAACGCTAGGCGCTGAAATGAGAGAAATGAGAGCTGCACTGTGATTGGTTGCTCTGTGTAGCAAAGGCAGATTTTCTTTTAGACAGAGTTCATAAGAGTGTGGTGGTGCGCTTACCACGGTTCCTTTCAGTATCTAGTGGTTGTGGTGAATTAAGCATCTGTTTCTAACGTGATCAAAATGGCTACAAGGGGTTGTCGTAATTCACCCCACAACTTTTGCTACATTTGCATTTGTTTTCTAGTGAAGAAACAAAGAAGGAACTGTGTCGCCCGCAGGGCTATGGGGGTGCTCGGACCCGAGCCTGTTGATTCCTATGGGAGATATCACGGCGACCACGGCTCTGCCCGTGGCCCTGGGCGCTCACCTTCCAAAAAGGGGTATATTTACAGGGGAAAATGTCAATAGATCATGACGCCACCTGTGGTGTCTGGTGAGGATCACCAGCGCTGCAGCAGTCCACTGAGGCCGGTGTTATGGCAGCTAGGGTGGTATCGCTCCCCACAGGTGGAGCGGGCCGTCAGGGCAGCGTAAGTGTAGGGATGCAGGACGGAGGGAATCCGGCAGGGTAGGAATAAGAAGGTGGATACACACACAAGTCACTTTGGTACCTTTACTGGAAATGCTGCAGGCACATCCCGGAGCACTGTAGGGTGAAGATTCTCCCACAGAGTAGGTATATGGCCTCCTGTTCCTTGCCTTTCTGTAATGAGTTTCTGGCCTGCCTGTAGCTGGGCCTAACTTAGTCTCTGTCCCGCACCGGCTGACCTTGTGGTAGAACCTTCTCCTGGAGTACACTTTCCTTGCTTATCGTATCTCTGTGCCTCCTGGCCCTGTTATGTATCAGCTCTCTGGGACTCATGGAACCTGTAGTCCTCAGTATTCCGGTTGTCTCCTACTGGGTCATGGAGATCCCTGTAGGCTCGGACCCAGCGTCCAGTTTGTATTTGCTGGGGTGAGCTGGTAGGGCTCCTCTGCCCCTTTTGCTACTCTCTCTAGTCTTCGGCCTACTCTGGCCCTCACTAGGCTATACACACTGGCAGTTAGCTGGCTGCCTCTTCTGCCACTCTCCAGAGCGTCGGCACGCTTTGCTAGGCTCCTCAGCTAGACTGAACAGAGCTGCTCCGCAGACTTCTGACTTAGACTGGCTCTGCTCTGAACTGCACTCTGCCCTGCAGACAGACTGACTGACTTCCTGCCTTCACCCCCTTTTATAACCCAATCAGGGCTCCATCTGGTGGGCTGAGGTAGGGTGACGGTGTGTGAATGTAGTGAGACCTCTAGTGGATGAATCCTTCGTGCACCCTTCTAGGATATGTGAAACCGAGCGCAGCTGGGCTCCACAGAACATTACGGACTTCGTTTGAAAAGTGTATTATGCGTACTTTGGTGTAAAACTAGGTGATCAGGACAAGTTGTGGGCTCCACATGTAGTGTGTTATGTTTGTGTGGAAGAACTACAATAGTGGTCTAAAGGTAAAAAGAGAGCTTTTTGTTTGGCGTGCATATGATTTGGAGGGAACCGAAAAAAATGATAGTGATGACTGCTACTTTTGTACCTGTAACATGGAGGGATTCAACCTTAAAAGTAAGAAGGGAATTATATATCTGACCTCCCGCAAGCGATTCCCCTAGTGCCTCACAGCCCAAGAATATCTGTCCCTTCACCTCTAGAGAAACTTGGAGATTCACCCGATTCAGAACATTCTCATAGTCACAGCAACAAAGTTTCTGTTTGTTTTCACTCTCACCTACATTGTCCTTCACTTCAAACCAATGCCCCTAATCTTGACACCCAGTAATGAACTGATCATCTCTCCCTCCATCCTCCGCATACACGTCACAACCTCCTTAGAACTGTTCCTCAACATACAATTCTGTATCTCCAAACACAGAGAGCCACCTCATGCCCTCTCCTGCTCCTACTTGCTAACACTTTCTCTGCTCCTCCTCACTGCTGGTGATATTTCTCCAAATCCTGGTCGTTCTCACTACAGTGGGTACGGAAAATATACAGACCTCTTTAAATTTTTCACTCTTTATTTCATTGCAGCCATTTGGTAAATTCAAAAAAGTTAATTTTTTTCTCATTAATGTACACTCTGCACCCCATCATGACTGAAAAAAACAGAAATGTAGAAATTTTTGCAAATTTATTAAAAAGAAAAAACTGAAATATCACATGGTCATAATTATTCAGACCCTATGCTCAGACACTCATATTTAAATCACATGCTGTCCATTTCCTTGTGATCCTTCTTGAGATGGTTCTACTCCTTCATTGGAGTCCAGCTGTGTTCAATTAAACTAATAGGACTTGATTTGTAAAGGCACACACCTGTCTATATGTCTATATAAGACCTTACAGCTCACAGTGCATGTCAGACCAAATGAGAATCATGAGGTCAAAGGAACTGACCAAAGAGCTCAGAGACAGAATTGTGGCAAGGCACACATCTGGCCAAGGTTTCCTCTATGCCTCAAAACTACTGGAACAACATATCCATCTTGAATTGTCCTTCCACCTCACCTCCTGCTCCCTGTTTGACCGCTTACAATCTGGTTTCCGACCGCATCGTTACACTGAAACTGCTATGACTAAAGTCACCAATGACCAAGTAACTGCCAAATCCAATTGACACTATTCTGTCCTTCTACTTCTCGACCTGTCCTCTGCCTTCAACACAGTGGACCATTCCCTTTTACTACAGATTCTTTCACCTCTTGGCTTCACAGATTTGGCCCTATCCTGCATTATTATTATTATTATTATACATTTTTATAGCGCCATTTATTCCTTGACGCTTTACATGTGAAAGGGGCAAATATAGACAAGTACAATAGACATGAGCAAAAACAAGGCACACACAAGTACAGAAGGAGAGAGGACCCTGCCCTTGAGGGTTCACCGTCTACGGGGGATGGGTGAGCATACACTAGGAGATGGTGGATCTCTTCATACCTAACAGACCGGACATTCAGCATCTCCTACTCACACACCATCTCCTCATCTCTCCCCCCAATCTGTCAGTGTCTCCCAAGGTTCAGTTCTAGGACCCATGCTCTTCTCCGTCTACACCTTTGGCATGGGACAGCTCATAGAGTCCCATGGCTTTCAGTATCATCTCTATGCTGTTGACACACAGATCTGCCTCTCCTGACCCAACATCACCTCCGTACAATCCAGAATCCCATAATGTCTGTCATCTATTTCATCCTTTTTCTCTGCTAGATTTCTAAAACTTAACATGGACAAAACAGAATTGGTCATCTTTACCCCATCTCATGCAAAACCCCCAACAGACCTATCCATCAATGTCAATGGCTGCTTACTCTCACCACTCCAGAAAGCTTGCTACCGCCGTGTAATCATTGTTTCTGATCTCTCCTTCAAACCACTTATCCAAGCACTTTCCACATCCTGCTGACTCCAACTCGCAAATATTTCCTGGATCCCCACATTCCTTAATCAAGAATCTGCAAAAACAATAGTCAGTGCCCTCATCATCTCCTGCTTTGACTAGTGCAACCTGCTGCTCTGTGGTCTTCCTTCTAACACAGTCGCACCCCTCCAATCTGTCCTAAACTCTGCTGCCCGACTAATCCACCTGTCCCCCCGCTATTCCATGGTCTCTCCTCTCTGTCAATCTCTTCACTGTCTCCCCATTGGCCAGTGACTCCAATTCAAAACCCTAACCATGACATACAAAACCATCCACAACCTGTCCCCTCCATACATCTGTGACCCAGTCTCCTGGTAGTTACCTGCTCGCAACCTCCTATCCTCACAAGATCTCCTTCTCTCCTCCCCTCTTATGTCCTATTCCCACAATCACATACAAGATTTTTCCCGTGCATCTCCCTACTCTGGAGCTCTCTACCGTGGAAACCTTCAAAAGGAACCTGAAGACCCACCTATTCTGACAAGCCTACAACCTGCAGTAACCCTTGTTACACCAAACTGCTGCACGACCAGCTCTGCCTTCACTTGCTGTATCCTCACTCATCCCCTGTAGACTGAGCCCTCGCGGGCAGGGTCCTCTTGTACCAGTCTGTGACTTGTTTTGTTCAAGATTATTGTACTTGTTTTTTATTATGTATAACCCTTTCATATGTAAAGCGCCATGGAATAAATGGCGCTATAATAATAATAAATAATAATAATAATAACATGAAAAGAAAGATTCTGACAAAGACTTTCATGCTAGTCCCAAAGAGCCACAGCTTTTTTTCACAGCTTGAATTAAATGATTTAGGCTACTTTCACACTTGCGTTTTATCTCGCAGCGCATCATGCGCTATCGGACGCATGTGCAATGTTCCCCTATCTTTAACATGGCGGGCGCAGGGTCTAGCGCTTGCACGCGTTCATCTGCGTTTGTAGTGCGCTGCGCATTTTCCAGGTGTGCGCCCATATGCGCTAGACGCTACATGTTGCATTTTTTTTCCGCCCAACCACTTTAAAAAAGCGCGTGCGCATGTATGCGCACGCTATGCGCAAAAAAATAACATTACAGTCTATGGGTGCGCTGGCATGCGCATGGCTGTGCGCTCGTCAGCGCTTTTGCGCGCACGCAATTTTTGAGTAAATAATGTCTACACACTTGTTTAAACCACCCCCTACACAAGTAACATTGTTTGTGAGGAGTGTAGATATAAAGAAGATGATAGAGACAGATATGATAGATGATAGAGACAGATATGATAGATGATAGAGAGATATGATAGATGATAGAGACAGATATGATAGATGATTGAGAGATATGATAGATGATAGAGACAGATATGATAGAGACATGATAGAGACAGAGATGATAGAGACAGAGATGATAGAGACAGATGATAGAGATACATGATAGAGACAGAGATGATTGAGAGATGATAGAGACAGATGATAGAGACAGATGATAGAGACAGAGATGATAGATGATAGAGACAGAGATGATAGATGATAGACACAGAGATGACAGATGATAGAGACAGATGATAGAGACAGAGATGATAGAGACAGATGATAGATGATAGAGATACAGACAGATGATAGAGACAGATGATAGAGACAGAGACAGATGATAGAGACAGATATGATACATGAAAGAGACAGATGATAGAGACAGATGAGAGATATGATAGAGACAGATGATAGAAATGTGACACGTAGACAACCCATGCGGCGAAAAAACGCAAACGCATGCAAAAACGCTTGAAATTGCATACAATCTCGTCCAAACGCTGCATTTTTTTGTCGTAATGCGCATGCTTATGCGACTAAATATCGCAGCGTTTACAAGCGTTTGCACGCATTTTTTTAATGCATTTGACGTGCGCTCGAAACGCATCACAAAAAAACGCAAGTTACATTTTTTACATTCCCATTTGGACTAATTTCCCGAAAACCTTGTTGCTGTTAGGAAAGAGCAAAGGAGTGATTTCATCAGGATATCAATGAGATGGAAGGTAGATGGAACATGTACATGATGGAGGACTACTGCTGGATGCTTAACAAAGAAGATTCGCAGGTCTTCTATAAGAGTAACAAGACTAGAGATGAGCTACCGTATATACTCGCGTATAAATTGAGATTTTCAGCCCAGTTTTTAGGGCTGAAAGTCCCCCTCTCTGCGTATACACGAGTCATATACCGGTGGGGGTCGGTGGGGGAGGGGAGCAGGGGTGTCAGATCATATTTACCCCTCCACCGGCGCGTCTCTGCAGCCCCCCTGCTTCTCCCATGATCTCAGGCTCCTTTCTGCAGCGGTCACACGGTATCGCTCATTAAAGTCATGAATATACACATATTCATGCCTTTAATGAGCGGTACCACGTGACCGCTGTAGGAAGGAAGAGCTGCTGGAGAAGAGCAGGGGCTGCAGAGACGCACCGGCGGAGGGGTGAGTATATGCGATATTTAACTGTCCCCGTTCCACCGCTGCTTGCTGCTGTGTCCTCGCGTCCTCTGGCTGTGAATGTGTAGAGCCCAGCTGCGCTTGGAATCTCATTTCCCAGAGGGATGCACCGAAGGTAATGACCACTAGAGGACCCAATATGCATACACACATCTTCACCAATCCCTAGAGCCACCAGAGGGAGCCTTTTTAGAGTATATAAGGATGGTGAAGCCACAGAGAAGGGGGTTGAGGTTGAGAAGGAGAAGGAGAAGGAGAGGAGAGTTGTTAGTTCTCTTGGAGAGAAGCGAGTAGAGAGTTAGCTCTAGGAGCGAGTACAGATCAGTTAGTCTGCAAAGCCAGGTGCAGGACAGACGGTGAAGACTGATAGCAGCTCCAGGCAGAGCTTGGAAGTAAGAAGAGAGAGAGAGATCAGCTGTTGTTGAAAGAACCTGAAATCTCAAGCTTGAAACTTAGTTCACACGAGTGGAGGCTAGTACAAGTGGAAAGAAAGCCACTCCAGCCTAGTCAGAACTGAGTCAACCGAGTGCAGTTCAGTGAGCAAGCGTGCCAACGCTTTGAGAGCGGTGAAGAAAGAGAAGAAGCAGCCACCTACTGCCAGTGTGTGATAGTGTGAGGGTCGAGTAGGACGAAAGGCGAGTGGATAAGAAGAGAGTGACAGAGGTGGAACTAGCATTGATAGCTTACCTCTACTCTGATTTACCGGACACCGGGTCCGAGCTTGCTGGATCCTTCACGACTAGCAGGAGATACCGGAGATCTGGAGTACTTCAAGTTCCAGGAGCCCATGAGTGTTGATACGTAACTGGGTCAGGAGGACAGGAGTCTGGTCGGCCAACCATTAGAGACTGTGTTCATTCCAATAGAAGGCCCTACACAAAGTCAGCCGGGTGTAAAGTTGAAGACAGAGTTAGGCCTCGTTTCATACAGGTCAGAAACTCACATTACAGGAGTAAGGAGGCCCTACACCTACTCAGTGGAAGAACTGGACGTGCATCCTTCACCCTGCCAGTATCCCGGGATGTGCCTGCAATTCCATCAGTAAAGGAACAGAAAGAGACTTTTGTGTGTGTGTTCACATTATTACTCCTGCGGCCAAACTCCCCTCCTCCATCCTGCACCCCTACACAGCTTAACTACCCTGAAGGTCTCCAGCCTTACCTGTGGAAGGCTTAACACCTTGCTGCCTAATACCAACCCTTCAGTGGACCTATACAGCAGCGCTGGTCACCCTGACCAGGAACCACAGGTGGCGTCACGAACATTCTACAAACACTTTAATCCCCTGTAAATATTCCCCTTTTTGTGGTGAGTCCCAGGGCCACGAACCAAGCTGCAGCTACCGTGACATCCCCCATAGAAGTGAACGGGCTCGGTGCCGAGTACCCCACTGCCCTGGCGGGCGGCTCAAATGTTCAGGTCAGAGGGCGCGATGATGTAGTTAGTACGCGCCACGCCCTCTGCCTGAGCGCTCACTGAAGAGGACCCGGAAGACAGCGGCGCTCAGCGGTGGACCAGGTACAGGTAAATATCTCAGGTGCCGGGGCCCTGAGCAAGCGGTGACACCGGCACCTGTCCCCGATAGCGCGCCGGTGTCCCCGCCTGATCAGGACACCGGCACCTGGCCCCCAGCGACAAGAGGTGAGTATGTCATTTTTTTTTTAGTTGCAGCGGCAGCAGCAGCATAAGGGACCTATACCATGGGGCATAATCTATGGAGCACATGGGGCATAATCTGTGGAGCATATGGGGCATAATCTGTGGAACATATGGTGCATAATCTGTGGAACATATGGGGCATAATCTGTGGAGCATATGGTGCATAATCTGTGGAACATATGGGGCATAATCTGTGGAACCTATGGGGCATAATCTGTGGAGCATATGGGGCATAATCTGTGGAGCATATGGGCATAATCTGTGGAACATATGGGGCATAATCTGTGGAGCATATGGGGCATAATCTGTGGAGCATATGGGCATAATCTGTGGACTATGGGGCATAATCTGTGGAGCATATGGGCATAATCTGTGGAGTATATGGGGCATAATCTGTGGAACCTATGGGGCATAATCTGTGGAGCA